>NMRB01000929.1:34157-61005 GCA_002633025.1 Notospermus geniculatus | reverse complement strand
GCAGGGGCAAATGCCCCCCAGAGCAAAAAGGGACAAAACCAAATTTTTCCTCTAAAACGTCATTTCCCCTCTTCAAGCCGAGTTATTGGGGAGGTTTCGAAATCAAACGATAAACCAAACTTTACGACAACGTTATTTTTCATACTACACATTAACCAGATTTTGCATTGCATTTTCAGTACAAAAATAAAGTTGTCGTTAACGTTTACGTTTATCGTTTGATTTCGAAACCTCCCTATTGTGGTGTCAGATGCGGAGAAAATGCATCTGATGCTCATTCCTATGCGTCTTTTAATTATCTACGGCGGATTTTTGCTGAATTAACCAGCAAATCAGTTTCACGTTCCCCACCTTCTTACAACTAATGAATAAAGTGGCGTGTAATAAATCGACAAGCAGTTTCATGTACCCCAATCATTCACCATAATGAATAAAGTGGTGGGCAATAAATCGGGATGTGAAATAATCCCGACGATCACTTCTCGCATAACGGCGACAAATTTCCTTTAATGTCAAGTTTGGCTGCTGTGGACAAAAGCCACATCACAAGGAGTGGTAGGATATGGCACCTCGTTAGTCACCTTCCTGCTTTGGGAGAGATTCGTCTCAATTTGTATTCGGAAACTCGGACAGAGCCAATCAACTGAAGGAAATGTCCTGGAACTCCAAGTGTGATGTCCGTGACTAGATTAGTTGGATTATCCACTACAAGTTCCTCGGATTTTTTGTCATTAAAGGCGCTGCTGCACTTGAGAGTTTTCTCGTACGAGCTGGCTCTCAATGGGCAATTCACCGTTTTATGTTTCCTTTACGTCGTACCACGAGACCACGACCGTTGCGCCACTAGATAGTTTTCTCGTACGAGTTGGCTCTCAATGGGCAATTCACCGTTGTATGTTTCCTATACGGTCTGCCCCGAAACCACGAGCGTTGCGCCACTAAAGTTTTCTCGTACGAGTTGGCTCTCAATGGGCAATTCACCGTTTTATGTTTCCTCACGGTTTACGCTGAGACCAACGATCGCTGCTACACTACAGTTTTCTCGTACGAGTTGGATCTCAATGGGCAATTCGCCGTTGTATGTTTCCTTACGGCTTACGCTGAGACCAACGGTCGCTGCTCCACTCTAGTTTTCTCGTACGAGTTGATGGAGCAATACTGACCGAGTCGATGTCGTTCTGGTACAGCACTCAAAGTTTGTCTTCTTGTTCAGTTACCGATACCTTGATATTCATGGAACATTGTCGTTTTTTAATCCCCTCGCAGACTGATTTCTGCCCACTTCACCCTCAAAGATTATACACTTGTAATTGATGTTGCAAGGTTCAGGGTCAAATCTGTTCATCGTAATTAAGGATTACAGACATGTACGTCTCTCTGTCACCATTTTGTCCTTTGGTAATAAGGCTGTTTCTCCAAAATTGAAATGACACCCTAGTAAATACTTTTGGTCCCTTATTACTCTCGCCGCGTGTTGCCGTCAAGAGAGGTTGGCCAATGGGGAGCACCATTTGGTCACATGATGACTTACAGAGCAGAGGTGACACCTAGAGGCTCATTGTTCGAGAGATGCGGTTCGTCAATCACACCTGGAATCGTCATGAATAATACGTGGCATCTGTGTACATGTACTATCAGTTCAAACCCACGCGTATATTCTCGCGTGATCTGCGTGATCGGTGTTCCTATAGTGAACTGAACTGATTCATAAAAGCTAGTCTTCACCATCCTGAGCTAGTCAGGGGTTCTTAATGCTCGCCTCCTCCGTCATTGTGACGAAGGGAGCAAGGGCTATGAATCCCTGTTATTCTCAGGGTGGTCTAATACTGTGAAACTTCTCTGAACTTTCAACGTTTGCCACAAAATATCTTGCAACTTTTTTCCATAGGATATTGACATGGTAATTTCTTGAATTTTTCAAAAACATATTTCCGTTTTTACTTCAACATATTTGTAATTTAAATATTTTTTGGTCCCTGAAACTTCCGTTCAACTTTCTAAAAAATCATGTTTCAAACGAGTGTTCCTGAAATGTTACATGCAGAGACATTTTTTAGTGTGCTTCGTCTCAATCAGTTTTAATTCCAGATGAATTCATTGTCGTTATCTCTTGCATTTACATGTAAGAGCAGCTTACCCCATTTTGCCTAGTACCGATTGAATTTTGGAGAACTTAAAACATTCAGCATCCCTAGCGTTCTCCCACACTGTCGATTTTTTTCTCGACGTACAATCTAATAATCCTATATTGGCAAACTGCTGTCTGCAAATGTAAAAACGTATACGTTTATTTCATAGATAATCCATGCTTTGATTGACAATGCTGAGTAGACTATTCGTCAGAGCCAAAAATGTCAAAAAACTAACTTTTGTCAGCAAATGAAATAGAAAACTTCTGATTCAATAAAACTTCGCAAAGTTAATTACGATAGTAACCCGACCCATCCTCCAATGAAAATGACTGACTGAACGAAATCAGTGTTGGTTATTCAAAGCAATTAAAGCACGAACTCCCCCCATTCGATATCGAGGGCAAATTTGTGTTCCCCAACAAAAGAAACCAAACTTTTACCAAAAAATGATCCATAGACAATCTCTGCTCTTTCTGACGGTAACGTAACATCCCGCAATTCATTGATAAGCGAATCAAGATAAATAAAGATATTTGACTGGCGGTAATGGTTTTTCGGAATTGATCCTTGATGACATTTGGCACCAATATTTTTTGCCAAGTCACGTTATAGGAGACTGCTTAAGTGATGTATCGTCTTGGTTCAAAGTTCGTTGCTGTCAATGAAATTTTGAGATTGCCTGAGAGTAGTTTTCGATCTAAGCGTCATTTCAATTCACCCCGCAGAGATTGAGAGCAAAAAAAAAGATCGACGTTTTCCCTTGTCGAAGTAATGACGTCCAAATAACCTTTTTTCTGAAGCATTACACCTGTGAATCAATGGTTGCACATGTTCCTCATTCATCAAAGCGACTACATGGACATGTATACTATTAGAAACTTTGAGTAATACCAGTGTGACATCTGTCAGTGTGTTTCCCTTGTTTTGGAAACGTTGGCAGACAGATCAGCACGTTTCTCTGTGTGTCCCCCATTGTTAAGTCGTAGCTTATTCCGCCAGACAAAAAGAGAAGAACACTCACAGAAGGGGAACAACCAAAAACATTACACCGGCACGAAACGTAAGGCTTTCTTACATAGAAGTATACGTTATACGAACACGCCGGTTAACAATGGCTTCATGGTCGTGAATCCTCGGGAAGTCTTTGTTAACCGGCCTTTTCTTATACCGTATACTTCTATGTAATGAAAGCCTTATTAACTGAAGAAATTTTATTACAATATCGATGATAATATGTGTGCTTATAGTCTGGTTAAGTACAATTCGTGTTCTCGAGAAACATCTGCGGCTGTCGCCGTCGGGTATGTGTGGGCTATTCTCGGTGCACCACTTCTCGAACGACGGAGAAAAGTCATTTCTCGTTCCGTTAATTGCACCATCTGCATCGACGTGATTTTATGGTTAATACGCCGCAAGATCGTCGCTTTAAGTAATTAAACACGATATGCTGCATAAAGGTGCACGGTATTGCCACTTTTTCTCGACAGCCGGCACCACCGTGCCACTCTCCAACCCCGGGACTAACTACGTTCTCGGCGAATGGGCCCGATGTTGAACGTACATTTTGCAATGGGTTTTTTGTAGGTCGTATTGCTGCCGCTAGGTGGCTCCCCCTACGTCGGCAGTCAAAATACCGATAAGAGATCGCATAGCGTGCCCCTTTAAAATACAAAAATCGGAAGTAAAATGCAGCCAAATCCCTTCGTCTTAAAAAATGCTGACTCACAACCTCTCGTCAATTCACGGGAAATGTCGCGAGGCTATTGAGTGCATACCAGTGGGTGGATTGAGAACGATAATCTACAGCCGTGACGTCACTAATGTCACGATTACATGTAATATTCAACTGCCATCATGGCAACATGCTTCAGTAATGAGAGGAAAAACACCCTCCGGCATGCTGACCACACTTTTCATGCTACCCAAGGAATTTTTCAATCAATACTAGGTTCATCTCGGGCCAACTGCTTTTGCAGGAGCTGAGAGTAAATGCGCCCACCTCTGTGTACCACGACCCATGATATGCAACGTCCTACTTCGATGTTTTACATCCTCATCAGTTTTTGTTTTGGCTCCAGGAAATTTCATCCCTTTTTCCGACAACCAATTTATACGTCATTCGGCTTAAGCAGTTTTAAAGGTTGTTTCGACCCAAATGGATGGAAATTTACACTTTCACTGCCAGTGGTCATTTCATTACAAAAAAAGTATGCATACATTATAGAACCTACATGTACCAAAGCCTTAAACACCTCAACAACCCTGTTAACCCCCCGTCACATATCCACTCCGGGGCCCGTACGGCGAGTAAAAACAGACATTTTGGCCAATTTCTGCAGTTTGATCCAGTCCAATTTCCGCTTATCTATTGAGGCGATTTCGGTATAATTCATCTTATTTCCGAGTTTCAGTCTCTAAAGTCCACAGCAAGCCGCTGGGTGGGGAAAATCCTACGGGGCCCGGTGCATTCGTGACCTTGGCTTTGCTCAGATCTTTCCTGTGAATATACCTTAAACACCTCTCTGTTGAATTTTACAGTATTTTCAAAGTATTAGGAGAGTAGAGTTAGAGGTCTCATAACCTTGTGAAGGTCCCCAAAATGCTTGCCTGATACGTACTTCAAAGAATCAAGGTTTAGCTTTCAGCACTCATTAAAAAAACTGCAAGCAGAGCTCCAATGTGTGGTTCAGATAGAGCATACATGTAGTACATTTTACACTTTTACACTAACGTCGGAGGACGTAAGGACTTTTGATGGGTTTCAGATGCCTGTTACACATTCTAAAATACGGTATTTTCTTTATCGACAAAATTTGACCTAGTCAGACTCTCAGACAAATTCGAGGAAAAATTGCATCATGTAGATACTAGGCCTTTAGAAAATTCAAAGGAACATTCTGTGAAAGCCTCTTCCAAGTAGTCTACCACTTCTCCAACGACACATACGATGTCGTCTGCTCATACCTGATACCGTGCATGTCGTCTGTTTATTGCCAATCATATTCTCGGTAAGAAGAGTCATTAGGATGTTGTTCATTGTTGTCATGACCGCTACTCACGTCATCGTGCAGCTGATAGGGAAAGGTCACAGTCAGGCCAGGAACCTACGTGTCTGTGGCCACTTCGAGGACAGTTCTGTTGGCATCAAAAATTCATAAGACGGGCTTTTGCTCATGAATTTTTCATCACATGTAGTTTTATTCATGTACGATACTACATGTACATGTAGTTATTTTTAGGTCATTCGGAGCTTTTCTTGGCGATTTTTGTCGCGGGGGAAAGGTTTACCCTTGTGTGTCAGGAATCCTATAGTCCCCAGAAATCTAAGTCCGGTTTTGTTCAAGGAGGGATTCGGATACATTTAGGCCTACACATATGGACATGTAAGCCTACACATGTATATGGACATGTAGGCCGTCACATGTATATGGACATGCACACATGTATATGTCTATTGAATCGAGCAATCGCATTCTACCATTTTTTATCCTTACGCCAGTTTTGGGAGAGGTTTAAAAATATCACCGAGCACTCGCATTCAACTACATGTACATGTATCTTCTGAAACCCTCGGGACAGTTACGCGCCGAGTAAAGAGCCTCATAGAACACGGAACCATCATCAACGTTTCACGGCATAAATACAGCATCTTAAGTCGCCTCCCTACGGATGATGCTTTTCCTTACTCCACCGCCATTCGCATGTAAATCTGCCGATTAGCCACCGGAACAGAATAGTGAGACTCGACGGGGTAATAATCCTACTTTGCTTTTTGTCCAGTTTTTTCTCGCGTACTCAGGGGAGACTGCGTCTGGTATTATGCTCGACTGACGGAAAAAATCCCCATTCATAAGACAGCACATCAGACTACACTAAATCGGTTCTGCGCGGTCGGCTATCAGATAGCAATTAAATCTGTAATAGTGTGGAAGTTTCGTTGAAGAAAAATTGTTCGGAAGAAAAATTGCCGATTTTCACATAAGAGTCAGTAAGCCTCTTTGTCAGATGAATGTGAATTATAGTATTTTAAAGTCACAAGTTCACGAGATCTACCCTAGCCGTCGATTCGTGTTTTTGTTCGAACACTAGACTGGTACCCGGTCTTCTGGGCAGCTTGCATTCGAAGACCGGTGAAACCAAATGATCTGAGCCGGAATTCCGGCTCGTGACGTCATTCTACAGCATTCTACAGCAATGCATTCTCCCGAACTAAATATAGACCAGCGGGCGCCATGATGGTTTTATGCATTTGCTTGCGTCTGTCCTAGTATTTTTAATCAGGACAGTGTTCGGTCTAGTTCGAACACAAGTTAAGAAAGTCACGTGAAAGTGGCATGCTTCCGTGTGGAATGATCTTTGATTAATAATCGATTGTGACCACACTTCTTTTTCATATCTAAATAGTTGCCAATAAACTTTTTCAACTCCTGCTTGAAAAAAATACGAATCGACGACTATAGGGTAGATTTCGTAAACGTACGACGCATTGTGTTCATTTCAGAAAGTACTTACGTTCGCCGACATAATAAGTGTAAAATGTAAAATGTACTACATCTAGGCTCTTATCTGAATACATTAGCGCTCTGCCTGTAGTATTTTCAATGTTTGCTGAAAACTAGGGCTTGATTCTTTGAAGTACGTATCAGGTGAGCATTTTGGGGACCTTCCCAAGGCTACGAGGCCTCTACCTGCATTCTCCAACTTTGAAAATACCGTATCCAAAAAATAGAGCACAAAAGGCGACACACAAAATGATATAATAAAAGGAGTCGTCCTCCAGGAATTTCGCAAATTTTTGACGCGAACCGGGGTATTCTTCAGGCTGACACTTTCAAGTCGAGCTACCAGAAGTGTAATAAAAAAAATACCGTTAAATTCCGTAAAATACCGTAAAATTCAATGCAGAGGGGCTTCCACTGCAAATAAAACTTTAAATATTTGAAAGAAAAATGTATATACATGTAAGATAGATTGTTGTGAAGATTAGCGTCTGTCCAAGAAGTATCCCAATATCATGCGGTATTGATGGGAACCAAATGCGCATCCGACTGTGACTTTACTGACGTATTGGATCTCCGTGATAGTCCTGTCACTCGTATCATTTCCACTGAAAAAACATTAGTATTGAGGAGTTATCAGACGACCATACTCGTGGGAGAAATGTTGATTTCTCCTGGGGTATCTAACCTAACGGCGTCCCGGTCGAATCTAATGTTATCACCGTTACGTCTATTCATTCGTCATGGAAACTCGTCGGCGACTTTTTTGCCGGATCGGATTCCCGTCCTGAAAGGATACAGTGACGGGTCATTCTCCGGTGGATGTACTCGTCACAATAATGGCACAGTAAATGACGCTTGTGATCGATCTCATCTATATAATAATGCTGGAAGTCGGCTCAATAAAGTCACATTTAGAAGCTTCGTTTTGTCTCGAAATTCGGCATGGTAATAGAGCATACCCTATTCTGATGCAACGGGTGGTTGATTTTGCGAAGAGAACTCTGTTGTGGTCGCAATTTTAATTTTTTTAGCAGTGTTGTTTGATTGCTTTCTAAATTCTCCCTACTGCACCCCATTGGTTTCACCTATTCCACCAGTGCCGGGCATTCCATCCTCGGTTGAATCGCAATCGCCGGTTGCCACGGGTACTTGCTAGTATCTATATAATAGGCCTAATGCTGGAAGTCGGCTCAATAAAGTCACACTTAGAAGCTGGGTTTTGCCTCGAAATTCGGCGTGGTAATAGAGGATACCATATTCTGATGCAACGGGTGATTTAATTTGCGAAGAGGACTTTGTTTTGCGAGCAGTTTTACTTTTTTAACGGTGTTGTTCGATTGCTTTCTACATGTAAATTCTCCCTACCGCACACCGTGGTGCACCAATTCCAGCCGTGCCGTGCATTCCAACCTCCGCCAAAATCAGAATCGCCGATTGCCACGGGGTCTTGTCTCCTTTTCGACCAATCAACGCGTTGGAAATGACGGGCACTACATGTACCAATCTCGACATTTAATCCTATCAGTGAGATCGGGAACCAGTCTGACACACGTCACCGAGCAGTGATTTTTCATTTCAAAGCGATTGGTTAATTACACCCTCGGCGTTGTTGGTTTCTCGTAAATGACCTAATGAGCTAGGAAAAAACGCAATCCCCTAAGTGTAAAAAATCGGGCTATCAATTGACTCATTAAAAATAGATGAAATATGTTAACTTATATTCTTCGTTACGTGATTTATCGGGTGAGAAGACTCTGGTTTCAGTCACGCAATATTGAGACAAGGTGTATCAGTCGTTTAAAATAATGAAGGAAAATTCATACAGGCAGGTTAAATCCCTTTTATTGAAACATTTTTTACGACAATCAGCGAGGTGCTCTATATATCATTCCAGTCCTCTTTACTCAGAGTGTGTTTATATTATATAATGTTCATTGAGCAAGCATTTATTCGCGATAAAGTGCCACTATATGCATGAGGCATGCCTCAGCGCCCCTCCGCGGGCGGCGGAATCTGGAACCAAACGTGATAAGACTAGTGTCCTGTCCGCCTCACACAAAGCCAGTTGTAACACCTAGGCTACACTGATACTGTTACGAAACCTTATCCGGCAAAAATGGCCGTCATCGTTTTTATCACTCGAAAAGTTCAACGCGATGTCATAGCGTGACTAACCCTTCATCAAGTAAGATATACATGTACCATCCCTCAACTCATTCTTTTATGTGTGGCAACACTCTCAATGCCTAATTGGTAACTTTAATCATTCAAATAGATCGATTTGAAAAGTCTTGTCGAGCATGCATAACAGAGGTTGCCTAACGGTCAAGGATTACGTCGGCTGCCACGAAATAGAAAACATTAATGATACAGTGGCTCTTTAAACAAAAGATATCAAGGGACAAAGAGGTGATAATGCAACTGATAAGAAGAACATACAAACTCGTATAAAAGTGCATCTCCCTTTAAAATAACAAGGGAATATGTTATGTCATTATAAACCATTTGTGACGTCAACTTACAATTTATTCATGAAACACAAACACCTTGGTCACTATTAGCGTCGGCGGAGGGTGCCTGTGACGTAATTTCTCCCGGTAGATTGTATCGAATCAGGGGAAAAGTGTTTATTATCAGGTCATCTGTGTCAAAGGGTCTTTAATGGCAATCATGGGAAAGACCAGAGACGCGGCTTGGCGGCAGCCGTTTGATGGCATGTTCAGTTGAAGAGCGTGGTTACGTCAGGGCGGTGACGGCGTTAACGAGTTCTCATAACCACTGATTACCTCAAGACGTCAGGGGCAGTGATAAACAACAACGGCTGCCCGTGATAACCCGCTCCGAAATAAAAAAAAAAAATTCGGAAAATAAGGAGGATGGGAATAAATGATGGATTTCCCCCTCCCCAAACCGTTTGACCTAACTTGATGACAAAAAATGAAGTGATGAGAAACTTGACGGACAGAAAATAAGTTGTGAGCAACTTGACGGACAGAAAACGAAGTGGTGAGCAACTTGACGGACAGAAAATGAAGTTGTGAGCAACTTGACGGACAGAAAATGAAGTTGTGAGCAACGTGACGGAAAATATATGAAGTGGTGAGCAACTTGATGGACAGAAGTGTCAGCAGCAGATAGTATGCCTGAGGGAAAATATCAAACTTACCCTTGTCGATTCAGTTGCTGAGTTTCACATATAGTTGTCAGGTCAATACAGCAAAGGTCGTCACAGTGAAATATCCGAGAAAATGTCACATAAAGTCTAAGTGGTATTCCAATTAGTAGTTTTTGCAGATATCCAAATTAATGAAAGACCCTTGTTTTAGTAAAAGAATCCGCGTTTAGCCGTTTCCACGGCTGTATGCGAATATGAAACCTTTGACTCAGATGTTCAAAATGCTTCAATTCAACTCTTTACCAATGAAACAATCTTTCATAAGTTTGTTTCAAAATAGAACAGAGATATGCCACCCAGAACGTTGATTGGTCGTTGCTGTCGGTGTAGCAGTAAGTTGCCACGAGATTTGCCGTCGCTTCCCGGACTCTTTCCAGGTAGCGTGGTCAAAGAATTCAATATCCACACCGCCTGGTGAAAATATCAAATACTATCTCCCAGCACATTTTGCTTAGCAAGCAGGCGGTGATGGTAACGGTAGGTAGATGTAGGACAGGGACAAAATCTCGGGTGGGAAAAGGAGGGGTACCTCGTGGATCGTTGAGTGCTAAAATTTGCAGCAGCTCGCTATGTTCCAATTTATGGAAATGCAGGGTCGGATCCAGGGTTGACAGAAGGGGGGCGTAGCTCGACGGAGGTGGTGAGCACCGAGACCGCGAAGCCGAAACGGGGGGTCTGGGGTCCTCCCCAGAAAATTTTCACAATTTAAGTGCTTTTACATAGATGCATTTTCCTGGCATCTGAGAGCAAAATACTCGAATTTTTATGTGATTAAATGTTTCTTGCTAAAAAAATCATTGCTCTGCCAAAAATAGGGGGCGGGGCCCTACGCCCTCACGCCCCCCGGATCTGACCCTGTAAATGGGAGGATACATGTAGGTCTATTCTAGGCTGGTTTCCTGTCCACGTACCGCGTCGTTTAACGGGGCCCTATAGGCAGCTAGTTATTGGGCTCATATCAGTGTGGTCACTTCATCCAGGTGGCGCTAGCAACCGACAACCTACAAATTTTGGCTCAAATGATGTTTTGTGTATTTTACTAGCAATATACGTCAGAGTTAGATTCTCAACGACAAAATGCCTCTGAGGAGACTGCCTGTAGGGTCCTTTCAAATCATTCAACGGTTCAATTTACCATCGATTACACTTAATGGAGCGAAACGTTATAGCAATGAAGTGGAATATACAATGGGAAACAACGTGAGCGGCGAATCAAAACTAGATATAAAAGAAAACCATGCCGACAGCATTCGGTATTTTAGACCAGAATCTTGTTACCGTGGGAGACATTCCAGTACCAAATGTTCTGATCAGGAGACGTTGGCGATGAATTTTGCTCAGGAATGAGCTGGTAGTTGTAATAACCGGAAGGTATACGAGGGAGAGAATTTCGAGTGGAAAGGGAGAGGCACCTCGTGGTTCAGCGAAGGCTTAAATTTGTAGCAGCTCGTTTTTTCCAAGTGTTTCCATCATGGCAATGGTCTGTTGGCCTACTTTGCTAAAGGAGGCATTTGGGTGTCGTTCGTCCGCGTAGCGACGTTCTTTTAAATGGGATGCTACAACGCCATTACCACCGGTCAAATCTACGGCTAACTGTGTGAACAGTTCTTACCAATTCTTTGTATCGTCAAGAGAATAATAAATTTCAAGAAGTCAACTTCCAGAATCTTACAAATTTTCGACCCCAAGCGGAGTCTTCCTCAGGCACTTTTCAGTTGGAGAGATCTTTTCTGGTCTCTCCAACTGAAAAGTGCCTGAGGAAGACCCCGGTTGGGGTCGAAAATTTGCAAGATTCTGGAAGTTGACTTCTTGATATTTATCATTTTTTGTGCAATTTTTGTGCTTTCTCGTTCTTTGGATATCGTCAAGAGAAGATGTCACACGATTTTCTTCAGCATCATCAACAACAATGATGTTACATCATTGTTTAACGTCCGTGTTGGGTGTGAAACGGCAAATTCGTCTTGAGGGTTTCTTTACGGCTTGACCATTCACAGAAATGGTTGTTTTCAACTGCTGCGTTGTCGACAGAGACCGAACTTGTGTGAGAAAAATGAATTCTCACTTGGAGGAGTATTAATGTCTTCACGCAAGAAAAATGGACGTTCAGGCAAAAGTAAGATTCTCGAATACACCATTGCAGTTATGGTTATCCCTTTTCTGGAGATTATGATTCGGTAAATGATAGGCCTACATCTAACCTTGGAGGATTCCTCCAAGATCTAACGGAGGTAGATCCATAGAAATGGAGTCAGTACCAGGGACAGTTCAAAACACAACAAAGCCTTGTGTGTACCCCACAAGGTCGTTTCGCAGCTTGTCTGACCTGATTGAATTTGCGATCGATCTGCCACTCATGTTTTTCATGGGACCTTTTGGAGTAGCAGCTAACGTGTTGTCTTTTATTGTCATCGGCATTGAGAAGCCCTTCACTTCGACCTCCATAATTCTCCGTGCTTTAGCCGTAGCTGACAGCATGGTACTAACTGCTCAATTTCTTTTGCAAACTCCCGGAGGGATATACGACTTCACCGGCGAGATGATGTTTTTAAGGGAATTTAACGAGGTGGCTTTTCCTTACGTGTGGCCGTTCGTATGGTTCTCGAAGACTGCTTCAATCTGGCTTACCCTATTGGTCTCTATTGAACGATACATTGCTGTTTGTAAACCTTTAAGGGCGGCTTCTATCTGCACCAAAAGGAACGCCTATATGGCTTCTGTAATTACCATTGTCATCTCTTTCCTTTACCGTATTCCCATCTTTTTGGATCTGACTGTTGCCAGTGTGTTCGATCATTGTTCTGAAAGTTTTCGCCCGTGGTGGAATACTACGTCATATTATAGTAATTATTACTATCAAATAATATACGTTACAATTCTTCATATTGTCATAAATTCGTTTTTACCCATCCTTTTTCTCTTATTCCTGTCTTGCTCAATGATTATAGCACTTCGGCAGACCAGGAGAGTCAGGCAACTGAAGGGCCTCGCTAATCAAGGCCATGATGACACGATGGCTGTGACACAAAGGGTTCTAAGTGTTGTGTTTGTTTTCATTGTTCTAGAGATGCCCGGCTCTCTCAACCAGGTTCTAGGTATTCTCAACGACTATTCATCTTTAACTACTTACCCTCATCAAACTGTAGCAAACTCTGCCTTACAAATTTGTTATTTTTTTGGCCACATAAATTGCTTCATCAACTTTTTTATCTACTGCGCTACGGGAAGGCGATTTCGTCGAACATTGCGAAGTGTCTTCTCAAAACAAGGCTGCACACTGCGATCATGCTCTCTTTTCTTACCCTGCTGTATGACCCGTTGACACTTCCTGCCAAGCTAAGGGCAGTTGTTTCCTTTTAATGATATACATGTATGTATTTAAGGCATGATAGGCACCTGCAACCAATGAAGTCGGTGTTTCGTGCAAATCTGTCAGGGAGTCGTTCAGAATGAACACCTATGTAAAAGGGTTTCTGTAAGGGTAAAAGGGTTTTGGTAGGTTCATTAATTTCAATGAATTCGCCAGAGGCAACGAAAGGCTTAACTGCATTTGCTGTTTATTTGATCTGAAGTTGTCGGCTGTAGTTTTAACCTACCTAACAACGCCAAGATCAGATGAACGCAGAGATGTTGTCGACGGTCCTTCCATTGTCAAAGCATCTCGAACAAAAGGTGAATCCTCGCTAAACTTGTCGTCGTATCGGGCCGTTGCGAAAACCCAGTATCGTCGACAAAACCAACGGGGACGGGGCAGGACGTTCTGAGAACTACTTCAGTGTGACAGTACCTTTAAGGCCCGTTTCCACAGAAGCGGTAGCGTGAGCGTTTTGACGCTTCGCCCATTGTTTGGAAGCAGAGCGGCAGAAAATAACAAAAGATTTGATGCATCACGCAGCGTGAAACGCGTCTGTGGAAACGAGCCTTTAGCTGTTCGATTCGGACAGTGTAGCCTACATTTTGTACACGAATCTCAGCCAATCAGAAAGTGTGTTACGGCGGCGTCGGTTAAATCTCTGATGATGGCTTATGATTGGCTCCCTCGTCAAACAGCGCCGTCTATTGATGATCCTTCACTTCTGGCGCCAATCATGCCAGTGTTTAGTGGGTCTATACTTGGATGAATTATAGTACAATTCCTCCAAGGTCTATACTAATGGCCAACTGAACACTGGGGACGTGTATGGACTATGTGACCAAGAAAGCTTCCCATCAACAACTTGGGAGACTTGATCACGGCGTTCTGTACGATATTGGTGATGACATAGGCTATAGGCCTATAGGGGGACTACCTGCTGTACATACATGTACATGTATACGCCAAGGTCACGTCGAGGCTACGATGCTATGGATCGTCCACAAACAGGAAAATATGCTTGGTGTTGTGTCAAAGAATATCATGCGATGACTTCGTTATCTAAAGTCTTTCTGAACAGTAGTCACAAAGTCTTTATAGATAATGGGTTGACAAATGCACTCTCTTCAATCTTTGCATAAGATGCGGATTGGGAAGGTTTTACCAGGAAAATATGATTTGAATAGCGGGAAAGCCACGTCGTATTCTTTCGATACACTCTTAGCCGAAAAGGTTCTTTGCTGCCACACCAGGAGAACCCTCTGATTTAAGAACCCTCGGGTTGTTTAAGAACCCCTAGAGGTTCCAGATAGAACCTTTTCCTCAGAAAAGGGTTCTAACTGGAACCTTTATGGGTTCTTTAGCGACCGAAAGGTTCTATATGGAACCCTTTCGGGTTCTTTACAGAAGGTTATATGTAGAACCTTGGGGTTCCCCTGGTGAGGCACAAAGAACCCCTAAAGAACCTTTTTGGCTAAGAGTGTATGGTAATGCACATGTACATGTACCAACGATATACTTTTGGGTGCTAAGAAAAGGTTAAGTGTGGTGCAGACTTTAAAAAGGCACTCTGGGGGCATGTGGACGGCGAAAAATCTGGGGTGTGGTGGGACGGGGCATTAAGGTAGGAGTCTTTATTCAAAGACCATTCACTTCAAGCGACGTCGCCTCCAGTCATTCAAAGGGCTGGTTCTAAATTACTATTGATTACACAGTGGAGTGAAACATAATCTCAATGAAGTGCAACATTTGAAACTACGAGAGTGGCGTATTACATGTCCTAGATTTATCGAATGATATGCCGATGGCATTCAATATTTGTGACTTTAGTATATTTGTTACCGTTGGACACACAAGTTGTCTGAGGACGTCGACGGTGAAACTTGCCAAATCGATTTACCATCAATAGAACGAAGAAATCAAACATGCGGAGCCAACCAAATACATGCAGAGCACACTGCAGTCAGCGTACACGATTCAGCTGACCAAAACTCTGGGTTATTTTTTTGTCAAAAACAAATATTTCTACATTGTAAGTCTGTCACGGCAAGCAATACAAACTTTGGGGCAGAAGAGCGGTTCTAGTTTCTCAGCCCCATTTCTAGATGACCGCTGGATCAGCTTTCTGGAGACTGAGAATCGGTTAATCATATATTCAACGGAGGTACGTACATGTACATGTAAATGTCGGCCCATAGAAATGGAGTCAACTATAGCGACAGTTCGAAATCAAGCAAGGCCTTGTGTGTACCCCACCCGCTCGTTCCACAACTTGTTGGACGTAATCAAATTTGTTCTTGATGTGCCACTGATGTTTTTCATCGGACCTTTCGGAGTAACAGCTAACATGTTGTCTTTTATTGTCATCGGCATTGAGAAGCCTTTCACTTCGACGTCAATAATTCTCCGTGCTTTAGCCGTAGCTGACAGCATGGTACTAACTGCTCAATTTCTTTCGCGAACTCTCGGAGGGATATACGACTTCACCGGCGCGATGATGTTTTTAAGGGAATTTAGTGAACTCGCCTATCCTTATGTGCGGTCATTGCTGTGGTTTTCGAAGACTGCTTCAATCTGGCTCACCGTACTGGTCTGTGTTGAACGATACATTGCTGTTTGTAAACCTTTAAGGGCGGCTTCTATCTGCACCAAAAGGAACGCCTACATATCTTCTGTAATGACCATTGTCATCTCTTTCCTTTACCGCATTCCACTCTTTTTTGTTTATACTGTTATCTATGTGTTCGACCATTGCTCTGATGGTTTTCGCCCGTGGTGGATAGACACGTCCCTAGGTCTTAATCATCACTTTTACCTGATATACATCACCTTTCTTCATATGGTCATCAATTCGTTTCTACCGATCTTTTTTCTGTTATTCCTGTCTTCGTCGATGATTATAGCACTTCGGCAGAGGAGGAAAATCAGGATACCGAAGGGCCTCGCTAATCAAGGCCATGATGACACGATGGCTGTCACACAACGGGTTCTAAGTGTTGTGTTTGTTTTCATTGTTCTAGAGATGCCCGGCTCTCTCAACCATATTTCACTTGCTCTCCACCGATATTCATCTTTAACCATTTACCCTAATTATCTGGTAGAGACCGTCGTGCTGGATACAACTTACTTTTTTAACAACGTAAATTGTTTTGTGAATTTTTTTGTCTACTGCGCAACTGGTAGGCGATTTCGTCGGACATTGCGAAGTGTTTTCTCAAAATGATAGCTTACAGTACGACTACGTTCCGTTTGATCGCCGTGTGTGACCCGTTAAAGTGCATTTTGCTGTTGATTTGATCGGAAGTTGTCAGCTTTAGTTTGGTTTGAACCCACCTTACACCTGGGTCAAATGACGGCTAAGATGCTATTGGCGGTCTACACCTCACCCAGAAACCTTGAAGACAAAATTACGATGGAACTTACGTGTTTGAGAAGCGACTCTGAACGCCTATATGGCTTCTGTAAGCTACGGGAAGGGCGATTTCGTCGAACACTGCGAAGTGTCTTCTCAAAACAAGGCTTCACACTGCGATCACGCTCCTTACTTACCTTGCTACATGTAAGGACAGTTGTTTCGTTTTAATGAAATACATGTACATGTACGTAAAAGGGCAAGACCCAATGAAATTGGTGTTTCGTGCAAATCTGTCGGGAGTTGTTCAGAATGATGTGACAGGGTTTCTGTAAGCGTAAAGGGCGGTTTACACTAGGTTGCACCAAGTTGCAAGTTGCAGCAACTTGCAACTTGTTGCAAACTACCTCGGACGGTTTACACATAGACAAAAAATCGATGCAACATCCAGCGTGATCGAGTTGCAACAAGTTGCATGCCCGTTTACACATGCAACTTTTATGAAACTTTTTGGTCTCATCAGGTTTATGCACCAAGTTGCATGAAGTTGCATGTGTAAACGGGCCTTAAAAGGGTTTTGGTACATGTAGGTTCATTAATTTCAATGAATTCGCCACTGGCAATGCATTTGCTGTTTATTTGATCTGAAGTTGTCGGCCGTAGTTTCAACCTACCTACATTGTACATGTAACAACGCCAAGATCAGATGCGGAACGCGGAGATGATGTCGACAGTCCTCCCAAACAAAAAAAACGAATCCTCGCTATAAAACGTTGTCGTAGCACTAACCGGGCCGTTACGAAAACTCCCGTTCAGAAAACTAAGGTGAAAACGTGTTTTTAAAAGCATTTCTGAATCATTGTTTGGTACTTCTTGATATCTAGGACTGACTTACATGGAGGTATACCTTCGCTGCCTTGGACTACGTAAACATCTCTCGCAGTTTCAAACCGCTACCAACTACATGTACGTTACCCGCGCCGCGCTCTGAAACTGCTTCAGTTGATGTGATGCTCAATGTATGAGGTGGCGTTATGCCGCTTCACTTGAAGTTCAAACTGTGTGCGAACGGATTGTAGTGGCAACATTTTACAGTCTTTTTACGAACTTCATGGACGGGCTCGGACTGGAAGGGTGCTGAAGAACTTCGAGGCATTATTTGGCCAACGTTACACGTTCTAGCCCGTTTTGCGTAGGAGGGGCAGGGCGTTTTGGGAACTGCTTCAGTGCACAGGAACCAGTATAAATGGATTTTGGGGAGTAAAGTAATAATACTGACTATTTTACTCCCCAAAATCCATTTATACTGGTTCCTGTGTTCAGTGTGACAGTACCTTTGTAGCTGTTCGATTCGGGGAATCCCCGCTGGG
The DNA here is from genome assembly GCA_002633025.1 of Notospermus geniculatus. Classification (NCBI taxonomy): domain Eukaryota; kingdom Metazoa; phylum Nemertea; class Pilidiophora; order Heteronemertea; family Lineidae; genus Notospermus; species Notospermus geniculatus. The sequence goes on along the minus strand of NMRB01000929.1, from coordinate 43,122 downwards.
AATTTGCCGCGAGTATGAATATAGGCCTTCAGTGTAGCCTACATTTGTAGACGTATCTCAGAGATGTGACGGTTTCAGCTTACTGAGCAAGGGTAGTCTGTAGTTTCCGGAAAGCTGGAATGCTGGAAAGTATGTTGGAAAGCTGGAAAGTGTGGGGAATTCCAAAGGTTCAGTATAAAATCTGGAATATCCGATGGAACGTTCTTGGTGGTGTTTGTTGCTGAAAACGCAGCATTGAAGTTTTATTGAAGGCCTACCCAACGATGATCAGGTTAATGTGTGTGACCCAGACTGACAACCTGCAACACAGAATAGGAAGGAGGTACCGTACATGGCGTTTTTGGTTCGCCCCACTTGTACAGTAAGATGAAACCATCTATCTGTGTGTGACCTGCATATCACTTCAGTTCACCTATAGGCCTCGTCAGGTCATTGAGTATCATTCAGTTTGGCAGCCATGAAAAAGAGAGCATGGGTGTCATACGAGAACTGGTGGTGGTTTTGGAGTTGGTGTTTTAGCATGATGTGTTGATGACTGATGCCAAATGCGAGGGTCCGAGGGTTCGAGTCCGGTAGAAAGCTACGTCTTCACCTTAGAAACCCGTTATTTATGCAAATACACATTCAGTGGAAGAAGGCCTGCAGGCTTCATATCCTGTTTCCCTGTCTGATCTCACCTTGTTCAACTGGGTGTCTATAAAATGAGAACTGAGCAAATGGCACTTGGCCCAGAAAGGCACTCTTTCGGTTTTATCGAGTATCGGGCAGATGGGGGTTAGGATTTGGGGTTTGGTTGAAAGTGAGTGATCACCAGCTTTATATACAGCACAAAAAAATGACAAAAAGTGATCAATTAATGGATTTAATAAACTTTCCATACTTTCTGGTACTTTCCATATTTCCAGGTTTCCAGCTTTCCAGCATTCCGGAAACTACAGACTACCCTGAGCAAGTGCAGCCAACCGAAAACACGGAACGCCGTACCTCTGGGCTAGCGAGATTGCTAACTGGAGGAAGGTTCCTTTCGATTGGGGGCGCCACCGCACATTCAATATGGCCGCCACATCCACCTCCTTGATTTTCATTTCCAGACGTTTGAAGCGGGTGATCCACTGTTGCGATTTTTGCTTGAGACGGCGTTCCCTTGCGATTACCTTATATGGCAATCGGAAGTCCCTATAGGTGATCGCAAGGGAACGCAACCCCGTCTCAAGCCTAGATCGCGACAGTGGATTCGCCGCTTGAAGCTGAATGCAACTACAGCATATCACAACTAAATTTTTGTGTTAGATTGTCCTTGCAAGAGCAAGAATTCCCTTTAATTGGGGCGCCGCCGCTCATTCAATATGGCCGCCACAGCCACCATCTTGATTTTCCTGTCCAGATTGAGGCTGAATGCATGCCCATAACGCAAATGGTTTTTTTGGTGGTTAGTGACAGTTGACGAGAGAAAGCTCCCTTTTGATTTGGTGCATCGCTGCCCATCTACATGTAATATGGCCGGCACCAACCATCATCTTGATTTTCATATCCGGAGGCCGGCATTTGTTGTTTTTATCACTGCGCACACTATTTAGATAGTGCAAACAATATACGCTTTTACGAAAACAAGGCTAAATGTTTCACGAGTATTAATGTGGATATTAATTCAGAATTATGTCCACTCTGGCGTACGAGACACGAGGAGTAAAGGCACTACATGTATGTGTAGCACTCACTGCAATTGCTACATGCAAGAAAATCTATACTATAATGGACGGTAGCCATGTTGGATTTTGTTATCAACCTGAGTTGACCTGTTATCTGCTATACCTTGATATGTAATGACTGTACACAGTTACGGTGGACCGGACTGTCTGCCCTATCTCCTCCTTAGTTAGGGCTTGAAGCCTACAAAGAGCGGCCTATGTGTACAGTACAATAGGAGGAGCGTGTTATTACGGTATGGGTTTTAAAAGAAGTGCTGGTTTGTATGAAAAAGAGAGAAAATCAGATGTGTGGTGACCTGCGCTGCCATCTACAAGAATGGCAGTGACCTACTACCAACAGATATATACACGGTGGGACTTTATCATGAATCTGGGTCACCTTGGCATTACATGTAGCCTGGAGATTAGGCTGATTGTGTAATAAACCAGATGTGATGCTGCTGTTTAGAAAGTCAAAACTCCTCACTGCTCATGGACGGTTAACAATTAATAAATTAATAAACTACCCATCTCCAAATAAACTCATCAATAAAGCAACAGACCCTCTACCAAAGAATATTCTAGACAAACTAACTCCCTCAAAATGTGCTCGCCACGGGTCAATATGCTAGTAACAATAACGCCAGAGAAGGGGGATTGAGATCTGTTCGAAGACTGAGCGGTGTCACTTACACTCAGTCATTAGTAATACTATCGATTATACAAAATGCAGCGAAACATTACTTCAAAGGAATGGAATATGATACATATACATGTATGTAAGACATGTGAAACGAGGAAAGCGGAGTATCACAATAACTTGTGAATATCAAATAAAATGATGCCGTTTGCATTCTTGCCAGGGATACGGATGCTGACTCTTGCAGAAGTCTACCATCTAAATCGAAGTGATCGAAAGCTGCGGACCGAACCAAACGCACTACACGCAGAGACAATTCCTCCGGTCAGCGCGTTTGAAGTGCACATACAAAACTCCGGTTTCTTGCTATTTCAGAAATCAATATACATGAAATTCATATCCAAGCCAGCCGCGGCAGACTAAGCACGGATGTTTGGGTAGAAGGGGTAGGGGTTCGAGACTACTCCTCGTCTCCCATTCAGTTCAAGTTTAATGGAGACCAAGGATCCCTGAATCATGTACATGTAAGCTTTGAAGAAAGGTACATGTATGTTGATGGAAATGGAGTCAACACTGGCGATAGTTCGAGGCCCACCACAGCCTTGTCTGTACCCCATCAAGTCGTTTCATAGCTTGTTGGAACTGTTTTATTTCGTTATGAATGTGGCAGTCATGTTTTTCATCGGACCTTTCGGAGTAGCAGCTAACATGTTGTCTTTTATTGTCATCGGCATTGAAAAGCCCTTCACTTCGACCTCCATAATTCTCAGTGCTTTAGCCGTAGCTGACAGCATGGTACTAACTGCTCAATTTCTTTTGCTAACTCCCGGAGGGATATACGACTTCACCGGCGAGATGATATTTTTAAGGGAATTTGGGGAACTGGCTTACCCTTACGTGTGGACGTTGTTATGGTTCTCGAAGACTACTTCAATCTGGCTCACCGTACTGGTCTGTGTTGAACGATACATTGCTGTTTGTCAACCATTAAGGGCGGCTTCTGTCTGCACCAAAAGGAACGCCCACATAGCTTCTGTAATGACCATTGTCATCTCCTTCCTTTACCGCATTCCACTCTTTTTTGCTTTTACTGTTGTCAATGAGTTCGACCATTGCTCTGATGGTTTTCGCCCGTGGTGGATAGAAACGCCACTAGGTCTTAATCATCACTTTTACGTGATATACGTCACCTTTCTTCATATGATCATCAATTCGTTTCTACCGATCGTTTTTCTCTTATTCCTGTCTTCGTCGATGATTAGTGCACTTCGGCAGAGGAGGAAAGTCAGGCACCCGATGGGCCTCGCTAATCAAGGCCATGACGACACGATGGCTGTGACACAGAGGGTTCTAAGTGTTGTGTTTGTTTTCATTGTTCTAGAGATGCCCGGCTCACTCAACCAGGTTCCACTTGCTCTCGCCCGATTTTCATCTTTAACCATTTACCCTGATGATCTGGTAGAGAACTTCGTGTTGGATACAACTTACTTTTTTGGCTCCGTAAATAGTTTTGTAAATTTTTTTGTCTACTGCGCAACTGGTAGGCGATTTCGTCGGACATTGCGAAGTGTTTTCTCAATACGATGCCTTACAGTACGACCACGTTCCGTTTGACCGCCGTGTGTGACCGGTAAAAGTGCATTTTGCTGTTGATTTGACCTGAAGTTTGTCGGCTTTTATAGTTCAGTTCGAACCCACCAAGTACAACGCCTAATGTACATGTACACAGTTCTAAGTGTTGTGTTTGTTTTCATTGTTCTAGAGATGCCCGGCTCTCTCAACCAGGTTCTAGGTATTCTCAACGACTATTCATCTTTAACTATTTACCCTCATAAAACTGTAGCAAACTCTGCCTTACAAATTTGTTATTTTTTTGGCCACATAAATTGCTTCGTCAACTTTTTTATCTACTGCGCTACGGGAAGGCGATTTCGTCGAACATTGCGAAGTGTCTTCTCAAAACAAGGCTGCACACTGCGATCATGCTCTCTTCTCTTACTCTGCTGTATGACCCGTTGACACTTCCTGCCAAGCTAAGCGCAGTTGTTTCCTTTTAATGATATACATGATTGTATGTATTTAAGGCGTGATAGGCACCTGCAACCAATGAAATCGGTGTTTCGTGCAAATCTGTCAGGGAGTCGTTCAGAATGAACACCTATGTGAAAGGGTTTCTGTAAGGGTAAAAGGGTTTTGTTAGGTTCATTAATTTCAATGAATTCGCCACTGGCAACGAAAGGCTTAACTGCATTTGCTGTTTATTTGATCTGAAGTTGTCGGCTGTAGTTTTAACCTACCTAACAACGCCAAGATCAGATGAACGCAGAGATGTTGTCGACGGTCCTTTAAGCATCTCGAACAAAAGGTGAATCTTCGCTAAACTTGTCGTAGTAATCGGGCCATTACGTAAACGCAGTGTCGTCGACAAAACCAAGGTGAAAGACGTGTGTTTTCGAAAAGCAGTTCTGAATCATATTTTGGTACTTCTTGATGTCTGTATAGGACTGACTTGCATGTAGGTATGGTACCTTCGCCATTTTGGACTATTGACCAAGAAAGGTTTCCATCAACAACTCAGGTAGGCTATAAACTTGATCTCGGCGTTCTCTGCATGTACATTTGGTGATAATACACAGGATTACATGTTCGCCAAGATCACGTCGACGCTACGATGCTATGGAAAGAATATTAAGAAAATGGCGCCCGCCATGGAGGGGGACGGACCGAAATGTCACCCCGAGAAAACATTGTTGACCGAGGCCGCCGAGGCCACCGGTGTGAATGTATGTGTCACAACCCGTCTCTGCGGCTGTGCCCGGCAGCGGCGGAATGCGTGAAGACGACAGATCATGGTCAACCACGATTTGAAAAAAAAAATCCCTTGCCAAAAAGCTGTGCTAGTCTAGGTCTAAGTGAGTAAAATGACAAAGGAAAGGTGGCAATATTCTTCCAAATGTGACAAAGTATCATTCTGTTAGGCCTACATTGCGTAACAGTACTGTTAAACTTGGCAGTCCACTCCACGTGCCTAGCGCTGCTGCGATTGAACTTGGTTGCCAGACACTGACATCAAGACGGGCTGTGCGGACCGGTAGGCCTAGAATTTGTGACTGTTGAACATGCTATTCCATGTATTTCACTCAACCTTTTTCATATATTCGTGCTAAACATGCTGATACTACGCCAATCGACACCAGAATATGATTTAATCGGAGCTTGATAGCCTAATATGCGACTTCAAATATTCGAAGCGGTCAAACGAAAAAAAAAAACGCCCGCCATTTTGTTTTCCGTGAGCGGTGGACATTGTATCTTGAGCGGGAGACATTGAAAAATGTTCACCGCTCACGTGACGCGTCTCGGCCAATCATATTCACGGATTCTCTCTTGAGGTACGATATCATGCGATGACCTCCTTATCTAAAGACTTTCTGAGCAGTAGTCAAAATGCCTTAGATAGTGGGTGACTAATGTACTTCTTCTTTGCATAAGATGCGGACTGATAAATTTTCAACAGGAAAAAAAATGATTCAAATATGGGAAATCCAGGTCGTATTCTTTCGATATGGTACCAACGATACACTTTTGGATATGAGGAAAAGGCTGCATGTGCTGCAGGCTTTTAAAAGGCGCTCGGGATGGCATATGCAGGGCAAAATATAGGCCTACCAAGGGGGCTTTTTCAAAAATCATTCATTTCAAGCGATGTCGCCTCCAGTCATTCAAAGGGCTGGTTCTAAATTACAGTCGATTACATAATGGAGCGAACCATAATCTCAATGAAGTGCAACAAAAAGAAACATTTGAAACTACGAGAGTGGGGTATTACTAGATTTATCGAATGACATGAATGATATGCCGATGGAATTCAATATTTTTTGACTTCAGTATATTTGTTACCGTTGGATACATAAGTTGTCTGGTCAAAGGACGTCGACGGTGAAACTTGCCACATCGATTTACCATCAGTAGAACGAAGAAATCAAACATGTGGAGCCATCTTGTTAATAATTATAGAGGTAGCCGTGTTGATCGTTGAATGAATGAGTAGAAATGAAATAGATAACACCGTCTTTTAAATCAACTAGGATATATTATCCTAGTTGATTTAAAAGACGGTGTTATCTATTTCATTTCTACTCATGTGGAGCCATCCAAATACACGCAGAGCACACTGCAGTCAGCGTACACGATTCAACTGCACAAAACTCTGGGTTATTTTTTGTCAAAAACCAATATTTCTACATTGTAAGTCTGACACGGCAAGCAATACAAACTTTGGGGCAGAAGAGTGGTTCTAGTTTCTCGCCTCCATTTCCAGATGGCGTTCGCTGGATCACCTTTCTGGAGACAGAGAATCGGTTAATCACATATTCAACGGAGGTACGTTATGTCGGCCCAAATGGAGTCAACTACAGCGACAGTTCGAAATCAAACAGGGCCTTGTCTATACCCCACCCGCTCGTTCCACAAATTGTCGGACCTAATCGAATTTATTCTTCATGTGCCACTGATGCTTTTCATCGGACCTTTCGGAGTAGCAGCTAACGTCTTGTCTTTTATTGTCATCGGCATTGAGAAGCCCTTCGCTTCGACCTCCATAATTCTCCGTGCTTTAGCCGTAGCTGACAGCATGGTCCTAACTGCTCAATTTCTTTCGCAAACTCTCGGAGGGATATACGACTTCACCGGCGAGATGATGTTTTTAAGGGAATTTAGTGAACTCGCTTATCCTTATTTGCGGTCATTGCTGTGGTTCTCGAAGACTGCTTCAATCTGGCTCACGGTACTGGTCTGTGCTCAACGATACATTGCTGTCTGTAAACCTTTAAGGGCGGCTTCTATCTGCACCAAAAGGAACGCCTACATAGCTTTAGTCTAGTCCCTAAGGTCAAAAATCGTGCATTTTGGTATAAAGTTATGAAATTTGGCATACTGATACAACTTTTTATGCTTTTTTATATAGGACCGGGTGCCACGCTGGATTCACCCTCTGTTGGCCGCCATCTTGGATTTAAAGATGGCCGCCATGGTTCGGCCAGGATGCATATTTTGGCCATTATTTCTGTTCTAGCCAACATAAAAACATAAATCAAATGTCTAGACCTATGTTTTCGGGTATGCCCAATCGAATGGTGGCATTGTTGATGACGTCACATGGCCGCCATATTGGATTTTTCGACGATTTACCATAAAATGCCACCCCTCCTTTCAGGAGGCCTCAGATATACAGATATTGATTCCCAAACTTCTTATTTGCCATGATGCAAGGATGGCGCTGTTACTTTAATTGAAGGACGGGTGGCATCTGCGGCGCGCCCTCTGTTGGCAGCCATCTTGAATTCAATATGGCCGATTTTTCGGCACAGGCCAGATTACGTCATTCTCCCATAACTTCTGATCCATCCAACGTATCAACGTGATTCAAGTGTCTATACCTATGTTTTCGGGTACGCCCGATCGAATAAGGGCATTGTTGATGACGTCACGTGGCCGCCATATTGGATTTCAAGATGGCCGACAATGGAATGTCACCCTATCTTTAGAAACCCTCAGATGAATACATATTGGCTCCCGAAGCTTCATATTCAGCCTGGTGCAAGGTCGCCGTGGGGGCTTTGATTGTAGGACGGGTGCCATCTGCAGCGCGCTCTCTGTTGGCCGCCATCTTGAATCCAATATGGCCGACTTTCGCCACTGGCCTGACTACGTCTTTTGCCATTACTCGGGTTCTAGCCAACATACGAGGTTAATTCAAGTGTCTGCACCTATGTTTTCGGGTACGCCCGATCGAATGGTAACAATGTTTATGACGTAAAGTGGCCGCCATATTGGATTTCAAGNAAATGAAATGGTCCATGGACCATGTGCTCACCGGGTTGGACATAATATCTAATGAGAGGGAGGTACATATCAGTTATGAGCAATTTGGGTCAAGTCATTCCTAGATAGGACTTTGATGATTTTTGCGTTACGCCACCTGGCGGCCATATTGGATGTCCGATCGGGCCAAACTTCACATGGACATAACGGTCATCTGCAGGGGCCACATAGCACATTGGAGCGCTTTGGGTTAAGGCGTTCCTGAGTTACACTAGCACTTTGATGATTTTTGGGTTACACCACCTGGTGGCCATGTTTGAGGTCAAATCAGGCCGAAATTTGACATGCATGTAAAGGTCATCTCGATGGAGGTAAATATCAAATTTGAGCACTCTGCGTCAAGCCGTTCCCGAGTAATAGCACTTACTTGATTTTCAGGTCACGCCTGTCAAGGTCAAGCTTAAACAGCCCCGATACAGAAACATGTTCATGATGATAACTACAGTCTAGAAGTCTACCTGGTACTATGGACCAACGTACTTAGGTCACTGAGGATGCTCCTCCTGATTATGCAATGACCTCCTGAAGGTCAGAGGTCACGGTCAATATAAAATAACTCAGTTACCAGAACTGGTTCATATCTTCAACAACTAGAACTGTGAAATTTGCTTGACAGCAAATTTGATGGTCCCCAGACAGGAAAACTGAATGGAAGGTTCACTTGCTGAGTGAAAGGGTGAAATTTGCTTAACATGGTGGAGACTGGGTCAAATTGTGAGATCTTTCCTCAGTTTGACTGGGGGGGGGGGGGGGG
>NMRB01000929.1:13360-33838 GCA_002633025.1 Notospermus geniculatus | reverse complement strand
GTGGTCAATGAATGACGTATTCAGAAACTCGATTATAAACAACAGTACGGCCTACTCGTGCGTGCCGGTACAATGCTGCAGTAGTATTGTGGCAAGTATCAAGAAGTCAACTTCCAGGACTTAGCAAATTTTCGACCCAACCCGGGGTCTTCTTCAGGCTGGCACTTTTCCACACTAGATTTCAGAAAAGACTGAGCTGAATCCCAAATGTACAAGGAATCAGCACAAACTCCTGAAAACTCCACAGGAAAGCTGTAGTATTGTGATGACAAGTATGCCTCCACAAAGCCTCTGCAGTCACAGTTTATGCTAAACTTCATGCCAAGAACATTTCAACTTTTTTTCCAGCGTAACTATAGCAACACGTATACAATATGAATTTGACTCCCTCGCTAACATAATACTAGTAGTTATGTAACTGAAAACGGCATAATAACCAGATAAACATAATCGCATGTCAGGAATTTTACAAGCATTTTTTGATCTTATATTTTTCGCCTACTCTAGAACGGTTTCAGATTCTTTGTTCTAATTACATATGCCTGATGAAAAAGCATCGCCCTGATTTTCTGTGCTCAACTTTTACACAGTGAGTCAAAAAAATTCCTTCTTGGAGTTTTTTTTTAATCAGGAAACTCATCATTTTAAGTATTTTAATTGGATCCCAAGGGGACCATTGCACAGCACTCATGATGTCATCAGTGCTCAATGCATATTTATGAAGGTACAACCAATAGCCCCGGGCAGTCACAGTATTAGCTCATTCACTACAAAGGTCGTCAGCCTATTGACACTAGTGACATCACAACTCATGGCAATAGTCTACATGGATTGATAAAAATGCAAAAAGTTTACAATGAGTGGAGTTTCCCTTTAAGCAACTGCGTGGGCAATCAGGCAGGCGGTAACACGGACCGAACACACCGAAGAATCTGATTGGCGGAACGCCTGCAGGACGCGCGCCGCGTACGCGAAGGCCGCGCGAACACTGCCAGCGAACTGGCGGAGCGAAGCGAATTTCGCCAAGCGATGTGGCGAAACTGATCGCTCTCAGTTTGTACAGGCCAATGCTTCCAGAGTGTTTTCGCCACATCGCTTGGCGAAATTGTCTTCGCTTTGCATCGCTTCGCCATTTCGCAAACAAAGGCTTTCAGAGCATAAATCGCGCGCGTTGCCCTGTCGCACGCGATATCGCGTTCGGTGTATTCCTAGCTAGCTATCGACCTCATCGTGCTCAAAATATGGCAAACATTATCAATCATTCGTACTTCAAAAAAAACCATTTAAATAAATAATCATACAACCATCATTAATGGCAATCCTCGTGGTGTGTGTCTGCGAGGAGAATTAATCATAATTTTAATACATGTACATGTACATGTATCGGGTGTCCCAAAAAAAGTAGACACTTTTTGTCTCGCAATATCTCACTTATTGGTCAACCAAAATCTTTGAGAATTTACAGAGACCACCTTCAGCATGGCGTCAGCAAGCCCCGCAAATATCAAAGGTATCGGATGTAATTCCTGTAAGTACTGTCCAAATCAAAATTGCATGTCCAAAAATACAATATCAGAGAAAATTACCGATTTCAACTAATGTTCGATGTGCCCTCCATCCTCTTCTACCACCATTCTCAGACTGCATACAGGCACTATCATCTGTCAATCAGTGGGGGCCCCTCCCATACCAGTCGTGTGACACAAGCCTACTTCGAGGGGCCACTCCAGAGTTCAGGAAAGATGAGTGGTCTCCTCAAAGTCCTGATTGCAACCACATGCATTACTCGAAATGGGACTCTCTCAAAGAAAAGGTGTATCGTGCGGACGAAATAAAAAATTCAAAGAGGAGGAGTTAAAAGACAATATCCTAGTTTCTTGGGAAGAAATTTCATTAGTCAAAATGCATCAGAGCATATCAGAATGGAAGAAACGGCTGAGAATGGTGGTAGAAGAGGATGGAGGGAGCACATCGAACATTAGTTGAAATAGGTCATTTTCTCTGATATTGTATTTTTGGACATGCAATTTTGATTTGGACAGTACTCACAGGAATTATCTCCGATTCCTTTGATATTTGGAGGGATTGCTGACGATATGCTGCAGGTGGTCTCTGTGAATTCTCAAAGATTTTGGCAGACAAATAAGTGAGATATTGTGAGACAAAAAGTGTCTACTTTTTTTGGGACACCCGATATATATAGGCCACCTGATTTTAAAGCCAACAACATTCAAGCAAAAGCTGATGTTCGCTGCCATGTGTGTAAACTTTATTAGACCAAACAGGGACTGGGTGGCCCAAAAAATGGACAAGCATGGTTCCACTATACCAAGAGCCCAAACCTGCCCATGGCAATGGATGCAGAATGTGTCTATAGAAGAAGACACCAAGATATCCAAATTCGGCCCAGTGCTTATTCTGGTAAAGCACGGTCGACGCCTCAATCATGTTGGATTTGCGTTTCGCCGGTAACTTGCCCTGACGGTACACACGATAAAACTTTCTTTTTGAAATAATCTTTTAAAAGAACGTTTTATGGGCCTTGTGAATCACACCATAAAAGTTCCTAAAACATTTGCAACTTTTGCTCCGCCAGTTCGCAACATTTGCAACCGCGGATTGCAGCGGCTGCTTTAGCCGTAGCAGTTAACGTCCCGACCTGAAATTCCGCCAACGTCACGATGACGTCACGCGCGCATAAAAATCGGCACTTTTTCGGTTGTCGTCTGCATTGTTGAAAGAACCCCGTTTGGTGGGTGTTTTGTTAGCGCGGTGCTTGAGTTTTGCCTTTCGCACGAGTGCCAACTTGCGACGGCTGATACTCGAGTTACTACCAATCAGTTTACCTTAGTTTTATACAGTGCCTCTAATACAGGTGATGCTGCAATCGTATTACGTTATTCAAGAGAATGAGGTCCATCGTATTTAGAAGAAAACTCAGATAATTCGCAAATTGGCGAAATTTTAGGCCCCCTCTGGGTGATTAACGTCAAAATTTCGACGTCATACCGCTGGCGAAATTTCAGGTCGGGACGTTAATCATCGTAAGAAAAGAAATCTCTTGAAATTAAATTTACAAGAAATCGCAAACGATCGCCCAACATTGTGTCTGTACCCAGGCCTAAAGATTCTGTAAAACTGATGCCTCCTTTTTCAAAGACCATCTTAAAATTTGAATTACGGATCAGACGTTCACCAAAGAAAACATTGTTTATTGACAAGGGTGCCACTTGTTATGAAATCGCCAAAAGTTTTGCAGACGTTTTTACCGGCCAGAAGTTGGTAGTTATCGGTTTGATCGACAACATCATAATAATCGGGACCTAGAGGCGCCTATCCACGTGGGAGTTTTCTCGCAGAAGTTGGCTCACAATGGGCAATGCATTATTGTTTGTGTCCTCTCGGCTTACCCTGAGACCAATGACAGTTGCCCATTGAAAGCCAACTCGCGAAATAAAACTCTCCCGTGGATAGGCACCTTTATTCACGAAGCATACTAGAGTTGCGCATTCGTAGCGTCCTCTGAAACCATTGTTCAATGGTTGACCCACAATAGCTCCTGGGATGTTACGAATTCTAACTGCTAAGAGAGGTTTGTGGATAAAGCCTCTGATATTTTGCAGACTGCATTAAAGTAGATGGTATTTATCTGGCGTACCTTATCATTGTCGTCGACAACATTCATCATAACGATAGTAGAAACGCAATTGTCATCAAGTAGTCGCCAGAGATCTTTGATCGTGTGAGGCAGCGGCATCTGGGTCACGATATAATCATTCTTACCGTCAGACCCCTGTAAGCAAGTGAAACACATCCTTATTTGTTTTTGAAGTTTGTTAAAAAAGCCAGCATACATGTTGAAGTAGAAAAAATGTTTGTTTTTTTTCTGGATTGTGACAATTTTTTCCAGGTAAACAGTTCACACTGACATGGAGCGAATGATTTGAGCATTATGCGTTGATCATTTCTGAACGCAATCCCACCAATGGGGAGCCCGCGCGACGGTTTATTCCGACAGGTCAGTGCAGCGAGCGATGCGACCGGAGCGACGTCATTGACGTCATTTTAGGAGTTGACGTTGCATCATAAATGAAATGGTCCATGGACCATGTGCTCACCCGTTTGGACATAATAGTGTAATGACAGAGAGAGATACAATGTATATCACTTATATGAGCAATCTGGGTAAGTCATTCCCAAGTTGAAGGACTTCAACGATTTTCAGTTTATACCACCTGGCGGCCATATTGGATGTCCAATCGGGCCAAAACTTCACATGCACATAAAGGTCATCTAGAGGGAGCCACATTTGAGTGCTCTGGGTCAAGTCGTTCCGGAGTTATAGCACATTTGATGATTTTCGGGTTACGCCACCGGGCGGCCATATTGGAAGTTTAATCAGGCCGAAATTTGACGTGCTTGTAAAGGTCATCTAGAGGGAGGTAAATATCAAGTTTGAGCACTCTGGGTCAAGCCGTTCCTGAGTTATAGCACTTGGAAGATTTACAGGTTACGCCACCTGGCGGCCATATTGGATGTCCGATCGGGCCGAATCTCGGTAATTTTGAAGGTACCCCTCTAATACACGTTTATGCAAGATATGAAGACGCTCGGTGAAATAATGAAGAACTGTGGCAGGTTCGTTACTTTTGTCGAACTTTGACCTCTGTGACCTTGAAAAGTAGGTTAAATCAAAAACCCGTTATATATGTTATGTATCCTAATATGATACACCTATGATAAAAATTTGGAGATGATCCAGTCATTAGTTCAGGAGTTATTGCACTTTTTGTGTTTTTGGTTTTGGCCACCTGGAGGCCAAGCCAAGAATCGAATCGGACCGAAACTTGGTGTCATAGATCATCTGACCTAGGGGTATATATGTACCAAGTTTCAGATCAATAGCCCCAGCGGTTACAAAACGTGCCCTGCTAACGGACGACGGACGACGACGACGACGACGACGCCGACGACGGACGACGGACGCTGCACCATTGTAAGAGCTCACGGGTGAGCTAAAAAGTAACCTGTACATTTTTCTACGGCCATTATAACAAAAAAACGTTGCTTTATCGCCAGCATCTCCTCATTTTAAGAAAAAAAGGAATGAGATTAAAAGAAAATTTCATCTGCTACACGATGATGCCAAACTTTTTTGTAAGTTTTTACTGTCGGGCAAACAACACAAATGGTTTATTTTCACGCCAGAAATAAGTGAAAATATCGTTAGAAAAAAAGAGACTGCGGTCAGATCGCTCACAGCGCCACGTAGTTAGTTCTGCGGGTTCTCCAATGTTCATCAATGAAAAATGGAGAAAATGACAGCCTTTAGTCAGGTGCATACCCTCCCCTCCCTCTCCCATATTTCACGCCACGGAGGGCAGATTTTGTCGAAATAAGGATTTCGGCTATTTCTATTATTAATACGTGTATGTAAGAGTGTGGAGCCTCTTTGGCAGTTTAACGCCCATAATTACATTAAGGCCTCTCAGCTAAGAAACAACCTCCTTCCCCATCCGTAACTGTTCTATCTCTTGAATCGTTCAAGCCCCAGCTAAAACACTTGCGTACTGACGCGTACTGAGCGTACTGGCTAACGCGTACTGAGGCCACAAACCCTTTTGAGCGACACAGTTTTATAAGACTCGCTATATAAATCGATTTGAAGAAGGTTTAGTCGACAGGCCAAGTCGTGTCTACGGATGAAAATAGAGGCCCTTGGTCTAGACAATGCTAGGCCTACAACCTGATACGATGTCCATGATGATCCATGTATACATAAAGCAAACGTTGTAAAGGACAGCTCCATACAACAGAGTGACACTAATAGCAAAAACTAAAGACCTCATACATACGGTCAGAAATACAGCATTGATATAATCATCCCAGCCATCCTCTGCCAGAGAAAGTATTGGTCGAGAAGAATCAGCTGAAAATGTGACAAAACAAAAATTTCTGAGGATATCCAGGGCCGTATTTAGCCGGGGGGGGGGCAGGGGGGCTCTTGCCCCCCCCCCCCNAGAGGGCGAGCATTAAGAACCTCGATTGGGCTTACCTCAAGATGGTTACAAAATATACATGTATACATGTACATATACCTATCGATGCGTTCAGTGCAAAAGACATGGCCCGACTTTCTTTGATAGTAAAATAACCTTCTGTTTAGTGATGAAGTTTCTATGACATTTCTCAGACCTCAGTTAAAGTCTAATTCAAACATCATGCTAATATATTATAGGGGTTGTAGAAATTACGTCATTCCAAAAAATCTGAATTCCGTATAATCGTCAATACCTGGCACAATACTAGAATCCCTGTTCCTATCCGCAAACTTCGTCCTGGCATATTCGCTCGGGATTACTTCCTTGGTAACAGCATTCAGGTACTTTAATACAATAAAATAAATTGAATTGCTGTTAGATTTTGACAGTATGAGTAAGTCGTCTCCGAATTTGGCAAATTTTCGACCCCAACCGGGGTCTTCCTCAGGCACTTTCTAGTAGAGATCCCAGCAGAAGTGAATATAAGCTGTTAGATTTTGGGTGTCACTGCTTAACAGCATGCAGATTGTACGAAAAATATTGTACGACCAAAATATCATCTATAACATTATTGACTAGGACCTAAGGCTTTGAATCAACCCCAACAGTTAAGATAAAACCAACTGCTCTCCGTCTGAATTCCAGTTCTTCAAAATTAAAGCGTAGATCCTTCGTGTGTTTCGTTAAAACCAAGGACGATGCAGAGCCAGTTGATTTGATGTAAGCCCAGTGAAATAGATAAATTTTCTTCTTCACCCTCAGAGCTTCTACTTCTGATGTGAATGAGCACCAGAATCAATGTACGGGTACTCAGTTTGTATAGTTGTTGTACCCACCTCGTATTGCTTCTGCAATGTACACTTGGATTTACCACTTTTCCTGGCTCGGATCAAAGACTGGTATTTATCATTGTATGATTCAGCTACGATTCTGGTAATGCCAATCTGGAAGTACTCTGTCAATGCCTCGTGGACGTACTCATACTCGGGCTGAAAAAATTATAATCGCACAGAGATACTTTTAAAACGTGTGTATAATAAGAGTATACATGGACGGAAACAGCTGATAATAATTGCAGGATCAAACCATCAATATTTCAAAGGAAAATTTACGATCTCGTGCCATCCATGCCACACAACCTACCAAGTGTTGAACCATATCTGGTCGTTGTTCTCTAAGCTTGGCGATACAGGAATACACATTATCTTTCGTCTCGGCTCTGCCATGTCTGATCAGGTAGTCAATGGCAATGAATGCCCCTGTCCTGTCAACGCCAGTGCTAAAAACACATGATTGAAAAATAGGAAAAGGTGACAAAGAAAGTGAACTCGTGGATTCAGAATGATTGGACCACAATGGAAGCTTCACTCCAATTAGTAATTGATTTGTGAGATTGGACATACATATTAAAACGGATAAAATAGACGACTATGGTCTGTCGACCAACCTGCAATGCACTAGTACTGGTGCTTTTCCATAGCTATCACCATAGTCGTTCATCACTGTTTCCCTCAAGTTCAGCAAACAGGAGGGGAACTCCGGAACACCCATATCAGGCCAAGCAGTAAAGTGGTACTGGGTCACGAAGTGAGACTCTCTCTTCTGAAATAACAGAATGCTGTCCATCACTGAGAGAAATACATGTACCGGTACCAATAAGCTGACGATAAATGTTTAGGGCCACGAGGTTTGACATCTATTATTTGGGAGTATGGGTGCACATGATAGGCCTACCATGACCATATCTGGCATATTTCAGTTGAACTTTACACAAATCTCACCAGTAGTATTTCCATGGTCCTCTTCACGTATTCGGAATACTGCTCTTCTTCCTTCAACACCACCTGAAAAGGCCCGTAGATGGATTTTCCAGCACTAGGCCAGTACTGCGTACATCGTTCCTGAAAAGACCACAGGTGTGTTTCGTTAATTACTGGTCCCAGAAGTAAGTCCAAAGGCGGTAACAGACCAGCACATTTGCGGCGCGCAGCAACGCGTTTATTGTAGCCTATACCCCCCGACTATCGTGACTACTGCATCTTATGATAAGTAGTGCTTGAAAACACCAGACAATACGCCTCTCCGCGCTGTTCTGTCACCTCCTTGTGGCGAATTCATACTTCCTGACCAACCAGTTTGCAAAACGGAAAATGTTCGTATTTCTCGCCACGTTGGCTCCTGCAGGCAAATCATTTTACATTACTGGTCAGCAAGAAAGTATGAATCCGCTTTATAGCAGAGTCATAGGCAAAGCAAAAAAGAGGAGAAAATGCCCAAAAGTTATTTAATTAAAAAAGACAGCATTTTTTCAATATTGCTTATTATGAGACGTCAGGCAGAGCAGATACGCAGTTTCAGTGATAAGACTAAAAATAGAGTCATAGATCTACATGTAGATAAACGAAAAAATCCAGGCAAAGAACATAAAAAAACAATTGTGACTTAGCAGAATAATGTGGTGACTATTTTTCCTTAGCTTCTTGTGTTTATTCGCCCCTTTGAGAGGGGGACGCTTACTTTGCCCTCTTCCACGAGATTGGTCAGCATGACGATAACCGTGCAACGCTCTTGCCAAATCATCCTCCACATATCCGTGACAGTTGTGTTATTAGGCCCTATGAAAGGAAGAGTACATCATT
Organism: Notospermus geniculatus; assembly: GCA_002633025.1. Lineage (NCBI taxonomy): Eukaryota > Metazoa > Nemertea > Pilidiophora > Heteronemertea > Lineidae > Notospermus > Notospermus geniculatus. The sequence continues at coordinate 25,158 of NMRB01000929.1, read as the reverse complement.
GACTCATGATTTTGTAGTTCGGACGTTTCGAATTCCTGGCAGTCAATCAGAACAGACATGAATAAGTATAACGTTTATTCAGATTAAACAGGTCTTCAGATCTCCTAGTGTACCGGTATGTGTAATATTAAAGCCGTACAGTATGCACCGCTACTCGCTACCAAAACGGCCGAAATCAGTGCAACCTCGTTTACAGGCGTACGTAATGTATAATTACCATAGAACCACATACTGGATTGTTCCCCCAATACCGCGCACAGTGTATGAAATCGCCATGAATGGGGGCGGATACCAGGAAAAGGTGACTATGGTTCATAATTGGTGGATTCATGTCACGAGGGGTCTGCGGTAAATTGCAGTATTGATGAGGGGTTGGACTAGTGACCTCATTGGAAGAAAGTTTGCTGAGTGTCCACAATCGATCATCAGTCAATATAGTGTCAATCACTTTTACCACTGACCGTAATCATTTTGTGGTGATGATGTTCGTTTCAATCGGGGTAATCGTGTAATTGGCGGTCTTGGAAAACCCGTCGGAAGTCGCCGAGTGATCAACAGGGGTTGTTAGATTGCCTGGCCATTGATTGACTATTGTTCACCTGTTACCGCATTCCCCATATTCCCAGGGCGGCATTCCTGGCCAAGTTCACGAGGGTACAACTGATCAAATCAGTATTCATGAGTGAAGAGCATGGGCATGGTAGGCGTGGAAAATAGGCCCTTGTCCGCCTCAGTATGATAATTTTACGTTTGTAGACTGCGCGGTATTGGGGGAACAATCCAGTATATAGCATTATCCTGCATTGAGGTTGGGGGAATCCCCTTGGGGAATCCCCAATGCTGCGTGTAGTCTCGCGCAGACAGCCGTTTCGTTCCGCAGTACTGCTACACGGATCCCCAGATTCGAAACAGCGGCTGAGTGACCGAGACTAGGGTCGCCGATTATGACCCATCTGTCTATACTATGCGGCTTTAACAACGATGGCGTTTCAACTCAGCCGACATTGCGTTCGTGCTGTTTCAATAGCAGATGTACAAATTCGGAACTATTATACGAATTTTATAGAGAAGAAAAACCAAATTGGGAGGGGAAACCCAAAATGTCATCGATGGTTCCTCAACACCCACCTACCTTGTGATGCAATGTAAACTTTCTTTTTATCATATCCCTAAAAAAAGAGAGCGACACGAATTTGTAGGAAATAAGGGTACACTAAAAGATACCCATCAGTATATCTATAGCTTTTGTCCCACCTATCCCATATTGGTGGGTTTTTTACTTTTGGGCGCCACCGGTCTTCCCCGTGCTTGAAAACAACCCGCCACGCGCTTACACCTATTTTCAGCACGTGTCAAGGCAAGAGAGGTCGCGCTTGCGGATCAAATTCCGCGTGGACGGTAAGTGTTAATTGCAATCACCTAGTGGTACAATTCGGTGGACTTCGAAAAACATACGGGAGAATCCAACTTACCTCGACGCGAGTCCAGGTCATAAAAATTTTGTCAGTTCTAAAAATATCGTGATATAGTAGGGGTAGCATAATGGTAGATGGAACAGCTTAGGTATAATACAAGCTGTTCCATTTACCATTATGCTACCCCTCTAACTGCGGCATTACATGTATTAGAACTTAGAAAATTTTTATGACATGGACTCGCGTCGAGGTACATGTAAGTTGGATTCTCCCGTATATGGCTTACCCCCCAACCATAACCTTTCGAGGATGATCTAACCCCTAACCCTAATCCCTAAAAATCCCTTTGAAAAACCCGTTTGACCGCTAGCGGATTGCAATTATCATCAACCGGGATTTTGTTTTATAGCGCACGCGCAATACACAACACACTTACCGCGCCATCTGTCGCCGGGTTTATTGCGCGTTAAAACCCGGGTGACGCACGTGTCTGAATTAGCTCCGGCGAGCTCGGTGGGTCTTATAAACACGGTGTTTTCAAACACGGATCTATTAGACACGACAAAAAATAGGTGTAGGCCTACGCGCAAGAAACCTGGGGATCGCTCGTATTGTATATTTTGATTTACAGCCAGCATCAAAATGTATACATGTAGAACAAGCGATTTTAGCAAACACTACAGTCATCAATGAAAATCATTTTGTTTCCTCTTCCAAGAGAATGATATTCAAGTTGAAAGTGCGGAGGCCCATTATATTTTTCAAATACCATTCTTATAACTGCTACTAGTTCAATCTTCACCTTTCCAACGAAGTTATGTTTTCCAAATTAAACCCATCTTTCAATGTTTCACGACTGTTAGAAGTCAATGTATACAGTGGAAAAGGTCCGGAACGAAATTTGATTGGTTGGAGCCCTAATTTGGAATATAATAGGAATTCCCTTTAACATTAAGCCATGCACGTCGACATGGTCGAGGCCTACAAAAGGAAACCACAGTAACGAGACGCGTGCACGTACAATACAACTATTGGTTCCTACCAAATATGGCAAACAATGGTTTGAATACAAAGAAGTTAACATAGATATTTTGGGCGAAAGGATTTTGTAAAATCTCCGACAGCGACCGGCTGAACGACAATGTTTATATGCAGCGGGAATTCCCTTCTTCATGATAACGTTATTATTTTTCCGCGATCTTATTCCAAGATTCAAGGAATTGCATCGACTCTCATGCGACTAGCATGCGTCAGCTAAAATGCCGGAATTTTGTGCCGAAGGTTGTATTTTTCTCAGCTGAGTATTATAAAAATCAAGATAATGTCAACGTCTTGCAATAGATAAACATGTTTAGAACAATTTGAGCATATTGGTAATCTGAAGTTCGATCTGACGACTTCAAAAAATGCATTTGAAAGGGTGATAAATTCACAGTTGAGGCCTCCTGCGCATGTCCAGATTGACTACTTCCGGTATTCAATAACATTCTATTGGCTCTGCTGTGGAGGTAGGCGTCGACTGAGCCGATTTAGCTACGTCACCGTACTATTTTTAGGAGGGCTTTCTCCATGTTGTGGCCGTTCTCCAAAAGGTGACGCCTCTTCAGCAAATTCCCTTCCTAACAGTCGTGGTTTATCAATAAATACATATTTAATGTACTACAACAGTATTAATTGCAGTATCCTTTCCTTACATCGATATAGTTAGCGTTGATGTAGTCATTCATCTCGTCTCCGATTGGTCTCAAATTAATTCGAGAATGGTCATCTGAAAAACAGAATTCAACGAAGAACCAGTAGTCCAGGAAAAGTATGATTTGACCTAGAACAAATTGCAACAGAATTTCTTTTTGCTTTATATGGTTTAGTATACCACTCCAAACATCACATAAAAAGTCCCTTCAAATCCGACCCCCCGAAGTGCCCGTAATTGGTGTTTATTTGAGATCCTACATTAACTCCTATTACAATGTTTGGACTTCTATTACAAATTCAACTGTGCATGTACTGCTAACTTTTTCCTCGTCCGTTTTAGACCCTATAAACGTATTACCAATAGATAGAAATATGGCACCTCTTAGTCAGATAGGCATGATTAGAACATCCATAAACTCGTATTTGTTGTGAAAACGGCACATTTGTTGATTTTGGGCAAAATATGACGTAATATGTCATTTCTACAACACAGCGACAACATATAATGTTCAAATCAAGCCTATCTGACTCAGAGGTGCCATATTTCTATCTATTGGTAATACATTTATAGGGTCTAAAACGGACGAGGAAAAAGTTAGCAGTACATGTACAGTTGAATTTGTAATAGAAGTCCATAAACATTGTAATAGGAGTTTATGTAGGATCTCAAATAAATACCAATTGCGGGCACTTCGGGGGGTCGGATTTGAAGGGACTTTTTATGTGATGTTTGGAGGGGTATACTAAACCATATAAAGCAAAAAGAAATTCTGTTGCAATTTGTTCTAGGTTCCCCCTGATTTTCGATAAATATCCTGGGCTACAGAGTGAATTCATGACCACACCACTTATATTTTCCTGCACGAAGAGTGATTTGGGTACCCGCGATGCTAGTCTCGCTTGCCAGACGCTACGGGCTCACCCCTTCGGTAAGTCGCACTCCGCGTCGGGCTCTTTTAGAGATTAACCAGTAGAGTGCCATCTAGTGGCGTTCACGGCTTTTGAGCCCCAAAAGTGCCAGTGTGTAGGAGACCGGGACGTCGGATACACACTGGGGCCGAGTGTACCGCGATGCTGGTGGTGATGGTTGCACCTTGTATAGCCCATGCATTATCTCAGCCAAAATCGAACGAAAACTCACAGGGACATTTTCATCGCCAGAGAAAAATTAGGTTTTAGACTGTGTGCGTGTCAGTTTTGATGTGCATGCTCTAGTTTGGCCGAAAACGTCGAGGAAAGAAAAGTTGTAGAAAAAAACAGTAGGCCTACACATCCCATCACAGGGTCATAACGACCCTCGCAAGAAAATTTGGCGGATCAGATTTCACAAATTAAAAAGGTTCAAAAGTGGGATAATAGGGCCGTTTAGACGACAGGCAAAAATCCACATGCGGATCCGATCAAATCTGATTGTGGTTTAAAACTCTTGCGTGTAAACGCTACCCAATGCGGATTTAAAATGAACCACCCATTTTGCTGGTCCCGAATCCACATCCGACGCATTAGATTACATTGGGCCACATACGACCAGATTAAAATTCTCGTCTAAACGCAAATGAGACCCGAATCCGGATTCATCCTACCTGCGCGCATGCGCATTGACGTAGTTTTTCTTCCTCCACTGACCGCATTCGCTAAGGAGAGTTCCACAAGGGTAATTTGAAGTCGAAATGTTACCACATTAACATGTGTGTGTAAACGCTACCCAAAAACTTGGAACACATCCGGTCTAGAATGCGGGTCGATTGGATCGAATCCGAATGTGATTTTTTGGCTTGGTCGTCTAAACAGCCCTGGACCTCTTTAATATTACTCAAGTTCGGTAACAGTACATGTATAATTACCTGCAATATGGACTGATAATAAAGGTAACAGATCCTGGTCAGATATCAGTATGATGGGTTCATTACACACGAGGCCTATTGTATAATTCCTTTCAGATTTCACTGACGAATTTTCTCAGTCTATAATGTACATGTACGTATAAGTACTTACTTTCTCAAGTAACGTACATGTATTACATAGTACTTCTTCGTACTTACAGGCCACAATATTCCAGTATCTGTTCCGTGATGCGTTCTCCGCCAATTTGCCTATTTTGCACGACTCGAGCAAACCACGAGGCAGGGTCTGTGGAGGATACAGCAGCAAAAAAAACATTTCATTAGGCCCCGATTACACAGGAACTATACGCTATTCGGTATTCAGTATTCGGTATACGGTAAAAAATTGGACATGCACGATTCGAACAAAAAGCGAATAGCGTGCCCTCAGAATAGTTATGTACACCACTCATTGAAATAACCTTGCTCGATTCACACTATACGCGTGCCTTACGAAACGTGCCTAGAATACCGAATAGCGTATAGGCCTACCTCTATGTAATAGGGGCCTAAAGCAAAACTGGCATGGTGGGAAGCTGGTCGTTTGGGTTATCATCTGTGACCCAGTAGGGGAAAAAGAGACTCAAGTTTTTCTTGCAGACTATGCAACATTGTCATTGGGCCTATTCACAAACGCTGAATTCAAAATTGTGTCATGCGTGGCAGAGTTCAATACACCAACATGTTCCAATGGTTCATGCCCTATTCGCCTTATCTCATTTCGCCTTCAAAAAGTATACATTTCGCCTTTTCCCGATTCACCTTCTCTCATTTTGCCTTCTCGTACTTCGCCTTCACACCAAAGAACGAGAAAGCACAAAAAATTGACACACAAAATGTTAAAATATCAAGAAGTCAACCTCCAGAATCTTGCGAATTTTCGACTTCAACGGGTCTTCCTCAGGCACTTTTCAGTTGGAGAGACCAGAAAAGACTGAGCCCCTTGTCTCATTTTATCATTGTCTTTATTTGCCTTTTTCTACCTTGCCTTTTCTATTTTGCCTCTGTTTCTTTTTGCCTTTTCTTAAGTGGCCTTTTCTATTTTTGCCTTTATCTTAATTTGCCTTTGTCTTTTTTCGCCTTGTCTCACTTTGCCTTGTCTCAAATCGCATTTGTCTAAATTTGCTTTCTTCCTAATTCGCCTTCTCTCATCTTGCCTTTGTCTTTATTCACCTTGCTCTTATTTTGCCTTCTTCCTATTTCGCCTTGTTCCATCTTACCTTAGTCTCATCTTACCTTTTCGTATTCTGCCTTTGTTTCATTTTATCTTTTCTTGAGTGGCCTTTAAATTTTTTTCTTTACCTAAATTATCAGATTTTGCCTCATCCTTACTTGGCCTTGCCCTTATTGTGTCTTCTTCTTTATTCTTCGTATCTCATTTTGCTTTCTTCTCCATTCATCTTATCCCTATTTCGCCATGATTTCTCTTCTTTGTACCGGGTATCTATTCACCATTGACATATACTCAGCCACAAGAACACAAAAAATGCAGTGCAAGATTTCACAGGGAACAACTGCTGGGGTTATTTTGCCCATCAGTATTTTAGCAAAAAATGCACTTCAGGTGATGCATATAAATTGAATGGTTTACAAAAACTGCATTTCATAACCTTAAACTAATATTCTACACCCAAACATTTGCCAAAGAGTTATTCTGTGTGAGTGTTTTAACAAATATTTATAGATAATATTACCTAATTTTTAGAGCATCTACTTTCGTAAGAAATGAAAGAATCATCAAAAGATTGATAGGCAGTGTAGAGTGAAACATTTCCTATCCATGGATATCAATTTAAGTTCTAGATTTATCATGAATAAAACTTATCTGGAAACAGCCAAGCTTCTCGTCAAGCCCCAAAATGTGTACTCTAGAAATTGCCGATTGTGGCCTCTTTGAAATAGGCACTAACAGCTACTAAGTAACTCTTGCTGGGGGCGAGTGCCAAAGTGGTTGTCCAGTCTCGTAGGTTCATTTTCTAAAGGTAAGGCGAGAAAAAGGCATGACAAAATATGTATGAGAAGGTAAAGTAGGATGTGGTAGGATGGGACAAAGGGGAATTGAGAAAAGGCCAGCCAAGTCAAAGGCAGAATAAAACAAAGGCAAGATAAGCGAAGGCAAATTGAGAAAAGGTGAGATGGGAAATGGCAAAAATGAGAAAAAGCAAATTGGGAAGAAGGTGAAATGAGACAAAGGCTAATCAAGAAAATGCAAAAAGAGAAAAGGCAAAATAATACAAAGGCAGAATAGAACGAAGGCGAAACATGAGAAGGCGATTTAGGATGAGGCGAAATGAGATAAAGGTGTATTGGGAGTAAGGCAAGTTAAGACAAAGGCAGAATAATACAAAGGCAAGTTAGGCGAAGGCGAATTGAGAAAAGGCGAGATATGGAATGGCAAAATGAGAAAAGGCAAAATGAGAGAAGGCGAATTGAGATAAGGCGAATAGAGCAGACACCGTTCGAATTCAGTACGCTGCGGTGAAGATCACCAGAGGGTTTCTCCAAAGTAATTCCAAAGTAAAAAAACAAGATGGAAAAGTCTGACATAAACATGCTATTTTCCCACCAATTAACACAAGATATTTTCATCACACTCATGGGGATGTGTTTTGTTCACCATGGTGATTCATCCTATGAAGAAAAAATATGAAAACTTTCGGCAAAAAATGTTGATTTTGGGACCTTTTGTAAATGAACAAAAGTCATTATTAGATAAAATGGCAAATTTCAAAGTTGTAGATATCGTGATGCACAACTGAATGTCCTATCAAATGCCGCAAACCGCATGATTTATGCCCAGCCGTTTTTGAGAAAATTCGATTTTTCTGTGTCCATTACTTTTTTGAAGGACTGTACATCACACTATATTACTTTATTTATTGGTCCGTGATCAATAAAAATAATATGTCAACGATCTTTCTATAAAACTGACCATGAATTCTTCCTTGAAATCGTCGGCGTTTTCTGCTCTCATCACCTGATTATGCTTTGGAAGGTCGACAAACGTGGTACTGTCGTCACTTTCAACCGATTCGTAAACTCCGTCATCCATGTCATCATTTCTGGAAAAGTCTACAAACAAGAGGCCAATGGGCCTTGCACTCAGCTGATATTGACTGCCACTCCAGGGGGTAGACCCTGAGGACAACAGTTACCACCAGTGAAAAAAACGGGGCCAGTAGCCTACGGGGCCAGTAGCCTACGGTTAATAGGGTGAGGGTAATGAGTATTATATATATACTAGCTTTAGTAGCCGGTAAACCGGGTTTGTCTTATTGTATAAGATACGGGCTCCAAGATACGGTACTTTGTGGACATTTAGCCCAGCTGCGGACATACCTCAGTGATGTGATGACTGATTACGTCATGCAGATTTCAGATGGCAACGGTGATGACATGCATGACGTCACACAACGTTTGCAACGTCATTGCTTTTGAATTTGATACAATTTGACTGAAAAACGCTTCTTAAAGCATAGTTTGGCCGATTTTAAAATGTTAACCTTGAAAAGATCACTCCTTGTATCAAGAACAATCGAATAAGGTATTGCTCAGCTCCCTCCATGCAGCGGTTGCAGAGAACATTCGTGACAAAGACCTGGCGAGTTTGCTTTATATGTATTAGATATATGTTTATTTCATACTCTTGGTATAACTGTACAATTTGTGCGAAAATGCAAAGTGCAGAGGTGCAACTTGACATTCAGTTTAAAGCCTTACGTCAAACGGAAGCATATTCAATCATGTTATCAATTGAAGTAATTAACCTGCATGTATAGTTACATCGGCTATGGGGAGGTTTCGAAATCAAACGATAAACCAAAACTTTACGACAACGTTATTTTTCATACTACACATTGACCAGATTTTGCATAGCATTTTCGGTACAAAAATAAAGTTGTCGTTAACGTTTACGTTTATCGTTTGATTTCGAAACCTCCCTATTATTTCAAATCATACATAGATAATTAATGATCATGCCTATGATCATAATCAGCTTCGTCTCTGAAGGAAATCAAATCGCGTATAAAGTAAGCAGTTCTTATTAATGTTTCGTCAATGTCCCTTTGTCTATGTTCCTCCTGGTAAGCAATGTTACGTAGGCTTGAAGCCAAAGATGACGTCCCTCCATTATCTGTTACCTGGAGGCAAAACCTTAAGCGGGTGATACACTGTTGCGATTCTGGCTTGAGACGGGGTTGCGATCCCTTGCGATCACCTTATATGGCAATCGGAAGTCCTTATAAGGTGATAGTAAGGGATCGCAACCCCGTCTCAAGCCAAAATCACAACAGTGGATCACCTGCTTTACATAGCTATTCTCGCTGCGACATAATAAATGATAAAAATTTAAGATACGGTTTCCCATGTGAACATCAATGTTTTCTTCACCAGCTATTAAATTAACCAGGTTGTTATGGGTTCTATAAGGGACGTTTAGTACTCTTCGAACACACTTTCTCCAACCGGTAAAAAATCTATTTACATATATTACTACATGTATGTAAGCCTTAGATAAATTCCACAACTGATAGCCATAAAGCGGCATGCAGAAACGTTTAAACAGAAAATACCTCACCTCAACATTGCAGTGACTAAATTGTGCTAATAAACTGTTGGTGCCCCTATACAAATCACCTATACTATTTTCCACCCTAGCGATATCCGGGTCCGGCCCCAAAAGGACTCGGAGATGTTTCTCACACCGACTTGCCCTCAATATCACACCATTCACAATCAGCTCTATGTTCCTGTCTGCTAATCCGAATACTAAAAATTTACTCTTTGTGGCATTAAAAGAAATCTTACACTGTAACGAAAATTCATCAGCTATGTTCAGCATACATCTTAGAGACGTTAAGGAAGGAGCCAACAAAATGACATCATCGGCATAGGCAAATGTCCCACCCAAAAAATTGCCAATGTGGCAGCCAAACCCATCGGTTTTCAGATTCTTCAGTAGTTCGTCAATATAGAAGTTAAAAAGTATGGGTGATAAAACCCCACCCTGTTTGACACCATTAGACACCCCGAAAGGAGCAGTAGAGATAGTCATCCTATCTAACTTTAACACGTTGACATGTATACAAAGTTGTACATGTGTTTTATTGTACATGTATATTCACGAAATGAGAATAATGTACGTCACTCTGGGGCTGAACTGCATTTTGGCCCCAGAATGTAACATAAATCCACCTGGGGCCGTATCCCCAAAGCCCTCGCAACACTCGAACCCGGAAGCCCACCGTGCGTCACAGTGGATTTGCGAGGACGCACAAGCCGCGAGGTACCCGCACACACGGCCCCGGGTTAACTTGTATGACCAACTGGCTGCCAGGGCCGACCGCACAGAAAGTCTGATTATGCTTTCGGTGCCTATCGGCGGTTTAGGTAATGGGAAAATGCGGTTAAAACTAACTGCCGATAGGCTCCGGTAGCACTATCGGACTTTCTGTGCGATCGGCCCAACACTCCACACAATACCTCAAAAGTAAGAGGCAACAGAAAAAAAATGAAATGAGGCGGTGGAGGTGGGGGAAACTCATGTCCGCCTGCTCATTAAAAAACAGTACTGTATACGAAGTAGGATGCGCTAGAAATGGTGCGGAACGAACTGCTTTATCTTCTGCACTGATTTCGTGCGCGTTGCCGTACACTGAAAAAAATTCCCGCTCATGTTGAGTACTTTGGACTACTCATCAGTCATTTTGTCCGTGAGATGAGTAGAAGGTACTCATCGGGCCAAGGAGATGCATTTGGAGTTCCTTGCTACTCACTATGAGTACCTTTCTACTCGCTATGAGTACCTTTCTACTCAATATGAGTACCTTTCTACTCATCTCAGGGATAAAACGAGTATCCCGAAAGTACTCAACATGATTAGGATTTTTTTCAGTGTACTTTGTCAAACCTTGTCCCGAAACTAACTGTACCGCGGCCTTAACGCTGCTTTAAGCCACTGACAATTCATAGCGCTTACCTAGCTCATCATAATCTTTTGGGTCAGACTCTAGTTCAACCGGCGGTTCTGGTTGTTCATACGCGTGATAGTCGCCTTCATTTTGCTTTTTCCTGAAAAAAGTGAATTTAATGCCAATAAACGCAATAAACGGTGTACTACACGTACCTGAACCAGCCCCTGGGAACGTCTGATGACAAAACTGCGAAGAGTTTTTCGGTCATTTTATGATGTTGGATTAGAGTTTGGGCAATTTAAGAGAAGAATTTTATTCACAAAGCCATTAGAATATAAGTATAAATTGCAAGACCAAAGCAAAATGGACCACAAGCACCTGGGCAATGTACACCCTTAATCAAAACTAAATGCACACCTAATCATACTAAAATTTGGCAAGAGTTTGTTTGTTTGTTTGTTTGTGGGTGTGTTCGCGATTTTCTCCGAGACTAATTAACGGATCGCCGCCAAACTTGGTATGCAAGTGCAGACGGGCCTGGGGAGTGTCCTTAAGCTAGGTGCACACAGAGCTTAGTGCTTGCGCGATCTTAGCCGCAGCCGCAATCCGTGAAACCTTACGATCACGCAGTCCTCTAAATCCTTGCGCCGCTGTGTGAACACGAGGTCGCAAGGATCTTTGCCCGGCCTTGCGTCCTGTAGATGGCCGTATACGTCGGCGGCAAATATCAAAAAATTTTGATATTTACGATTCCGCCGGCGACTCGGGACGCAAGCACTAACAGCTTGCGACCTCAGGTGCACACAGAGATTTCTTGGGCCTTCCGTCCTCTCGAAGAGGCTTGCGGCTAAGATCGCGCAAGCAATAAGCTCTGTGTGCACCTAGCTTTA
>NMRB01000929.1:0-13081 GCA_002633025.1 Notospermus geniculatus | reverse complement strand
CGATGTCGAATGACGTCACAACGTCGTACGTCATTGGACGTTTTTCGTAGGTGCCTTGAATATATGATACAAATATCATCATATGAGCTGAGCTGTATCAGTCCCTTGTATCATGGCCTTCGACCCCGTATCATCCCTCGGGCTCCGCCCTCGGGATGATACGGGGTCTCAGGCCATGATACCGGGACTGATACAGCTCAGCTCATATGATAACATCTAAAAATAACAATGCTGTTCAGGCCTATTGACGTCATGACGTCACCGAGATTGCCGTCGCGTCATCCGTGACGTCGGCAACGTCATGTGCGGTGGAATGACGTCATTACGCCACTCGAACGGGATGACGTCATTAGGGATGTTCAGATTACGTTCCGAATCTCGATTCCCACTCCAGAGGATTCATTTTTTGGGAACTACGTCATCGAATACAACGGGGTTTTCCAAAGCAATGGTGTTTACTCATTCTAGGAGAACGAACATAACCCGCCTGGGTGGTAAATTTATCTTCAACTTGAAAAATCCGAAATTTTGCACCTCGGAGTCGGAGCGGGAGTGGGAGTCGGACCAGATCTCAACCTCACATTACCTCCGCCAAGCACTCCTATAATGACGCATGAATTTAGCAGTTTCGCCACCAAACGGGTATTGCCTAGTAAACCTAAATACAGGGTGGTCCAAAAAAGTGTCCTATTTTTATTTTTTAATAACTCTGTCAAAAATTGATATGCTTTGGAGTGGTTTGCTAGAGTAGTTCTAGAGACACGTAGAATTTATCTGATAGAGCTAACTTGGAAATAACTCATGTGTTATTTCTCTTTGATCAATAGTTTGATAATGTGTTCAATCCAGCCCCAGGCTGCTGGATCACGGATGCAACGCGAACATTGAAGTTGTCCACAACTCTGTTCAACATACGTATCTCTTGGAATGTGTCGGCTTTCCCTCCTGATATTGTCCTTCAGGGCCTCATTTGTCTGTGGATTATTCGCATACACCCGGTCCTTCAGATATCCCCAAAGAAAAAAGTCTGGTGGGTTGAGATCCGGGGAATGAGGTGGCCAGGGGTTGTCAGTGCGACGAGAGATTAGCCTGTCTCCGGGGAAGTATGCCTTAGATATTCCAAAGTTTGATTGGAGCAATGGGGGGGGGGNATCCTGCTGAAACACAACTGTTGTCATATCGATTCCCCTCCTCCTTCTCAGGGCTGGAATGAATTTCTTACGCATCATTTCAACGTCACGTGCCGAGTCGATGGTCACACGGTGTCCTTCATTGTCTTCGAAAAAGTATGGTCAGACTTTTTCAAAATCTTCAGTCAATTAACTTTTGCCTTTTATGGCAGAAATTTAGGACCTTAAGACACATTTTGAGACAAACATTACCTTGATTTTTGATAAAATGGATTTCTGGCAAAAGTTTGAAATTTCCATAAAAAAGTGTGATTTTTATCGGTCGTTTCATTGGAACCAAACCAACGTCGCTTAAAGCATGTTTGTTTCCCTGCAAAACGTTTTTTCCGGGTTTAAAAAATCAGGTGGTCAACAAAAGTTACAGAGCATTTTCCAAAGTGAATTTCGTTCGCTTTTCCAGTCAAGTCAGGGCTATTCCTTCGTCTCATTTAGATCTACCCAGCCTGCTAAATATTGCGAATATTCATGGCCTGGTCAACAATACATGTAGTTACCCTTGATGACACATCATTGAGTAATCCAAGTCCAGATGGTCTTTTGTGTGGTATGAGTGGCGGTGTCACCTTTCGTAATTGCTCCTTAAGCGGCCCATCCACGTGCAATATTATTGTACAATATTCAGTTTTGCACAATATTATTGACCGTCTGTTTGTTATATTGAAGCATTGCACAATATATTGAGCAAAATCAAAATGATTTGATTTTTATTGACGGTTGCGCAATATTATTGGCTAGTGGATGGGTTCTGCCAATAATATTGACACAATATTCGTCACTCTACATCGAAGCACCATATTGTGAGGCACATAATTATACGGTATACCCCTAGGTCAGATGACCTATGACACCAAGGTCCGATTCGACTCTAAGCTTGACCCACAAGGTGGCGGAAACCAACAACACAAAAAGTGCAAGAACTCCTGAACTAATGACTGGATTGGATCACCTCCAAATTTTTATCATAGGTGTATCTAATGATGATACTCTACATATATAACGGGTTTTTGATTTGACCTACTTTTCAGGGTCACAGATGTCAACTTCAAAATTTTGCCATTTTTGGTGGCACGTTTTGTGGCTATTTGACCTCTTCTAACTTGGTGCGATCATCTATCTAGGTACCCTCTATGTGTACAGCAAATGTTTGCCCACTTGGAGTGCAAATAATGGTACTACCAGGCAGCCATCTTGGAAAATGGACTTTGGCACATAGGTCATAAATTCTTAAGCCAGAATGTTTTGATCTTGAATATTTTGACCATAATTGTTTTACCCTGGAACTCAAGGCTTGCCCTGGAACATTTTGATTTAACATTTGTCATTTGTTCTTCTGGTACGTTCACCCAGTAGTCTTGAACGTTAGTTGGGGTGTTGATATTTTTGGTGACTGAGAGGGGAATGTGGATGGTCGTCAGCCGCCCCTGCATTCAGAGAGACTTTAGTGAAAAGTCTCTCTGAATGCAGGGCAGCTGACAGGGATCTGTGGTTATAAGTATTTATTAGCAAATGCAGATTTGTAGGGATATGGGGAGATATTCATCCTGCGAGCAAACGTTTTCAGCAAAAAAAAATAAACAGAGAAACAGACACATGAAAAAAAATTCCAATCGCAAGGCTCGAGCCCAGCGCCCCGGATTCAGAGCAGGACGCTCTACCGATGCGCCAGCCGGCCACGTCATGACGGTGGCTGCTCAATAAATGTTTATAAACATATCCCAGCTACTCAACATATTTTTATGATAATTAGAAATGACGTTACAAATCGGAATAATCTTCCAAAAATTGCATTTTACAACATCCACAGAGCAAGTCCCCAGCAAATCTGTCAGCATATCGCTACATAATGTACCCATCTACGTTCACAGCCACTAAAAACGTGAACCAACCGTCCGGTATGTTCCATCTGAACATTAGACGCATTTCATCTATGAGTCCAATTCTATTGACTGACCCGTGAAAAGTCTTTAGCTAGCTTCGCTGTTGGCCACTACGCGGCGCGTTGGGCCCTTGCGTCCAGTTGAGCACATGGTCCATGCTAGCGTCCAATGGAAATACCTAGTATGTCACATTTTCTGTTGTTTTCGAGAAAAATGGGTTTATGTGGAATGACAACTTGGAAGAGTTTTGTTGTGGAAAACACTCCTAATTAAAAATATGTCATACAACAGGATTAAATGCAATTTGCTATGTTTTGCAATTGCAATTTGCAAAATGCAATTTGCTATGTAAATGCAATTTGCTATGTTTTACCTCTGATTTCATGCTGAATTTGCAAAGGTAAAAACGTAGTAAGTCACAATTCTGATGACTTAGACGTAAAAACCGCGAAGTGCACCACTGTCTTTCTGAGGCTTTGGCGAACATTTTGCAAACCAAAACTGTTTATTATGATGAAACAATACCTAGTAAGTACGAATTTGGCCTTAACTCATTTTTTCAAAAAATGTGACTAACTAGGTATTTCCATTGGACGCTACCATGGACCATTCATTTTCTTTTTCTTTGCAAAGACAAACACAAGAGCAAGAGATAATGCTGTATCACTCTCGATGTCGATGTCCGGCTCCATTGCAAGCGGTTCACACGACGTCTTCAGAGCAACTGACGGAAAATATTGTACAATACTATTGAATCGATTGTGCCCGAAACATTTTTCAATAATATTGATTCAATATTATTGACTCAATAATATTGCACGTGGATAGGCCGCATTACCAATGAAGGCAGGAGAGCTTACGTACCCCCAATGGAATTGACGCCATACTAACTTGACCTACGGTGAATGGGGCTTATTATTCATCACCTTGATCTTGGGACAATAAGGAAAGGTCGACTACAAAATAAGACTTGGACTGTTGACTGGGGTTTCGAGAACTTTCAGATAAATTCTTCATAATTATGATATGGAGGCTCCGATAGAAAATTTGAAAATTTCTTCGTGTATAGAAACAGGAAAGCTTTAAAATGACATTGGTTTCAGTTTTTTTAAAAATATGCGATTGAAAATCACTTTTTAATAGAAATTTTTAAACTTTTGTCAAAAATACAACTCATGCAACATCGTGATATTGTTGGTCTCAAAAGATTTGAAAAGCAAAACGTTCATCCACTGAAGAATTTGGGAAATATGTACATGTAAGTTTATTAATATTAGGTGTGCATTTACTTTGATTAAAGGTGTAAGTGGAGGTGCATGTACTCAGTAAAATGGGGGTGGTAACAACACTCAACAAATCCGAGAAACCTTAATTTACTCTTACAGGAAAATTGCAAGACCTTGAACAGTTGTATGCTTCTAGTACAGTCGTACTAGAAACTCTTTGCTTATTTACTGTCAACTTTTTGATAAAATTTTCTGAATACACTGAATTCCTCGTGAATTATTTTTTTGAAGTCTGGCATATCACAAAACTGAACAAAAATTTGACATGTAAAAATCTGGCTAAAAGCAGAACTCCCTGCTGCAAAATGCAGTAAATACCTTTTGATCAGAAGAACTGAGGTGATGATGGTTGCCAGGATGAAGACCACAGCGACTGGGAGAAAAATAGCAAGGCCATAGTTTGTTGTTTTGGCATTCACTGAATAAAAAACAAAGATTGTGGCAGTCATTGGTTGAAATCCACAGAAATGACGCGTGTACAGTAAAATACATGTATGGACGCAATGGACAACAGGCCTGTACAAGCAGTAATTAACCGCTGGCAAACTCGATGGACAATACGGCAATGCCTGTATATGTAAACCGACCGGCAAACTGAATTATTAGGGAGGTTTAGAAATCAAACGACAAACGTAATCGTTGACGACAACTTTATTTTTGTATCGAAAATGCAATATAAAATCTGGTTAATGTGTAGTACGAAAATAACGTTGTCGTAAAGTTTACGTTTATCGTTTGATTTCTAAACATCCCTAGTGAAATTGAAATTCTTTAACCCTCAAATATTAATGAGCATTGCCATCATCAGTCAAACGACTACATGCTTAGAATAGCGAGTTTAAGAAATCAAACGATAAACGTTAACTTTACGACAACGTTATTTTTCATACTACAAATTCACCAGATTATACTCTAACCTCTTAGATGTAAAACCAGTTCCAAATATTCCAGTCAAGGCCTAGGACCTCCCACTATTTATGATCTTTTTGAGGGTATTGTGTTTTGGGCAGTGATCACCAGGTCGTGACAACCTCAGTTCGCCATGTAATAGTGTGAGTTGAGGATCACTGATGTTATGCGTGCCACCGTCTCCTGCACCCCATTGTGTGTCATTGGTAATTGTACAGCTTGGTGACGTAAGATGTGCCATCAAGGTCACAACTGTGGTCAGTTTCTTCAAATTTCTTGCATCAGGAACCCCATTTTCCTATAAAAGAGCCACTTCAACCCAAACAATATGTCTTGAATGAGCAAGCAGAAGTTCATGACTTGGCCAACACAATATCCGGCCAATCAGAGAGCAATGCATGTTGCCTTCTCACTGCATAATAATTGGAGGCGGTCTTGAACCAAGTTAATGAACCGGTCTTACATCTAAGAGGTTAGAGTATATTGCACTTTCGGTACAAAAAATAACGTTGTCGTAAAGTTAACGTTCATCGTTTGATTTCTTAAACTCCCTATTGTGCCAGCCAACCTAACCACAAATGGCTTCTTCTGAGTCTCACCTTCTTCATCAGTCGTAATCACAGTGACCACTGGCCCATATGGTCCTTGCCCAACCTTGTTACGATAAGCAACTTGAAATCGGTATGACGTGTTGGGGATGAGGTCAGAAAGGGTGACAGCAGTAGCCTGGACTTCACCGATTTTTACAACAACATTTGAAACTGACGCCACTTTGTATACGTAGGATTGGAAAGGCCCATTCCTCTCTTCGCACGGCAGAGCATCCCATGTAAATGTAATTTGACGTGAGGTTTTCGAAACTGTTGGCTTGGGAAGCTCTTTAGTAGGCGCTGAAAATAAAAGAGATCGCCATCAATGCCAATAATGCTACTTTCATACACAATACGGATTTAAACCAAATTCCGAAGTGCGCATTCCGGAATTTGATTTAGTTAGTGCGCATTGAAAACCGTTAGTTCACACAAGCGTTACAATCCGACCATATTCCGAGCTAAACTGCGCCGTCTATGAACAGTAAAATTAACTAATGGGCAAACAGGTAACCATTGACTCTACTTCGTTGATTCGGATTAAACTGTTCAGATAGACTGGTACCCGGTCTTCTGGGCAGCTTGCATTCGAAGACTGGTGAAAGCAAATGATCTATGCAGGTGTAATGAAATCTAATGTTCCCGATACCAGATGTGACCCGCTCTGGCAAAACCAGACGCATGCCGCTCTTACCTTGGCAGGTTGAGAACAAATGTTTGTCAGTTTCAGTATTGTCTGCCTATTGTGAAATCTGAAAGAATCTATTTCTTCCATTCTCTCCAGGTGTCATCTCGGTTCGTTCAGGCTCACCTTCTGAGCGCCATGCGACTGTTTTCGCCAGAGCAGGTCACAGATGTCCGCTTCTTTTGTACAGGGGACATCTCGTGACAGAAGTTCTTGTCTGTTAGTGTCCGGCCTATTGTAGCTGCCGCTTATTCCGTCAGAATCTTTTGTTGGGGGACATCTCATATCGGGGTACATGACATTCTACTACATCGGATTCCCGGCGAGTGCATGGCGTCATTCTACGGCTCCAAGAGCAATAGACCGACGCAGAGCTAAATATAGACAAGCGGGCGGCATGATGGTTTTATGCAATTGCATGCGTCTGTCCTAGTAACAATGCGATTGGCGTTCGCGTTGGCATTTCGGGGGATTTGCGGAAACTCTCCAATGGCACACTTACCTGACCCGTTAGTTAAAACGTTATACACAACTCTTTCTTGTCCTTCCCCAGCCCAATTCACTGCCCGCACCTTGAAATCATAGGAGCAATAAGAGCACGTGTTCAGGGTGTATTCAAGTTCGGGTCCTTTAGTTTCTTTGCGAATCCAAGACGGCTTCTTCACTGGACATCCGTCGGTTTCCTCTCCATACCGTAGATGTTTGTATTCGACTACGTAGTGTTTTATCACGCCGTTCGGGGCCGAGGGTGGTGCCCACTTTATTTTAACGGAAGTAGCTGATTTCTCCAAAGTGATGCTACCAACTTGGCCAGAGGCTGGATAAAAGGTTAAGGTTTACGCCAATGTAATTAATATAGAGGTTCCCACGTGACGTCATAGCTCAAAATCTCCGCCATCTTGGCCGTCAAATGACGCTTATAGCGTGTTCGTTTACTTGCCTGGGCCTCCCCCGGGTGAGACCCATCAGCGTTCTTTTTCATGTGACGTCATGATCTGGGGTCTGTCGGGCCTGC
This sequence comes from Notospermus geniculatus, assembly GCA_002633025.1. Taxonomy (NCBI): domain Eukaryota; kingdom Metazoa; phylum Nemertea; class Pilidiophora; order Heteronemertea; family Lineidae; genus Notospermus; species Notospermus geniculatus. The sequence goes on along the minus strand of NMRB01000929.1, from coordinate 5,529 downwards.
CCGAAGTAATCACCTCGCCGAGGTGATTAGTTGGGGAAGTATCCCAGAATGCCTTTCAAAACAATGGCGTCGAACGTGCCGAATCCACCATTTTTACCCAAACTGGATATAAATAATGGTTAACATGCAACTATAGATGCAGATAGGGAGGATAAAATTGCTGCCAGGGCGACTTACATCTTCTAATCGTCCATGTCGTCTGCTGGTATGTCGGTGCCATTGCTTGCCGTCAGTTTGCCTGATCACGTGGTGCAAACTTACACGGGTGAGACCCAACAGCGTTCGTGAATGGGGCTTTATTGAGCATGCGCCTCGGTCGCTCAGAAATTTACTCCGGGGAGGCCCAGGCAAGTAAACGAACACGCTAAATGTCACAGCATCAACACAGCGTTCAGCACGCAGTTTTAACGTTGTCGGCAGTCATCGGCCTCTTCTACAGCAAGCCGTATGGACGATTCGCTTTGTTTTCAACACTGTTTTCACACCAACTACTTATGCTCAGAAACTGTGAGAGGTAAAGTGATTTTGTTGAGTTGTATGCTCCCAGTGGTCTGTACGGGCCGCTAAACTTTTGAACCGAGAACAAGATGGCAGCCTCCATGGCTTCATTTTGACGGCCAATATGGCGGCCGTGTGACGTCAGTGGGAAACCTCTATAGTGATTGATAAAGTAACACTTCCGCATGGCCAGAAAAAAATAACAACCCAATACGTCATCGTTGGATTTGTCTCTTTTCCTGTTTATCTCTTTGTATTGATATATGCACGGCTTTAGTGAACACTTTAAAGCAAACTGGCCGGGCCAGTCAAGTTTTCTGAATAGAGGATCGAACGCCGCCATCTTGAATCTATTACGGTACTCACTGTGGGAATTAATTGCCTACCAAGTGCATATTTGCACAACTCATCAGGCTTTCCTGCCTTTGAATACCATTTAGAACATGGTCAACTGCAAATCTCGGCTTAACTAGGGATGTAATCCACTAAAATAGTGCCAATGGCACTGTGCCCGCTTGGCTTGAAGCAGTATTATGTTATATATCCTATTTACCCTTGATAGAAATTTGACGAAGATCCACCACTTTGTTAGGGAGAAACCAAACTTTATGTTTTGGGTTTTGGCCCCCTAGTGGCAAAGTCAAGAATCAGATTTTGCCGAAAACTCTTCTGATAGATACATGTAGGCCTATGTGCGAAGTTTCAAAGCAATAGGTCAAGCCATTGCAAAAAGAGCCAATTTCATAATTTCAGACAAACTTTGACCCCTGTGACCTTGCAAAGTAGGTCAAATTTAAAAACTCAAGTATTATCTTGTGTATCCTCATTAGATATACCCATGTTGAATATTTGACAAAGATCCATCTCTTGGTAAGGGAGAAATAGCACTTTTAGTGATTTTGGTTTTGGCCCCCAGATTTCACCGAAATTATGTCTGTAAGTTACTATAACCTAGAGGTAAATGTGTACAAAGTTTCAACACGATAGTTCGAACCATTATCAAAATATAGCCCTTTGAAATTTTTCACAAAACGCCCCCTGGAGGCCAAAGTAGGAATCCCACCGCACTCAAAAATCGAACTCGACCTAGATCTTAGGTCCATATATACACCCACCAAAGACCAAAAAGATTCCTCAAAAAATAAAGGCGCTAGAGCGCTAACAAACCAAAGTTTACGGACGTACGGACGTACGTACCGCCGTACGGACTAACGCACGACAGACCACCACACAATGACCCCAACCACAGCATAAGCCCTGCTGGGCCTTGTGGCCAAGCGGGCTAAAAATACGAAATTTGTAATTTTGAAATTTGAATTTCGTCGGCCAGGAAATTATTTTTAGTGTCATTTTCGACTGCTGCGACTTACTCCCTTTAAAGAGAAAGAAGCCGCATTGGTGGTCTTACCATTTTGTTCCGCCCTTTGCTCGGGAATCGTGGTGCCATTGCAGGCAAGGGAAAGTGAGCTGTTAGCTGAAATTTAAAGCCAACGAACCAATTATTCTTCCAGTATTGTTGCTGACCATCTTCGATTCAATGAAAGAAGTTATGCTAAAGCTAGGGCTTAGCCTAAGAATCCATTCACGCGATTTTCCAGGACCAACGCGGTGGAAACAAACACTGCTTTCGAGCGTCTGCGGCAAGAAAATCGCGTGAATGGATTCTTAAGCTAAGAATCCATTCACGCGAATTTCTCACCGCAACTTGTTTGTTTCCGCGGTGAACAAAGGATGCGGCATCGCACTGCTCGAAATCCGCGTGAATTAAGGCCTGTTTCCACTAGAGCGATTTTGCGCCGAGTGGTGCGTTTTTCACAGGTGTTTGGATAATCCTTCGATTGTTTAACAATACATAGCCTGTTGGTTGTCTCAATGCCTGTGAACCGCTGCAGAAACCGCTGTAGTGGAAACAGGCCTTTAGGTTGTGTACTCATGAAATAAATGTTGTTATGCGTAGGATTGGCGTAGTCCTTTAAGGGCGAGCTGTCATTGTGAATTTTCATATTGCTTCAATCCAGGGCCCTCTGAGAAAAGCAATAAAGACACCCCCAGTTGACTGTTTTTATAGTCCAATGTGATCACTCATTCTCAGCTTAGAGCTTGAAACTTTGCCAGATTTCAATCTCTAATGTCATATAAAAGCGGCCATATTGAAATGGAAGGATACGTGATGCGGCGCGCCGATTACGCAGACTGGCGGAGTGTTCTTCCGCTATGAAATAGTTCGCTAATATATAGTACTGAAATGACGAAAATCGCACATTATATGATCATTTTGTGTACTTTAGTACTCAATCATGTCAACTGTGTACTGATTCAGTGCTGTCCATGCGTTTTACGTGAATTCTATCGAGGAACTATTTGAGGGATTTCATTACAACGTATATTATATGTTAGTGGCGAGAGCTACTTTCCCACTTGCCCGGCATGATCACCAAAATGTATAAACAAGAAAAGGACATCGGAGCGATGTCAATGGTTTCCGATGAGAAGTTTACTACTCTAGAGCTAGTTAACTGTGACCTTGACCTCTGACCTTGAGAAGTATTGCGTATTAACTGGAACAGGGATCCTTGATTTAACTTCAGGAAGGAGATGGTTAATTCTGGCTTCTAATAAGTTTTCTCCTGAAATTCTCAGCTACACTTTAGAACTGTTTGACCTTGACCTTGACCTCTGGCCTTCAAGGTCATTGCGTAATCTGGAAGCTCATCCTTGATAACCTAGGTGCAGGTGAAGGTTTTAGGCTTCCACCATCACCAGGTTCTGACTTATGTTATTTGTGACAGTTGACTGTGACCTTGACCTCTGACCTTGAGAAGTATTGCGTAACTGGAACAGGATTCCTGATAAAACCTGTCGGGGATGGTTAATTCAGGCTTCTTTAATCGTTTTCTCCTGAAATTCAGAGGAGATTTGCACTTTAGAACTGTTTGACCTTGACCTTGACCTCTGACCTTCAAGGTCATTGCGTAATCTGAAAGCTCATCCTTGATAACCTAGGTGTAGCTGAAGGTTTTAGGCTTCTACCATCACCAGATGCTGACTTATGTCATGTTATCAAATTTGAATATCAAATCTCACCATGATATCAGCGAATATCATGCGACCGAGCAGGTGCAAACTGAAAAATTCAATTGCAATAACATCCGTGGATGAGCTATGATGTTGTGATACCAGTTTCAAGTCGCTTACTGTGGCAGATNAAGACACCCCCAGTTGACTGTTTTTATAGTCCAATGTGATCACTGTGCTTTATAGACACAGAAAATGAGGAAAGTCCCAAGGATTACAGCTTAATTACATTACATAATCGTAAACAAAGAAATTCACCAAACACGAAAAACAGGTACAATTTTCTTGGAGAGGAAGCATGTAAATGACACATTGAAGGTGTGGCAACAATGTCACAAACCCATAGAACCTGGGGTGGCGAAGGTGTCCTGACATGCTCTTCATGTACACCATACACGCTCAGTACAAAAAGAACAACCAGGAAGTAAAATCCAAATCCAATATGGCCGCCCTGTTTTGGAAAATCTGGCAGCATTCAATGGAATTCACATGCCGAGTACTCTATACCTGTTGAAAATATTGCTGTCAAAATAGGTGGACTAAATAGAAAAAACCTCGAACTTTATGATCCACATGTCGTTTGATCCTCAAAATGTACATTTCGTGGGAAAGTGTACCGATCACTAGTCTTTTGTTTCAACTTATTAGCTAATTAGTGCGTTAACAGATACATCTCATTCAATTCCTTTTGACTTATAGACCCCGCAGGTGCCTTCATTTCCGTCATATATCTTGTACTTATGGTATTTTGACATCCTTTATTTACAACGCCTGGCCACGTTTCAAAAATTCAAAACGTTGGCTCGCCCTTAACCCAAACTAAGCAGAAGTACGAAACACTGCGCCCCTCCATACGTAACACTACGCCAGCCGCAAAGGCGTTTATTAGCTCAGCTGCAGAGCATCAAATAACTATTCAGTGGCGTCACGCGTCAGTCCGTCACCGTAATAGCTAGAGACTCCAAATTTCATCTGACGGTAGCCCTGGGTGAACTCTGCTCGGAAACATAAAATGAGCGCGATTTGACCTCTATTAGGCTCTCCAGGGGGCGTTTCACATAAAATGAAATATTGCAATATCTCAGCCCCTGTGATAAATACGTAGACAAAATGTGACGGGATAGATAGGCTGATATTCTCTACATCAGGTCAAAGGGAATTAAATGCCAGGGGCCTTATTCATCAACGGTTCGTAGCACTTACGTATTCGTAACCCTATCGTAGGTGTCACTACGGCCCAATTCAATGCATCTAGCGGACCCAGTCATTATCGATCGAGCAGCAATCACGTAGATTTTCCTGTACATTAGGCTTTTTTCACTGCGAGCATTCCCTATTGTCAAAGTCTTGGAACACAAAGGATCAGCACACCCAATGAATAGAGCGGTGCTCACTGTGAAAAAACCCTGTTGGTCCGCTAAGACTTTGCTGCCATCTGTTGGCAATATGCGCGGCTGACTGCTCCTATTGTTGTCAGTCAACCTTGCATTCAATGGTCCGCTGATTTGCGCACGTAATATTTGGAAACGTACTATAAGGGCCGTTTAGACGACAGACAAAAATCCACATCCACATCCGCATGCGATCCGATCGAATCTGATTGTGGTTCAAAACTCTTGTGTGTAAATGCTACCCAATGCGGTCCAATGTGGGTTTTGGACCGCATTGGACCACATACGACCACATTCAAATCTCGTCTAAACGCAAATGAGACCCGATGCGGGTCGATCGGATCCAATCGGATTGAATCTGAATGTGGATTTTTGGCTTGTCGTCTAAACGGCCCTATAGTGAGCGTGTGTTGCAAACAGGAAACAAACCCAAGTCGTCAAAACCAAGACGACTGTTAGGAAGGGAATTTGCTATAGAGGCGTCACCTTTCGGAGAACGGCCACAACATGGGGAAACCCTCCTAAAAATAGTACAGTGACGCAGCCAAATCGGCGTAGTCGACGC
>NMRB01000928.1:211114-251529 GCA_002633025.1 Notospermus geniculatus | reverse complement strand
AGTTCGGACATTCAGTGACAGCTCTAGGCATAAATCCCAGTCCTCCCCGGACAGCCATTTACAGCAAGCGGTTATAATTATCCGTCCGCCGGCCAATGGTTTACATCACCAAATTGTTACTGAGCGTCCGGCGGACGATCGATGACGGGTACACTCGTTTACGTTGCACCTGTAACTGGGTCTTCGTGGCATCCAACAATGGGTTTAGCGTTCGCGTTGGCATTTTGGGGGTTTTGCGAAAACTCCCTTATCATACCTATCTCAATTCTAGATGAAGACACACGAAGGGCCGTATGCTAGGGTCGGACTTCAACGGAGTGTCCTCAATGCTTCATGCGTAGAGAAAGTCTAATGGCTCGTTTCAGGCAGCATATGGCGTCGGCGTTGGCGGAAACGTCGGCGCCGGCGTTCGAATCACTTCTGAGTTGAGTCCATTGACCGTTTCAACCGAACTGTCGCGTCAGCGACAAACTGCGGTGGAAACAGTCATGGACGGAACATAGAAATGATCCGAAGTATATCAGCTAGAGGCCTACTTAGGCTGAAGTCCGAACGAGCGTACGGCCCTAAGCATCCTGAGAATATCAGGCGTTCTTACTGCTCGCTCCCTTCGTCACCGCAGACAAACCCCTGAGGACATCCGCCTGATTTGCTGGGTATTTGGCGCAAAAGAAAATGCGCCCAATCAGCGAACGCCATTTCTGAGTCGCCTTAAGATGATAGGCATTACACGTAGATTGTATCGTAGTGTCACGCACAACACAATGCTGAAGTACCTCAGCTTCCCCACCTCACCCTAACTAGAGATCAGTTACACGTATACATGTATAACGGCCCTTGTAATATTCACAGCCAAGCAGCTGACATTGGTTTATCAGCCTATCCTACATTCATCGCACAGAATGTATATCATTCTCAGGCCACACGTCGCCTAACAGATAGGCCGCTGGAGTCATTTCATGTTGACCTGCTGGGTGAGCTTTGTTCAAACCTGCGTAGTTCATGTGTATCAATCACCGGCCTTTTTGGGATGAGATGGTGGGGATGAACATTTGCTGGAATGGCTTTGATACTCCACGGATTCCGGCGAATGTCGGCAGGGGTTTGTGTGAGCGGAGGAAGAGGAGCGAGGTAAAAAACTTTGCTGTGGGAGGATGGCCCTAAGTGGCGAAAGCTTGTATCGGGTCCTCGGACCAATAAACAGTTGATCTTCAACAAGGTGTCGCACTCATTTTCTATTATGTATTAGAAATACAAATGTAGGCCTACTCTGTAAAATTTACAGGCGATATTACCATAGAGTTGTGGAGCCTTACGACACATACAGGGGATACCAATGCTTAGTGTGCATTCATTCTAGTCTCTATTGGAGAAAAGGCTGCCAAATTAACTTCAGTAATATCGCCTATAAATTTACAGAATAGTTCTGGGGACTCTGCTGCAGGCACTTTTCTGTAAACATGGTAAAATGTACTGTAATTTTAACAGTGTATCACACTGCCCCATCAAATGACTGTCATACGACTCCTCGAACGATATAAAAATTCACTTTTCTCAACCTGCAGGGAGCTTTTAATAAAAAGCGAAGGCCAACCCCGACTGTTGACTTCACATACCCACTTTTTTGCTTTTTGTGTGTTTTCAGGTTTTTGATATGATGATACAATTATGACTACATCGAGTAAAATGACCGCAAACTTCGAGCCTTGTTCAAGCAAAAATCGATGATTACGGACGCTGTGGAAGTTCCCCTCTCTATTCATTGGTAAGTCAGTCTCCGAATTTGCATGAGCTCTACGGGGTGTTTCAGAAAAAAAACGTATCATCTCCAAAATGTTCCCTAAAACGTAATTTCAGAAAGATTTTGGGCTATATATTTGTAGGGACGTAGAGTGGGATGTAAATAACTGCTCTTGAAATATTTGCTGTGACTGCTTTACGCATAACTGCACAAGAGGCCTTTACATGTACGTGAATGGGTTCAAAACGGGAGCCTAAACCGTAGTTAGATCTACCATAAACCGTACTTCATGCTGGAGTGGACAATCAGCGCTTTGGGAATGGACAATAGTGAGGTTTCGCTAGCGCCCGGTTAGGCCCTACGACGACGTTTATCTATTGTGTGGGTACACCCAAATAATAGATAAACGTCGTCGTAGGGCCTAACCGGGCGCTTGCGAAACCTCACAATTTTTGCAGTAAACCGTAGTTTAGGGACCGCAAACCATGGTTTAGGCCTATTATGTAATTGGCGTAAACCATGGTTTGCGGTCCCTAAACTACATGAAGCAGTTATTGCAAACCGTAGTTTACGGTAAACACAAGTTTATTAAAACTATAGAATGCTGTAAACCATGTTGTTTGATTCGTATGCCGTGGTTTAGGCTAAACTCGTATGACCCGTACCATGGCTTATCTATGGTTTACGATCCTAAACTACAGTTTAGACCTGCCAAAATGGACGTTTTTGCTCTAAACCATGGCTCACGATGCCTGAACTGTAGTTTAGAAGCGTAAACCGTGGTATATAGGGTCGTAAATCATGGTTTAGAGATCGTAATGAGTTTAGGCCGGAATGGACAATCGGCTTGCTGTGGACTCTTGTAGCTACAACTACTCTTGTAACTACAGGGTCCGTGTGTTCAAATCTGGTAGGAAGCAATGTCTTTCACCTTTGAAACCCGATTTCTATTTCATATTCTTTACTTGTATTTCCTTTAATGTGACCCCTCGCATAACATAAAACTGTTTAGGTTTGGAGATTGTTTGGACTACTCGCAGGGTACTGATGGACGCCTCGTTTAACATAGGTCATTGAACCATCTTTTTTGAAGATGGGGATTTGGCCTAGTGGTTAAGGCGTGCTGCCCTTAGCGCTGGCGATTGATGCCTAATGCGAGGGTCCGTGGGTTCGAATCTGGTAAAGCAATGTCTTTCACCTTTGAAACCCGATTTCTATTTCATATTCTTTACATGTATGACATACATTCCTATAAAGACTCCCGTTCTGTTCACATCTTGCTTCAGGCCTGCCTTTTCCACAGCGCGGCCACGAGCGCCAACGCTGCGAAAATCGTAGTTGCTCATCGCCCCGCTCCTTCGAGGCAAAGCTTCCTCCGCGTTCGCGCACTTTTAGTATGCCAATGCCTCAGGTTTGCCTACCAGCAAATTGAATGTGTGAACCTAAAGATATGAAAGTAAACAATTATGTTTATTCATTGTCGCTGAGTGTCCCACAACAAATCACAAATGATCTTGAAAGGGAAGTTTTCACCTGGCGATAATATTGTGTTGACTTACCCATACCATGAATAGATCAAAGGTGTTTTGATACATACTATTTATACCCATACAAACTAACGATCCGGTTGGTAGGGGAGAAGTTTTCGTATCTCTAGACAGGTGGTAGTAGGCCTATGTGGAATGGTGTAAATGATGAAAGTAAATGATGAAAATTGAGCTGAGTAGAGTTTTAGATTGCTGATGATAACTCAGTCCCTAATGTTTTTTTTCACGTAACGGCTCATTGGAATGCGTTGGAAAGGGCGGAAGACCAAACGAGGTTGGCATCATTAAAGGGGGTTCATTGGCACACGGATTTCGTCCGATTCAGGTCCGTAAAAAATCGATCAAATTGACTTTTGCGTTGTCGTATCCGGAAAACTAGGGGCAAACGGACTGAAAACGGGCCGGATCCGTGTGCCGATGAACCCTGCTTTACATGTATTCATCATTTAGAGGACTGTTTATTGACAATATACACTGTTGCTTATAACGACTGGTACATGTAGTCATATTCTGGGAATTTCCATTCATTTCCAACGTTTTTCTGAATTATTTCTGTGACCGTGGGCCGATTTCAATGAAACCTAATCAGCTGTTGGGGATATTACGGGAGCAACGGTTGCTGTGGCTGATGTCCTGAAACCAGTGTATCGGGGATGTTGGCAGCTGTCCGAATGCTCACACCTGGAAGAAAACCTTAAATTTAAAGTTTGGGTTTATAGTCTGATATCAACAACGGTAGAGGTGTCATCCGACTTTACACTTTAACCCCAGTCTATCCTGAAACCTTTCAGTAGAACTCAGATGAGCTGCTCATTCAGCGCTACAATCCGAGCATTGCCGACCGGTACCCATTTATACACCTGGGTGGATAGAGGCCGGCGAGGCAAAGAGACTTGCCCAAAGTCTCACGCCCAGTGGGATTCGAACCAGGTGTAACATCTGTGAGTGTTTCTGTAGCTCAGTGTTCCCCAACAACAGACGCGGCCTAGAATGGTTATTGTTGGGTTAGTTGCCGCTTAATCCGTCAGGAGGGAAACAACGAGAAAACACAGAAATATGGGGAACACTGATCGACGTTACACCGGGACCCCCTGACCGCTAGTCGGAGGCCCGAACCACTACACCACCGTGGCTCCACCGTGGCCACTTCTGATAACCTTGGGATGACATATTTTTTACATCATTTACAGATTATGTGGTCAAACGTCAGCTCAGTCCCGACTCCCTGATGTCATCGTCGCTCCCGTCGCTAGATCCTGTATCCCGGCACAACGTGTACAAGATGCCAACACCTCGGACCATGTCTGAACCAAATGGCAATGTCTGCCTGCAGTGTGCATGCCTCAGTTCATCATCGTCGGATTCGTCTTCTGATTCCTCCAGTAGTGGCCGCTCTACGCCTATCAACGAGATGTTGCTCAACCCTCGACCAAAGATGCGGTATGGGAAAGGAAAGAAAATCGATGATGAAGCCGTCCAATTATCTGAATCGAAACGGAAGCAAGTAGTCGTCCAGAGTGAGTAATCTGATAGCATGGTTCCTCTGGCTGCCGACGTTGGCGCTGACTGATGTTTCGTGTCATTCGGAACTTCCGAAGGCAACTGCTCGGCAGTTTCCGTCACAACTCGCATTTCCCCTCGGACACAATTCGAAGGCAGTCATCTTGAATGCGCAACGATTTCTTTGCGTTTCTGGGGTTTGGATGCGGTTCGCCTCATCACACCTGCAGCACCCTACGCATGAACTAACTAGGTCACACAAAAACGTTGGATCAATAATTGGCAGATTGGGTGAGATACCGGTACGTTTATATATACTAGTGAGTTTAAGAAACCATACGTTAACGTTAACGCTAACGTTAATGACATCATTTTGGCGTCACATCGAAAGAATCTGTTGCATTTCTTCTGGGGTGACGTCATTTTGACGTAATTAGCGTTATCGTTAGCGTTAACGTTTGGTTTCTTAAACTCACTATTACTCTGCCTCAACTTATCGAGCAAATAAGGTTGAACATCTTAGCAGGCCAAAATTCGGGGAAATAGTCCCACGAACCTGACGCCGGCGGTCACGTGGGTTTGTTGATAAACAATATGGCTGCCTTGGACTTGTGTCGGAGGTGAAATGCGCCGCCCAGTGGACAGATAAGCAGTTCGCCTCAGGGTGTTCCGAATGGTTTGGTGCCTTTACAGCGCCATCTGGAGTACGCCAGAGGAACCAGGCTAGTCATGTGAGAAAGGGTCTGCACATAACTTTGGCCGCATGTTTTATTTCGTTGGGTTATACAGGATAAAAGCGATGTTTCTGGGTAGAATATGATAGAATGAAAAGTGGTGTCATTTGAGAGGTATTTCCAAAGCCACGAAAAATAGGAAATTAAAACGTGTGGCAAATTGTTGTGGAGAATACTCAGATTTTAACTCTGAAATGACTTTGGCAGCTTGATATCCCACGATGATACTCCCTCCTTGATTTTATTTCTGTAAACCAAGCGAGAAAAACTTGCTGCTGTATGCGAATAATAGGTATATAGCAATAATATGCACCTCCAGGGCTTGAAAAAAGCCGTGGCCATTTTCCAAAACACCCTTACTGGCCCTCTAAAGTGTCCAGGGCCATGGCTGGCTGACCCTAGGCCTATTGTGTGCCTTCAATTGATGATGAAATAATGAACTGGGTCAGCTGAAGTTGGCCATCCATAACCTTGGACAAGAATCATTTTAGAGGGCCAGTAAGGGCGTTTTGGAAAATGGCCACGGCTTATTACAAGCCCTGCACCTCATCATCAGCAACTTTTAATTTTCGTATTGCTGTACCGCTAATATGTTGCACTCATTTATGAAGTATTCCTATATGTAGCGTATGCATCGGAATATGTTGTATGCTTAGGTAGATGTATTTGCACTGAAATGTAACCAATCTAGAATGGTATACAAGACTTCCTCTCTGGTACTGCCCTGTATGGGAGCGCGGTGGCATAATGGTTAGGGCTGTGGACTCATGATCGGAAGATCGTGGGTTCGATCCCCGGCCGTGCCACTCTGTAACTCTCAACTGGCCTGAAATGTCCATCGTGTGCGCTATATTGTGGCTGCCCTTTGGTTTCTACAGAAAGGTTTCTGAATCATAGGCTGGGGTAATAATGTGTGAAGCGCTTAGAGAGCGTAATACGCTATGAAGCGCTATATAAGAACTCGCCATTTACATCATTATTATCCATGCAGTATTATCAAGTATCAATCGCCCACCGATTTATTTGTAAACAACCATATCTAAATTAACACAGCCTAATTAACCCTTGTCCCCTCTATAGCTGCGCTTCCATTACAGAAAAAGCCTGACGTATTTGTCTGGGCTTATTCTGCTTCCATTCCAAGATGTCCGCGTTAGGTCCGGTTCTCCATAAGTCCGGATGAATTAAGCTCGGCTAGTACAGCCGAGTATACTCCGAATCAAATTTGATGCGGATCAAGACCGGTGTTTTCTCTAGTGGAATGCCAATAAGTCCGGGTCTGTTTGTAGTATTATGTTCGGTACAGGTAGCTTAAGATTGCTTGCAACATTGCGCATGCTCAAAAGTACCAGAACAATACAAGCGGTTCACTCCACGTATCGCCATCTGTAGCCGAACTTACTGACCTCAAATCCAGTAGTGGAAGCGCAAGCCGTGAAATATCCGGTCTTATTTCTATGCGGATAGACACCGGTACTAATAAGACCGGATATAAAAGCTGTAATGGAAGCGCAGCTTATTTCTCCAGGAGACGCCATAATTCCCCGGCAGCCTATTCGGCGGATTAAGTCCTTTTTTATCGTTTGTTGGCCACAGTTTAGAGGAGAAAAAAATCCGGATGTTAGTTATGTAACAATCACCTTGTTCAAAAGTAACATCTGTTTTTACTTCAGCGTCGAGGTCATCTTTTTATTCATCGGAAGCGAGTCCTAACTTACTGAGCACACAAATGCACAATAACTTTTTTCCAGTTTTTATAACACATGCACTGTATTTTCATTCATTACAGTCCAGCACGGGTGGTGTAAGTATTCCCTGTTTGTACTAACTTTGACATTTGCACCTGCTAGACCTTGACCTTGTATCTGCTTGACCTTGATGTTTGACCTTGCTTAATGTGCCTATGACACGTATGAATTCAATTCTTGGTCTCGTCTTTTTACTGACCCTCCCAAATGGGGACCCTAGCCGACTGCCTCAACAGGTGTCACTAGCGGTTAAAACTATTGAAATGAAACTGACATCCCGGTCCTGATCAATTTCCCACACAAATGGCGTCCATTCTATATAATCTAGTTTCGGTGTGCTGCCCTCTATCGTAGCTAGGATCCCCATTGGTGGTGGGAATACCATTACTTCATGCAATGTACACTCGAAGCTGTCTGAACGACTGTTCATTTCACATGTTTACCTTGTATATGACTCTTTCCTTTTTTTTGTCCTTTCACAACATTATCATCTTTGAACCAAGATGTTTGTCTTCGTTTTTGCGCAATGTTATCATGGTCATTTCTTTCATACTTGCTTTACTGGCGATCTTCTAAGCAGTTGTAGCAAAGACTAAAATAGTTTGGTTCCCGAACCCACCGCCAGGGCTAAGTGGGTTCGGTACTGGCTTTCCGTTGACACCGAGATTTCTGGTGTCTGACGTCACGAGAGTCCTCATGTGATCAGTAGACAAAATGGCGAACATGCGACATCAACATGTTGGAGTTGAGCAAAGAATTTTTATGCGAATTCGCATTAATTTCGAAGTTTTCTTTACTTTCAAAGAGGGCTCTTTCCCAGATAAACTGTTCACGCGATGTGTTCGACAGATATCTAAAGCCTAAGCGGCTTGACTGCTTGCGAGAAGCATTGTTATTCGATACAATGGCCGTTCTCTCGACTGGATATGGGATTCCCCAGTTCTAAAAATAGTAACGCCATAAAAGGAAATGCTCAGAAGCCAGTACCGAACCCTCTTAGCCCTGGCGGTGGGTTCGGGAACCAAACTAAGACTAAAACTCCCTGGGCAGTTGTGTACCGCGGCCCCTTTGGTTTACCTGCTGTCTACAACTGTTTCACTTGGATATGTTCGCCGCGTTTTGTCCACAGATGGCGCTGGTGTTTTGCGCAATTTTCGTAGCCTATGAGCACGCTGCTTTCAGAAACACTTTGGCCCGCTAGCAACGGGATGTCGCGATGATGCTGGTCACATGATCACCTTCCGTTGGATTTATAAACTATTCAACGCTTCCTGCCAATTAAAATTTATCCTCTATTTTTGCTCCTATCGTTGATCGGTAATGGTCGCCGCCATCTTGTCTGTTTTGTTCTTGTTACTAGATGGTCACATGATCCGCTCAGCCAGTGAAAAAGTGTCTCAGGTCTTGCTTGGTAATGGCTTCTCGGCGCTCTCATTGGCCTAGTCTCTCAGCGCCATCTGTGGACCAAACGCGGTGAACATATCCAACTGAAGCTGTTGTGGAGAGCGAGTGAACCGAATGGGGCGCGGTACACAACTGTGTAGAGAGTTTAGTAAAAGCATAAAGGGATCAAACATAAAGGTTTATCTGCGAACGATGAAGTAACTGAGGGATACACTTCATGTGTTGCCACCAGATGTCTCTCGCTGCCTGAATTTTGGCTTTACGTAATAGGCAGGAGCTTCAACTTTTTTATGGTAGTGGGGTACATGAATCTGTCAACTTGATGCCTTGAATTCGATTTCTGAAGATAACAGAGCTATTTTCAGCACAATTAGTGTTCCATGTGCAAATGTACGTTAGCCTATTCAAATGTACACAAATGACCCTGCGCTCTCATCGTTCGTGGGGTTCTCATTAATTCAGTCCTTTTGTATCATAAGATCAACAAGTCGGAATTAAGCAAAATTTGCTGTCAACATGCGGGAGGGTCTTGCCTATCATGGAAGAGTCAGAATGCAAATCTGTTGAAGTTTAAATTAAAGGGATACTGTCCAGATTTATAAAATGCTTAATTTGTAAGTTGAACCTTTATGTTTGATTCCCTAATGCCCGTGTCACACTGTCCCGAAGTTGACACCCGATGGCCATACGAATTAATGGAAACTTTTGGAAATCTTACTGATAAGTGCCAGCCTGAAGAAGACCCCGGTTGGGATCGAAAATTTGCAAGATTCTGGAAGTTGACTTCGGGGCCATCTTCAAGCAAAATTCAAAATTCCATATTCGTGTGGCCATCGTGTGTCTAATTTCGGGATAGTGTGACACGAGCATTAGGCCCAATTCACACTGCCACGATTCCGACCACGATGCCTCTACGAATCCTCTGAAATATGTTGGTAGAGGGATCGTGGCCTTAGTGTTACAATGGGTGCGGATTATCACGAAAAACAAGAAGTCTGTAGGAAGGCATCGCGAAGCCTATAGGAACACCACGAAAGCATTTCGTAGAGGCATCGTGGTCGGAATCGTGGCAGTGTGAGATGGGCTTTATGGTAAAAGACATTCTGACGTACATGTAGAAACCTTTCATATCATTTGACTTTCTCTCTTCCAGTGGACGAAGACCAATGGAAGCAATCCATCAGAGCCCAAATCGAAGAAGACCTTGCCCGTCGTGTGCGGGAGGCGCTGGAAACGCCACCTTTGGAGCGTTTAGAGAGAAACAAAGAGCGTGCAAAGAAACGATATTTAACTCAGTTAGAAACCATTAATTCACACATCCATTTAGATTTGACCGAGAAGGAACGTGATTATGTGAGCCGTAAACGTTGGAAAGCGATGCAGGAGGCCCGACGTGCGGCCCAAGATGTATCAAGAACCAGTGAATTCATGAACAATAATTTTAGTACCCCGAGGCAGAGGGAGGAGGCTGCAAAGCTTAAATACGAAATGATATACAGGGATTTTCAGAATCGCCAAAGAATAATTGAAGAGAATGCGCAACTTCAGGAGAAGTTCACGTGTTTTCGACGCGGATCAGAAGCAATGAAAAACTTTGGTACACTGACGAACCGTGAGCGCCAGGAATTATTTCACACGTTCACAAAACGCGGTTTTGAGAACGCTGTGCGTTTAGGACATTTATCGGATGGTACACTACTCGAAATGTTGCCAAATGGAAAGTTCCAGGACGAGTACGGGATAGTCAGGGATCACCATGGTCCATTCTGGCCGCGGGATTACGGGCCACTCTTCCCCGCTCCGGATCACAAGAGGGTCGTGGCCTTGGAGGTGGAACCCCTGGTCACTTCATTTAGAGGTAAGCAAAACGCCTAACTCACTGCATAGCGTTAGTTTGTGTTTTTCGTCGACAGATAAACCGCCAGGGCCGACCGCACAGAAAGTCCGATACTGCTTTCGGTGCCTATAGGTGGTTTAGTTAATGGGAAAATGCGTTATAACTAACTGCCGATTGGCGCTGGTAGCACTATTGGACTTCCAGTGCGGTCGGCCCTGGTCATTTGGCAACCTAAGAAATGAATGTTTTTTAATTTTCATCCTTTTCCCCCAAAGTGAAGCGGGGGAGGATTTTTTTACTTTTTATTTTTTGTTTTCAATTTTGGTCTCGATTTAATGACAGGACTTCGGCTTATAGTCACCATAGCCCAAACCAAAGTCGTGACAAAGTGTTTTCTCTGTTCCAAAACGCTCCAGACGACGATTAGTGATGTTGTTGAACGCTAGGTGGCGGTCGTAGTGACGTCTGTGGGCGTTCAGCGGGCTATTGTTTGGAGGATCTGCATTCATAGGACGCTGATTCCTGTCACACCGGCTTTACAGGAAAAAAGCTGTCCAATCGGTCAACCATGCCTCCACTACTGTCTTGACGAGTAGAAATACTCTAAATTCCCACTTAATACCTGTCCCATTCCTGAACTAGGAAAAATGATTAAATCCTGAGTTGAAGATGACGGGGTGGGGGTATGGTCAGAAACAGTAATGTCCTGTCCACTTACTTGTCCCACTCTTGAGCCTGGCAAAGAATGACAGCGATGCGATATCTTCAACTTAGGGTTTGGTCATTTTTTCCGAGTTCAGGAATGGGACAGGTAAGTGGGAATTTAGAGTAGGCTTACCACCTTTTAACTGGGATATCAGTCAAAGTGTGATGAGTTTCGCAGAATTAAGTGTATGTCAAGTATGATACGGCAATTGTCCATTTGAATGTGTTCATTGTGCGGCGTTCCTGCTGACAATGGAATCAATGTAGAACACCCAACACGTTTCGTGTGGCCGTTGCCCCCTGATGAGCGAACGGTGAACTAACCAGCATGAGGCCCCACGATCGACATACATACATGTATTTCATTTTTTACCGCCCAACCGAAGAGGGACATAGGTGCAGAAGGCTTGAAGCCCCTCTGTTGAATTTGACGGTATTTTCAAAGTGTTAGGAGAGTGCAAGAAGCGGTCTCACAGCCTTTTGAAGCTCCCCAAAATGCTTCCCTGACACGTACAACCTCAGTCAAAAGTAAATGTCCACCTAATGGGGAACCGGCGTGCTAAAAGGAGGCGCTGGACAATAACTCAGTTTTTTCACAAGAACGCATGCGCTGCGACGTTGAAAACGTCATTGACGTCGTGACGTTATGTGAAATGCGTCATTCAGAATCAATGACGTCGCTCTTCGGTCTGTTATTTACGCAAAAATAGTCAATTTTATCGATGTTCCCGCTTGAATTTTCTTTTGAAAATACTCAGATACATTGAGCCAGACCTATACTTGTGTAAAATTCAAAATTCAGTGGACTACTTCAGGTATATTTAGGGCTAGAAGTAGGGCTAGGGCTAGGTGTAGTTTCAGAATTAAATGGCAAATAACGTTGGTTTGACTTTCGACGTCATACTTTAAACTGAGTTGTTCGTCAGCGCCACGTCACGGAGTATAGTTCCGCCGGTTCCTCATTGTCCGCCATATTTCTTTGAATATTTTTCAGAGCCACGTTTTCTTTTCATACAGATAATCTAAGGCTACTAGGACACCTTTTAATAGCATAAAACTTATAATTTTAATAATAAACTGTGCTTTTCGGCGAAAGTTTGAAATTTGGCCCATATTCATAAAACTATTTAATAAGTCTGTGAGTCTAAGTGTGGCACTTATCCTTTGTTCAACACAAAATATAAATACCACACTTTGACTTAAGATGTTTATGAATACATGCATGACATGTAGGCCTATGGACCCTTAGTGCAACAATCTCCCGCAAGCAATGTAACGACCACTCAAGCGATCAGATATGACACGAGATTCGATTAATCGGGCAACCATTGTGATTGGTCGCTTGGTGCAACAATCTCCCCAGACTAGGCGACAAATCCTGCAAATCTCCAGTCGCTCTAGCAGTCGGAAGATCAGTCTCCTAAAAAATTGCACGAAAAATCTCAGCTTTAGCACGGAAATCTCTATGAGATAATCTCACAGTCTGAGCAAAAACCTCCGTGAGCTACCGGTATCTCATATTTGTTGAGTTTTATGTCCGCTACACGGCACTGATCGCCGACACGGTTTCCAATCTAGGGTAAATGTTAAACGCAATCCGCCAGAGGTACAAAATGGTTTTTCAAAGGGATTTAGGGTTAGGGTTCAGGCATTAGGGTTTAGGGTTAGGGTTCAGGCATTAGGGTTAGGAATAGATCATCCTCGAAAGGGTTTGGTTAGGGTTAGCCATAGATATGTTTTCCGAAGTCCACCAAATTGTACCTCTGGGTGATTGCAATTAACACTTACCCCAATCTAATAGACATGAATTTGTATGTGTACTGCTTACTTTACTTTTCACTTTGAGACGGTATCATAAAAATTGTTAAGTGCTCAACATTACATTATTATCATTATTGGTGGTGAAAGTATTGCCTGCGGTTAATGTCCCCAATAACCCCGGTGTCTTGTTTGTTTGCATAGTAAACCTGTTGAGGTATTTCGTATTTACGGCTGGCTGAGATAGGCCTATGTCATTTACGGTTTCGTGTGCTTCTGGGCAGGTTTCGAGTGGGAGTATGTCAAAGGTGAGCCTATCAAGTTCTATACTTCATACGTTACCAGTTGGCCGTCTCGAATATCGGTGGAGTTCTGTTGGCGAAGGTTCTAAGTGGGAACAATGCTTTGGATACGTTTTAGATACATGTAGACCTACCCATTTCTACTGCATACAAGTTGTCAGTCCGGACAGGAACGGGCGAACATTCCTTGTCGGAGTTGAGTTTTACGTCGTCAGACCCATCACATTCTATTTTCATACAAAGAGTGACAGACAGTCTGGAACATGGTTTGATTTTCTCATCAATTTGATATTCAGTTGATCGGAGGTTCTGTTTTGAAAGTTTTCCAACTGCGATTGGTTCTCTTGAGACCCTTTCTGGAAAGACCACTAGATATTACAAGTCATGAAGTATTGTGCAAGATTGGAGGTAATCCGATTTCATTGCGCTGGATTGACCGATGGGTGAGCGACACCACTTCGCCTAGAGCCCGCATCTTGTGGACTTCATGAAATGACATTGAGTTTCTTTTGGATTAAATGGAAGCTGTAAATTTTGATACCTGTTGAAGTTTAGAGCAGGTTTAGGTCTCGACCCTCAGGTTTTCTTTATACGATATTGGCTGGTATTCATAAAAGTTAGCAAATGCTTTTGCTTAAGATTTGCACAGCGAGGTCCAATGTAAATGTACTGCAAACTTGAAGTAAAAGCATTTGCTAGCTTTTATAAATATCAGCCATTGTCTGGAGTTTTTGGTCAGGGTGTAGCTAAAGCCAGGAATCCACCATTGATTTTCAAGCTGATTTTGCGCTGCGACTTGCTTTGCAAGTGGGCATTCGATCGCCGTAGTGGACTCGCTAGACGTGTTTTCCACCAATGGCCAAGATGTGGTCAATTTCAGTCAGCAATCGGTCGGCGACCGGTGTATCAGTTCCTTGCGATCGTAGGCCTACTCAATCGCAGGTAGCAGGTTGCAAAGCAAGTCGCAACGCAAAAAATCAGCAGTGGATTCCTAGCCCTAACCATGCAAGGATAGCAGGTGCGCTTGAGTTGCATGAGTGCCATATTTTATGCCGAAACTATAAATTTATTCGAAGCCAATCGTGTTGTTGGGCTATAAACTGTCTTCACTGTTGAAACTTAACATAATAACGGGATGAAATTTCAGCTTAACACACTATCACCCTATCGGAATAAAATAGTCTCTTTCTTCGATGCATTTTTAATGCCACTCAGTATATAATTTCACAACATTTTATCTGCTCTATCATCAGGTCAACTCTTCCACATTTGAAAGAGAAAGGGGTTGTTATTATCGCATGTTTGTCTTGGCTGTCAAAGGAATGGGTGGTTTATTGGCGGTGATGTGCTCTGCTTGGTTAAGCAGGGTTTAGCCTAGTTGATAATATGGATCAGTATATATGTTGTAGATGAATGAACTGAATGTTGAAATGGAGAATTTACACACACAAATTCTGAGTGCGATGGAAGTTCGAGCACGTTGGGAATTAATGTGAACACTCGTCAAGCTATTCTGGATATTTGCCGACTTCATGATCATGCCAGTCTCTTGGAGATTTTATGCCGAATTAGTGTTTAGAGTGGGCATATATCGATGGCAGTACTTACAGTTTATTCCACTTTCCAGTGGCGCGAGGTTTATCAACGATAGCTCCGCAACGGCTGGGTCAAATTTGACGAAACATACGTCAAAATCAACTTGTCTTTCTTGCCGGTATCTTTCTGCTATCTTCATTTTTCGCTAAGGTCGACATAACGGATCCCTTTCTCGAAACCCATTTCATTTCGCCATGCGCCATGGTCTTCAGTGCAGTTTACACGTGCGCGATGCATTGCGTCATTTCAAAATGGCCGCCATTTCGGCCGTCAACACAAAATGTGATTTGTGTAGGAACTTTTTTCTGTCACGTTTTGCGGGAAAATGACAGTGATGATGGCTGTAGCGGCAAAAAAGACAAATCGATTGATGTATGGTATATCAAATTCGGCGAGCCGTTGCGGAGCTTTCGTTGATAAACCTCGCGGAGAGTAGGTTCCCTGATCTGTGGCAACTTTTCTTGAAGGCACGACTAAGCTGCACAAATTACGAGGTGTTTCTGTACGATTGTGAACTGGCTCATATGGTTAAAAACGCTGTGATTATTGACGGAATTAACTTTCAATTTTTATCCCTAAATGTATATCAAGTGTTACATATTCGACAGTAAATATACTCAATACTTTACAGATATTTGCCTCTGTGGAAGGACTGTTGATGATAAATAAGTTTTAAGCCTCGGAAGTGGTGTCTATGGCCCGTATGCACCAAACGAAGATAATCTTAAACTCAGGTTGAGCCACAACTTTTCATTTGTTCAGGTTTGCCAGCGCATGATGTGACAATGGAAAAGATGTGGCTTAACCTGAGTTCAAGATAATCTTCGTTTGGTGCATACGGCCCAGTGTTCAAATAGTTGACACTCGCTTGTTGATGAAGCTACCTTCTTACTCGTTGTTTTGAATTTTATTTAGACGCGGCTGAGGTCAATATAGTGTTCTCCTCCAGGGCCCCTATGCATAAAGGTGGAATAAGCTTATTCCAGGTATAACTTCACTTTATAACTTTAAATTATACCTGGAATAAGCTTATTCCACCTTTATGCATATGGCCCCTGATGTCCAATGCAGTTCCATATTGAAATTCTGTGTGGGCTTTTGCTTTATCTGAGGAGGTATTTTGTTCATATCTATAGATTCATGACTTTGGACTACATTTTCTGACAACTCCTTGGATGTGATATCAGATTGGCAGAATGACCTTCAACTCTTGATGACCTTAGCAGTTGATGGCTGCGGCCTTGACCCCAGCGTTGTGTTGTTGTGTGTAACCTGCATCACTTTCACATTCCTCATGAGTCTACCGGAGACCCCGAACAATACTGACAACACCAAAAAACAGTGTGTGACTATCCGCTACTGCAGGAAATGCGAGGAAGACACGCAGACAAAACACAAACTTTCTGTGGCTCATTTGTATCTAGGGACGCCATCTTTTGTGAGGACTTCAGATTCTAAACTAGAGCAAGATTCATTTGTTGCTGTGAAAAAGGATGTGAATGATACTGGATACAAGCCCGCGGTGTAAATGGTTCAAGTGGGACTGAGAGTTTGACAATGTATGTTGAACGAAGATAGACCTATAGTGAGCCGGTGTAACGGTACAGAGTGTCCCCCTGTAAAAAGTGTCCACTTCTATTGTTGAATGACGGAATAAGCGGCATGACTATAGAAAACCAATCCCCAGAGATTAGAATGTAACAATAGGATCTTTTGTTCCTGGGACAGTTTTTGCCTGGGGACATTCTTTCCCTTTACACCTGTATGGAGTTTTTTGAAAATTTTGGTCTGGCGACAGGGTTCAAAATGACAGGAACAAAAAGGACAGGATGGTCGCTCCCGGCAGAGACGGAAACAGTGCGGACTACTCTATCGGGGACAAACTAAAAGATGTTGATTCCACGAATCACTAGACTCGGGACCCAGTCGTTGTGTCGCTTCGGCCGCTGCGCTACACTCCACAAACGACTGGGAAAGCAAGCTGCAAAATCAGCGGCTAGCGTACCGACAACAACAACGGATATGAATGAGTTCAGCCAATCAGAAACTGCGTCTTGAACGGCCGTCGGCTGCTCGTTGCGAGATGTCAAATCAGCTGATTGTCGGAACTTTCTTCGAGGTCAAGGACGGTATCCTGGTACCTAAGTTCGATGCTGTGTGCGATAAGCAGTAGGCCTACTTACGGATTTATCAATATCCTGCTAGTGACGTTGAAAAGTTTCTGGACGGGCGAGAGGGTCTGGTAAATTACACCTTCCACAGAAATAACAACCAATCAAAAGTGTGCCAGATTTTCCCGAGTAGATTGCTTTCGCAATTTCATTCGTCGAGATGGGCGTTGTGGTCGTCGGTAAGCTAGCCGCTGATTTTGCAGCTTGCTTTCCCACACTGTTAGAAATATCCTTACTAAATTTACAGAAAAGTGCCTGCAGCAGAGTTTCAGGCTTTTTCTTTATTTCTACTATTGAAAATTAGAAATACAGAAAGTTGTAAGATAACTACTACATGTATATTGGAAAATTGATTTAAAGATAAACTGTAAACAAATGTTGCACTGTAACTTCCATTTACAAGAATCCGTATTTTTAACTTCTGACTGTGAAAATAAAGAGAAAGCCTGAAACTCTGCTGCAGTCACCTTTCTGTAATTTCACTGAATCTATGTAGGCCTATCACTTGGACGCTTCATCATCCGACGAGACCCTAAACTGGTTCAAATCATTTTTTTTCATGCACGTCCTGGCTGGGGATCGAACCTACACACTGACCCTGTTACGATTGAAAATCAAGCGTGTCAGACCACTCGACCATCGAGAACTGTCGAAGTCATGCTTTAATAAACTTGCCTGGAAGGTTATGAAACCCGTGTTGACAGGCGCAATATTTAGTACAAAATACTATGAAGTCCCTTTCACCGACCAGGCCAATATGTTCATATAGGCCTGAGGCCCTAAACATGGTGCTTGCTCTTGACTGGCGTTTCCCGCACGACTCATTTTTGCAACAATACNAACCACCAACAACCCATTGAGTCGTCTAACATACATGTATAAATCTACAACATATACTAGTATTACAAAGGTGCAAGCGCTCTCTGGCTTCCTGGGATTACCATCTGTGAAAAAATATTAGTCCTGTAAAATGACAGGAATTCCTGTAAAATGACAGGAAATGCAGTACATCAACAGTCAGCCCGTAAAATTATTGTTAAAATTAAGAAACTGCCGTTAAACTACAGAAACTCCGTCATTTTACAAAAGTACTTGTGAATATATCACGAAACCCGTTATTCAACATAAATATCTGTTAAACTAGAGATTTTTTGGAGTATTTATGAATTACAGCACGATTCTGTAAAATATTTTCTGTAAAATCTTCTGTTTTTGCTAACAGTGCAGTCGTTTGTGGAGTGTAGCGCGGCGGCCGGAGCGACACAACGAATGGGGCCCGAGTCTACGAATCACAGGCATTTGGGTCATTAGTCAGTCAACAAAGGGTATATTGCCTAAAGCCTAGGTCACAATTGCACCGGGCCCCGTACGATTTTCCCCACCCAGCGGCTTGCTGCGGATTTTAGAGACTAAAACTCGGATCTAAGATGAATCATGCCGAAATCGCCTCAATAGATAGGCGGAAAGTAGGCTGGATCAAACTGGGCACCGTAGAAATTGGCCAAAATGTCTATTTTTACTCGCCGTACGGGCCCAGGAGTGGATATGTGACTGGGGCTTAAAGTAACGTGAATATGATTATGGTGCGAATGCACTTTCATTATACCGGTATCAAATTATCGCCATTCGCCACAAAATGCCAGTGGATGCCTGGACAAGTGGTGATGGCACCTACATTGACAAGCTTTAAAGCCAGGCTGGATAGACACTGGTTACAATCAGGCAAGGACATATACTTATTTTCAACTTACCAGTACATGGACAGTATATTGATGACTTCCCAGTCCTTTATACTTATTTGGCAATTTCAGTTGCCACTGTTTTTAGCTACGCTGGTCTTTAGCCAGCGTAGCTTTACAAATGACCCTTGCTCTCTCCGAGCCACTAATGACTTTAACGTTACGAGAAAGTAGTGCCAAACAGGACCCCGTCATCTTGTCACATTTTTCGTGACGACCTAACTACGCCAAAATTTGTAATGGAAGGAACTGGGAAACGAACTGGGAAATGGCCTAAAACATCATTTTTCGAATAAGTAAATGAACTGGGAACTGGGAAACGAACCGGGAAATGATTCAATAGTAAGTAAAGGGTTAACTGTGGCCAAAAAATTCGAATACGGAACTAGGAAATGCTTGCCTATTTCCCGGTTCCTTATAGACTGACATCTTGCGAATAAGGAAACGGGAAATGATTTGCCTATTTACTAGTTCCTTATTGACTGATTTTGCGAATAGGGAACTGGGAACTAGGAAATAACTTCACTAACCCCACCAAGGATTTAAAATCAGGTTACTATAATGTGAAGGTCCGAGAGGCTGATAAGCACAAGACTGCTTTCACATCACCGCTTGGGTTTTATGAATGGAATCGCATGCCACAGGGTGTTACAAATGCACCAGCGACGTACCAGCGGTTGATGGAAAGGTGTCTTGGCAGTATGAGTTTAGAGTGGGCAATAGCATTTATAGATGATCTGATTGTCTATTCCAGAACATTGGAAGAGCATGAGAACCGTCTTCGTCTTGCTCTTGACACGATTGCGTGAATTTGGTCTAAAACTTAGTCCGGAAAAATGTCATTTTTTTCCAAAGATCTGTTAAATACCTTGGTCATGTCATATCTGAACTTGGTGTCCAGACTGACCCCCAGAAGGTTGCAGCAGTCTCTAGTTGGCCTAGGCCCGAGAATATGAAAGAACTTCGGTCCTTATTGGGTTTCTTAGGTTATTATCGCAGGTTCATCCGTGGCTTTTCCAAGATAGCTGCTCCTTTAGTCGGGCAGATATGTGAAATTTATGTTCACTTCCGGCAGAAAGTGCACAAATTTGCATACAGGGGTATTTTTGTGCGTAGAATCCAAAAATCGCCGGATCCAAGAGGTCTGAGCAATGGGTCGGCCGCCATCTTGAATTTTCAAAATGGCCGCCACGGTGAGAGGTTGGAAGTCACTTAGCTATCTTCCAAAGTACTCACGTCAATGAAATTTGGCATAGAGGGGTATTTTGGTGTGCCGAGTTCAAAAATTGCCGGATCCAAGAGATTTGACAAATGGGTCGGCCGCCGTTTTGAATTTTCAAAATGGCCGCCACGCTGAGAGGTAAGTCACTAAGATAGCCTCCAAAGCACTCAGATCAATGAAATTTGGTATATAGTGATATTTTGCTGTGCTGAGTTCAAAAATTGCCAGATCCAAGAGGTTTGACCGATGGGTCGGCCGCCATTTTGAATTTTCAAAATGGCCGCCACGGTGAGAGTTTGGAAGTCACTTAGCTAGCTTCCAAAGCACTCACGTCAATGAAATTTGGTATAGATGGGTATTTTGGTGTGCTGAGTTCAAAAATTGCCGGGTCCAAGAGGTTTGACTAATGAGTCGGCCGCCATCTTGAATTTTCAAATTGGCCTCCACGGTGAGAGGTTAGAAGTCACTAAGATAGCCTCCAAAGCACACAGGTCAATGAAATTTGGTGTAGAGGGATATTTTGCTGTGCTGAGTCCAAAAATTGTCGGATCCAAGAGGTTTGACCGATGGGTCGGCCGCCATTTTGAATTTTCAAAATGGCCGCCATGATAAGATCTTCGAGGTTGGAAGTCACTAAGATAGCCTCCAAATCACTCAGGTCAATGAAATTTGGTATAGAGGGGTAATTTGCTGTGCTGAATTCGAAAATTGCTGGATGCAAGAGGTTTGATCAATGGGTTGGCCGCCATTTTAAATTTTCAAAATGGCCACCACGATACGAGGTAAACACCAGGGGCCGGTTGCACAAAACTCACGATAGCGCTATCTTGGTGTTAGCACTAACTTTATGTTAGACGACGTAAAATTCCATTGTCTTTTTACGTCATTTAACATAAAGTTAGCGCTAACACCAAGTTAGCGCTAACATAAGTTTTGTGCAACCCAGCCCTGATGACTGATGTCAGTATTCGTTGTACATCACCATGGAGGAATTATTCTTCCAAGATCACAGAAATACTGTTATTTCAATGAGAGTTTGAATCTCCCGCCGTTTGGTAACTGTCCAATATAACGCAAGAACGTAATGAAAGCAACCAAGGCATCAAAATCACACTCCAGGCAGAGCTGACCGGGGGCCATATTTATGAAGCCTTCGCAACTTTGCGTTCACGCAAATCTATTGTAAAGCCTGTCGCACACCGGAGCTATCTGCTGAGCAAAAAGTCATTCGAGACCGTTTGCTCAGCAGACAGATCACCGACAAATACGCGCACACGCGAGCTTCTGCCTCGCGAGGCAAATAACTCACCGAAATTAAGCGCACACGCGAGCTATCTGCTGAGCAAAAAGTCTCGAATGACTTTTTGCTCAACAGATAGCTCCAGTGTGCGGCAGGCTTAAGGCAGTCAGTGAACAATAGGGCAAGTGCAGCGAAACAATAGATTTGTGTGAATGCAAAGATGCGAAGGCTTCATAATATGTCCCCTGCTCAGTAAGAGGTTCAGAATATCAAATTTCAAAAACTACGTGTCGGTCTGATCCAGTGCGTCTGGCTGTCGGGGCATGTCCTTCTGCCAATACAGAAACCCCCACAACTTTAGGGCCAGGAACTTTAGGGGAATGTTTTCGGGATGGATTGGAGACTTTGATAGAGATAATTTCTGTTTTCTGTTTTACTTCTGTTTTACGGCGGGACAGCGCATAGGGTCGGCCGGGGTGCAATTGGCGTTAAGGTGCAGGGGCAGTGGTTGAAATGAATAAAAACCAAATGACAGAAAATATTTTTAATTATTTAGAGAAATTTATTCCTGCTTCGTGGACTTGAAATCGTATTTTGGCAGGTTTTTTGCAGCGTATTTTGGAAGCAATTTATCCCATATTTCAGCACTGCAAATCGTACTGCCGTATTGACGATGTTATTCCCTTACCAAATAGGCCTACGCGTAGGCCTATCCCGTACGGGTTGGCGGCTCTGCCATCCCAACTCAAAAGGTGCAGGAACTTCTGCGTTCGGAATTTTCGACTGCCCCCAGACGTGAGAAGCTTGAAAGGCCACTCTCTTCACATGCTGAAGCCAGTTACTTCGAGTATGGCGCAGTTAGGTGACATTCTTCTGCTGTCATGTTTGGGGTATCGGGGTACCCCTGGTTCATCAGTAAGGAGTGCCCTTACATATCTGAAAGTGATTGCATGTGAAAGAACACCCCTGAAAACACAGGAAACGACACCATGGTCATTACCATAGGAATGTTCATTTTGGACGTAGCCGTTCAGAATGAAACATGGGTTTGCGCATTGTCTGGGGTAGGGGTACCCCTAGTTAGCGTATACCGAGTAATATTATGCACTCAAATATCTTTTTATATGAAAGAACAATCCCCAAAACATAGGTAAAGACACCAAGATCACCGGATTCTGACAAAGGATTTTCAAATTACATCGTTTTCAGGAAAATAGGTCAAACACCAAATCCCGCTGACTGTGAGTAACAAAATCAAGATTATCAATATATCACTCCATAAGAATTCAGATTGGTCCAAAACAAGTAGATTAAAGTTGGTTTTGTCATTGCATATTGTTTATTCTAAAAGAGTTGTATGCTAAAATGTATCGACCAACTCGCCTGGCGGCCATCTTTGTTTTCCATTTTACAACCGGATCCCATGGGCAAAGTGCTTGGATCCGGCAAAATTCGTCATCAGCACACTTGGAAGGTCCAGGTTGCACATTTTCACACTTTCTGCCGGATGTGAACAACTCGGCCATTTTTAGCTACGCTGGTCTTTAGCCAGCGTAGCTTTACAAATGACCCTTGCTCTCTCCGAGCCACTAATGGCTTTAACGTTACGAGAAAGACCCGCTGACTGTGAGTAACAAAATCAAGATTATCAATATATCACTCCATAAGAATTCAGATTGGTCCAAAACAAGTAGATTAAAGTTGGTTTGGTCATTGCATATTATTTATTCTAAAAGAGTTGTATGCTAAAATGTATCGACCAACTCGCCTGGCGGCCATCTTTGTTTTCCATTTTACAACCGGATCCCATGGGAAAAGTGCTTGGATCCGGCAAAATTCGTCATCAGCAGACTTGAAAGGTCCAGGTTGCACATTTTCACACTTTCTGCCGGATGTGAACAACTCGGCCATTTTTCGTTACATATCTGCCCGACTAATGGTGTAACAAACAGTATTGTATACTGTACGTCATACTGCCATCTGATTGGTTGTATACCAACTGGGGGGAAAAAATTCGCCGGCGGAAGATATAGCGAAACGACAAATTTGACCAATTCCACCCGAGCCGTAAACCAGCCCTAAACACGATGTTCAGGCTTCCTTCATGTTTCGTGTTTAGGGGAAACTGAACGAGATGTTTATAACTTGAACAAGACATTTACAAGACATTTAAATTTACTGTTTTCTTAATGCGGTGTTTAGGTCATCTGTTCATTTCTATTGGAAAACTAATCGCGTTTAGATGTTTAAAAAGTGTTGCATATTCCCGTTTAGTTTCGTGTTTAGACTTTAGAGTTACAGTAAAACAAATGATATATTTCGGCATTTTAGGCAACAAGACGTATGTTTCTAGGCGGATAGAACGCCTGTCCTGATGATATGTTCAGTTATATTCACGTAATGTGTTAAGTTGTGTTTTGTTGCTAAACGCGTCACCTGGATTTGCAGTGTGGGGTTTATATCTATTAAGTTCAGCTTTAAATTAGCCTACCCTATTTGTGGAATGATCGGTTCAGCTGGGAACTGACAATGGAAATATATATTAGAATGTATGGATACCTGATGCAGTTTATTCTAACCTTTATGTTGTGAACCAGTTCGTTTTGTAAACCACCTGGTGTTAAATCTCCCGTATGATAGGGTTAGATCTTCCTCCGTATACCTCGACTTCACACAACTCTAGTATGTTTTCACTCAAGCCATTGTCCGTGTTCCGTCTTGGAAGATTTGGTAGAAACTGGATTGTCAGGAAGCGACCCACTGTATTATTAGAACACTTCAATGTAACATGCCATTTCACTACTTTAGTATAAATTGCACAGGTTTTTGCATTTTTTGATTCGTAAAGTTTGTCTGATTTCTTTGTTGGATTCGTCGTAACATAAATGCCGAAATCATGCAAACGTTTATCTGTACATGTAATTAGAAAAACGTACTCAAGTCATAGACCCTCATTGAGAGAATATCCTTTAAAGCCTGCCGCACATTGGAGCTATCTGCCGAGCAAAAAGTCATTCGCGACCGTTTGCTCAGCAGATAGCTCCGCGAAAAATACGCGCAAACGCGAGCTTTCTGCCTCGCGAGGCAAAAAACTCACCGAAATTACGCGCACACGCGAGCTACCTGCTGAGCAAACGGTCTCAAATGACTTTTTGCTCAGCAGATAGCTCCAGTGTGCGGCAGGCTTAAGCTAGGAATCCACCATTGATTTTCAAGCTGATTTAAGGTCGGGGCCCACTTGTGCGTTTTGCGCTGCGTGATGCGTCAAATCTTTTGTTAGGAAGCAGAACGGCGGAAAATAACAAAAGATTTGACGCATCACGCAGCGCAAGACGCACAAGTGGCCCGAAAACTTTAGCGTTGCGACTTGCTTTGCAACTGGGCACTCGATCGCCGTAGTGTACTAGCTAGACGTGATTTCCACCAATGGCGAAGATGTGGTCAATTTCAATCGGCATCAGTCAGCGACCGGTATCAGTTCCTTGCGATCGTATTCAATCCCAGGTTGCAGATTGCAAAGCAAGTCGCAACGCAATAAATCAGCAGCACGCATGGGAAATACTCACTGATATCATCTTTTCGAGCCCAGTCTGCGACCAAAATTATGTGTTGCGCTGAAAAGACCTCATCTCTGCGGTTTCTACGTCCGCGACACGGCTTACCAGGCATGATTTCCAAAATCAAACCGTCACCCAGTTGAGCTCGCAGACCAACCTCGTCCCCAGGATCTAACTCGAAATTTCTTCTGCTTTTGCCTGGGGACAAGGTCATTTTCGGCTTTCGGTCGTTAGACCCCATGGATTCACTTCCAAGATTCCTGGCACCTCGTCCCCAACGCTTATTTCAACCTCGGTTACAGTAATGAGTGTAAAAAAATATATTTTCATTGAACTGTACAGTCCTCCCTCTCTCTTACGATGATACAACCCAAATTATCCAAGCTTGCGTTTGATAAGTGTAGAATACAAACCGAATTATCCAAGGTTGGGTTCAATAATTATTAATGCATGTTTGAGTAATAACTAGAACTGAGAATTCACTGAAAGTGAATTCATGACCACACCACAAAATTTAATTGGTTTGCCAGAAGCTGGTTTTTTGTGTTGACGTAGACATGGTAGATGGCGGTGTTCGAATGCTGCGTCTGTGACGACGAACTGGCAAACGATCGATCAGGATGTAGGCCTACGGTCGTACACATCTACATACACGTCGTCATGACGTTGTGGACAACATGTACAGGCACAACGTTACACGTATGCTACGCTCGCGCGCTGCAGGTATTAAACGGGGAATCCCCCGATTCTATTTATAGACTACAGCGATCCTGAATTACTTAGCTGATTAGAAAAAGTTCATTATCTCAGCCAAAATTGAATGAAAGTGCACAGGAACCTTTTCATCGCGAGAGCACAATAAGACCTTTAGACTGTGCAAGTCAGATTTGATGTGCAAGTCCTAGTTTGACCGAAAACGTGGAGGAAAGAAAAAGTGGTAGAGAAAAATATTTTCATCCTGCGAAAACAATACTGACCACACCACTGAGGGTGGTGTGGTCATAATCAGGCAAATATTCAATAAAGTTAGTCCGGAATACGAAGTGTACAGTCATTGACATTAGTTTATCTACACCTACTACCTTGAATATTTCAAATACTACTGGGCCAATTTTAACACGGTTTGTACCACATGAAAGTATATAACCTTGGTCATATTTCTGCATCAAAATTT
The DNA here is from genome assembly GCA_002633025.1 of Notospermus geniculatus. NCBI lineage: Eukaryota > Metazoa > Nemertea > Pilidiophora > Heteronemertea > Lineidae > Notospermus > Notospermus geniculatus. The sequence goes on along the minus strand of NMRB01000928.1, from coordinate 225,554 downwards.
TGGAAATTTGGAAATATCATAATTATGTAATAGCTCATTAGAAAACCGCCTAAAAATCAACATTTTTATTATGGAATTTTTTTGTGACTTTTGTTACAGGGTTGATAGAGTGGAAGTTTCTAAGGATTTTGGGCTTTGTTTCATCAAAATATCTCGAGTGGTTGCTGAGATATTTGAGATTATCGAAATTTTGATAATTTGAGATTTTCGTGTTTTTCAGGAAATTTTGATGCCATCAGTTAAAGCTAACCTCAGAATATGGGTTTACAATAATTTTGGAATTTTTTGCGTTAACTGGGCCGAGATATTCATATTTGAAAATACCCCCTTAACTTAAGTTAATACATGCTTAACTTCTAACCAGTTTACGCCATAAGTTCCAAAACTTCATAATCCTACGTTTTTAGGTGAGCTCTGTCTACTAATATCAAAATTTTGTGAAAATTTGGAAATTCTCAAATTATCGAAATTTTGATAATCTCAAATATCTCAGCAACTACTCAAGATATTTTGACGAAACAAAGCCCCAAATCCTGGTTAAAATGATTCTTAGCTGTCTCCACCGGATTGTCTGTTGTCTCGAATCAAATAAACAAGTGATGTCGCCATATATAAAAAACGCGTTTTAACCCCAAGAATCCCCCCCCCGTATCCGCCCCTGCGACATGTTATGAAAAGTATACACTGGTGGACAAAAATATCAGGACATTTTCAAACTTCTAAGTCATTTTCCTCTTTTGCCTCTAACCATTATTTTTCTTATTAATCAGAACATTTTTACCTTGGCAAGTGGGTTATATAATCCCCTCTGATTGTCCATACAAAAGTTTATAGACAACGGGTTGCTGATCCACGGGCAACAACATTCCCAACTTTCGCTGTCATTTTAGTTCGGCTGGCTGCGGCGAGGGGCGCTCGCATTCAAGACGGCTGCACCCACGGAAACCTCGGTTCAGCGTGGTCAGCAAAACTAAAGCCCTTGAAGTAGAATGGCGGGAACTTGATTTCTGATGGAGAGTGTGCGTTTTTGGTCATTTTGGTGCATGATAATCTGATTTTATGGACTTTTATGAGCCAAATTTGGTTGAATTGACCATATTTCAACCCAAAAATGGAAGTGGAAGGATGTTTTGAAAAAGAATACTTTTCTATAGGATTCTATTGACCAACACCTCTAGTTTAACAACCCAGGTGAAATAGAACGATCCCATCCCGTCTCATACTTTTTGTCAAATTGCATTAGAAAAGCATGTATTTCAGCATTTTTCACATTTCTAAAGGCAATAACACTAGACTTCTCATTTTCAACAGCAAAAAGGAAGGGTATGAACTATTTCCTTTTGATTTAAAATTGATATGTCTGCCTTTGTAGATAGCTGAAGATGCCATGTCCAGGTGAAATATTTTATTTCCGTTACTTATGTGACCATACTAGGAAGGGTTTTTCCTTAGCCGCCTATTCATTGACTGTACACTGCGCACTGCCGATGGTAGCGAAAGTTGGTAATGAAGACATTGGGCTGAATTTATAAAACATAGCAAAAGCTTACAAGCCAAAGCCCCAAGGCCAAGCTTTTGCTTGTCAAGGAGAAGCACAAGCCAAAGAATTTGCTCACAAACATATTCATAATCATTTGCTTAACCTAATGACCATTTCTTATAAAGCCAAGCAAGATTTTCTCTCTGATGAAGCCAATGCTCGCAAGACAAAGCTTCTGCTAATTCTTATAGGGAGTTGCTTGTTCTATGAAGCAAAAGCGATATTTTATAAATACCTCTTCAAGAAAAAGCCCAGAAAAAGCAAATGCTAGTTTTTATGAATTCGGGCTATTATGATGCGTGCCATGCAAGCCTCTCTCATTCTAAGGCTAAAGAATGGACAAAGCACATCATGATTGTCTTGTTATTCATCTATCAGCAACCCCATGTCAGTAACGTTTGGCGTGCGCAATCTCATGGGAACCCACTTGCCAAGGTAAAAATGTTCTGATTAATAAGAAAAAGAAATAGTGGTTAGAGACAAAAGGAAAGCAAAAGAGGAAAATGACTTAGAATTTTGAAAGGGTCCTAATATTTTTGTTCACCAGTGTATGTTCATCAGTAGTGCCTCTGCCATCCAACAATAGTCGTGCTGCGGTAGTACCCAAGATCTTGCTCGGCTTTGTAAGAAAAGGTCATTAGGTTAAGCAGTTGATTATGAATATGCTTGTGAGCAAAATCTTTGGCTTTTGCTTCTCCTTGACATGCAAAAGCTTGGCCTTGGGGCTTTGGCTTGTAAGCTTTTGCTATGTTTTATAAATTCGGCCCATGTGGAGACAGGGCAAGTTTAGGCACGCAAGGGTTAACTTTGTTTACGTTATCACACATATCAAGAGACGTACAGTTCTGATCCCGCCTGCTAGAAATATACACAGAAACAAGCCAAAGCCCCAAGGCCAAGCTTTTGCTTGTCAAGGAGAAGCACAAGCCAAAGAATTTGCTCACAAACATATTCATAATCATTTGCTTGACCTAATGACCATTTCTTATAAAGCCAAGCAAGATTTTCTCTCTGATGAAGCCAATGCTCGCAAGACAAAGCTTCTGCTAATTCTAATAGGGAGTTGCTTGTTCTATGAAGCAAAAGCGATATTTTATAAATACCTCTTCAAGAAAAAGCCCAGAAAAAGCAAATGCTAGTTTTTATGAATTCGGCCCATTATGATGCGTGCCATGCAAGCCTCTCTCATTCTAAGGCTAAAGCTCACTGTAAAAAATCGTCCAGTCCCATGGGTACAAACTGATTTCCCCATGGGTTCAAATGACCCAACTGGGTAGCATAAACCTAGAAGTAGGTCAGTTGGACCCGAAAGCTGCTCATGGGTGCTAATATTAGTAACCCACGGGTAGCAATCGTAGATGGGCCAAAGTGACCATGAAACTGGTCATTATGGGTTACTGCAACCTACAGTAAGGACCTCTATTCATTTCCTACCCGAAGAACAGATATTCTGGGTACCATGAACCCATTCTCTTGTACCCATTTAACGAAACCCATGGCAAACGGGTCCAGTCAGGGGACAAGGAATGAACCCATTCCCATGGGTTTCTCGAGCTTATTAGTTTTTACAGTCTATTGGAGGTGACAAGAATGGACAAAGCACATCATGATTGTCTTTGTTATTCATCTATCAGCAACCCCATGTCAGTAACGTTTGGCGTGCGCAATCTCATGGGAACCCACTTGCCAAGGTAAAAATGTTCTGATTAATAAGAAAAAGAAATAGTGGATAGAGACAAAAGGAAAGCAAAGAGGAAAATGACTTAGAATTTTGAAAGGGTCCTAATATTTTTGTCCACCAGTGTATGTTCATCAGTAGTGCCTCTGCCATCCAACAATAGTCGTGCTGCGGTAGTACCCAAGATCTTGCTCGGCTTTGTAAGAAAAGGTCATTAGGTTAGGCAGTTGATTATGAGTATGCTTGTGAGCAAAATCTTTGGCTTTTGCTTCTCCTTGACATGCAAAAGCTTGGCCTTGGGGCTTTGGCTTGTAAGCTTTTGCTGTGTTTTATAAATTCGGCCCATGTGGAGACAGGGCGAGTTTAGGCACGCAAGGGTTAACTTTGTTTACGTTATCACACATATCAAGAGACGTACAGTTCTGATCCCGCCTGCTAGAAATATACACAGAGGATATCCTAAAATGTCCTTCGAGATCAACTGACCACCAAGGTTGCCGATGCAAAGGTTCTATTGCTGTATGGGAACACCCACCCACTCCGAATGGTAGGCGTCGCCCGTCTACTGCACTGCAGGCAAGACTGTTGAGAGAAAGAGGTGATTCCTTGAATTCGTCTTGTATGTATGTTGAAAGCTGTGTTACTGGTTTGCCGCAGGCCAGATTGTTGTCTGAAAAAACATTAACAAAACATATCGGGCGGCCCCCCCAAAAACGTGCCGAACTTCAAATTTCAATTTTTCAACAACTGTCCGTTATAATTCAATGAAATTTGGCACCATATCATTTAAAGATGTTTTGTTTAACGTGTACAATTTTTGTTTTGATAGGATTGGTATTAGGGCCGTATCATTCAATTTAAAAATCATAGGGAAAAAATGCGATTCCGGAGTCCTATACGAAACGGTTGGATAAAAATTACCCGAACTTTAAATTTTCATTTCTCAAAAACACTTGACTACAACTTAATGAAATTTTGTGTAACACCGCCTCATGATATTGGCTCTAATATGTGAACGTATTAATCCAATAACTTCAGTGTCTACGCCGTGGCGCTCATTACTAAAACCCCATATTTGAATCTAGCGTTTCAAAGTTTCAACATTGTCTCTTAAAATATGATCAGCGATTACTATCTATACAATAAAAGGGAAAGTGTGAATTTTTGTTAGCAGTTTCCTCCGAATGTGTGCAAGTTACACGAAATATCTTGGCTGTAAACGGTACTCCGTAGTTCGTAGAGTAAAATGATATATTTGTCGTCAGAGAAAAAGCATCCCAAGGTTGATTTTATGGCGAGTTTCTTTCGTCGTCACTGTTTCGAGTGCTGGGAACCCCCGTCCATGACGTCATGGGATACCAGTTCCCATGGTAACGCCAATCAGCGTCGGCCGTATCAACATCCTCATACGTCACAAATGAGCCCGTCGTCGACACGTATGACGTCAGTCATTCAGTGATGACGTCATGGGCGGGGTTTCCCCAGCACTCGAAACAGTGACAAAATCGACGAAAGAATAGGTCATCGCCACGGAAACCTGGGTTTATATGACGTCATGTTGTCACACGCCGTGCAACTGACGCTCATGTCGCTCGCCGCATCCCTGGGAACTGCAGCTGTCCCGCCGATTTGTGGTTGGGGATACCATTGTGAGTGGTGAATTCAGTGGCCAGAATGTCATGATTCCTCGAATACCACTTCTTCCAAGTGACTGTCCCTTCGAACAGGACCGTAGGAATGTCCTGCTGTGGGGACGCAATATTAAAATAGCGGACCGTAGGCCTAGGCCTAGCCGTTGTTTTTAGCAGCGAGCGCCGAAATATCGACGGGGTTCCGGGGGCTCCCCCGGGGAAAGTTTAGAAAATAAGAGTGCTTTTAGGCCTACGCCATGTCCCAGCATTTGAGAGCATAATTATGGTTCCCGATCACTAAGATCGGGAACCATATTGTTTTTGGTCATGGTGTGTGTGTGTGTGTGTAGGTGTGTGTAGGTGCGTGTGTGTGTGTGTCCGTCTGTCACGCCTTCATATCTTAAAAATCCGCATTGTGGATTTTTAGTCATGAAGAATTTGATTTTGTGGATTTTCACTAAGACGTTTTGCGTCTTCGTGGTTTTTGATGCTGTGATCTGATCTCTATCAACGTGCCTTGATCTCTGTCAATGTACCATTCATGTACCGGTAGAAGCACCTGTACTATCGGGAACCATACGACATTTACAATGTCATCTTGTTAGCCATGTATTGTGTGTGGTTCATTATTGGTGTATTGGACGTGGGCGTTTTGGCCATTATTTCACTTGCAATTTCTGTCATTGCAATGTCAATAAACAAGTCACAAGGACAGACCATGTCCCTTGCGGGCCTAGAATCACCATGCTTCTTGCATGGACAGCTGGGGCCCTCCGTGCATGCGTGGGGTGCTCATGAGTAGGAAAATCCGACCTGAAAATCCCAGGCGACAGCAAAATAGTTCCTTCTGCAACTAATCTTTAGGTAATTGGTATCAATAGAAATTCACCCGTCATTTGGGATTTTCTACAGTGACTTCGACATGATTTTGTGGCCCCTAGCTGCCTGTGCCACATCTACCCGTCCGTAGGACGGGTACCATGCTAGTGGTCTTTATATTTGGTGCCACAGTCTTAATACCAAAGATATTGAGCTGAAACTTTCACATTGTAGAAACATTGCCACGGAACAGTATTGAATAAATTTTCTTGGGGTTATAATAAATAGTTTCTGAGCAATTTAGCAGTTCGGGATGGGTTTTTTCGTATCTTATTGGATTCTGGAATCACATTTTTTTACCATGATTTTTATATTGCGTGAGAGGGCCCTAATACCAAAGTTATAAATGCAAAAATTTCACACGTTAAACAAAACACCTTTAAATGATGCAGCACCAAATTCCATTGAATTCTGATGGGCAGTTGTTGAGAAATCATGATTTGAAGTTCGGCACGTTTTTTTGGGCCACCCGATATAAATGCCGTGTATTACGAAGCATGATTTTCGGCGCGGTTAATCGTTCTGTTGCAGAACAACGGAATTTGCAAAACGTGGGTAGGGGTTGTTTTTCGTGCGTTTAACTATTCCAACTGTCTTTAATTCAGTTGTTCTGCAGCAGTGTTTCTCCCAAGAGGTCAAGGTCAAGGTCAAGGTCAAACTTTATAATTTGAATATCTCTGCCTGTGGTAGAGGTTAGGTTAATTCCTTTTTACCTAGTACCTTCTTTTACCCAGTACCTTTTTAACTGTACCTTTTTACCTAGTACCATTACTACCTAGTACCTTTTACCGGTACCTTTTCTACGGTACCTTTTTATCTGATCTCTATCAACGTGCCTTGATCTCTGTCAATGTACCATTCATGTACCGGTAGAAGCACCTGTACTATCGGGAACCATACGACATTTACAATGTCATCTTGTTAGCCATGTATTGTGTGTGGTTCATTATTGGTGTATTGGACGTGGGCGTTTTGGCCATGATTTCACTTGCAATTCCTGTCATTGCAATGTCAATAAACAAGTCACAAGGACAGACCATGTCCCTGGCGGGCCTAGAATCACCATGCTTCTTGCATGGACAGCTGGGGCCCTCCGTGCATGCGTGGGGTGCTCATGAGTAGGAAAATCCGACCTGAAAATCCCAGGCGACAGCAAAATAGTTCCTTCTGCTAATCTTTAGGTAATTGGTATCAATAGAAATTCACCCGTCATTTGGGATTTTCTACAGTGACTTCGACATGATTTTGTGGCCCCTAGCTGCAGTAGGACGGGTACCATGCTAGTGGTCTTTATATTTGGTGCCACAGTCTTAATACCAAAGATATTGAGCTGAAACTTTCACATTGTAGAAACAATGCCACTGATCAGTATTGAATAAATTTTCGTGGGGTTATAATAAATAGTTTCTGAGCAATTTACCAGTTCGGGATGGGTTTTTTCGTATCTTATTGGATTCTGGAATCACATTTTTTTACCATGATTTTTATATTGCGTGAGACGGCCCTAATACCAAAGTTATAAATGCAAAAATTTCACACGTTAAACAAAACACCTTTAAATGATGCAGCACCAAATTTCATTGAATTCTGATGGGCAGTTGTTGAGAAATCAAGATTTGAAGTTCGGCACGTTTTTTTGGGCCACCCGATATAAATGCCGTGTATTACGAAGCATGATTTTCGGCGCGGTTAATCGTTCTGTTGCAGAACAACGGAATTTGGAAAACGTGGGTAGGGGTTGTTTTTCGTGCGTTTAACTATTCCAACTGTCTTTAATTCAGTTGTTCTGCAGCAGTGTTTCTCCCAGAGGGGGGAGAGGGGGGGGATGATCCCCTCCTCAAATATTTCAAGGAGGGGATATCCCCCCCCCCTCAAGTTTGCAGACTAACCATTTTCAAACATCACATCACTTCAGTAGTGTTTTTCTTTAATTTCTTACATTTCAAATGCAATTTTCATGCAGCAGGAAGACTAATTTTGCATTTTGAAGTGTAAAAAATGACTCTGGAGGCCATTTTTAACAAAAAAACCCGAAAAAAATTGCTGATTTTTTTTTTCAAATTTTTTTTTCTCCCCCCTCCTTGAAAATCCTGGCGGAAACCCTGTGCAGTACGGACGTCCTTGATATCTTCGAACTTGCTCAGCAATATCGGCAGATGACACAGGCGACGAGGTGCGATGCGAAATTTTTCGCGCCTGACCGCTCCACTGGTAAGCCTAGCTGTTCACACTTGCGCCGAATCGGTTAATGTCGTCCTGGGTATAACCGAAATATACCCAGGTTCAATGTCGTCCTACAAATCTATACTATACCCTGGGTATAGTTCGATCTACAAAAGTATACCCAGTACCGTAGTTTTGAGCCTAGGTACGAATTAGGAATGGATGGCCGCCATTTTGTTTCTCGCTTCAATTGAGACGGTAGTTTTGCAATCAACACCGTCAAAATACCAGTCAATATTGTCAGCTTTTGTGCTCATCGATAGCATGGGTCAACTGTTCTAAAACCTTTGTCTTAACAGAACGCTCCAAACGTATCGCAAGTTCAGCTCACAATTTCAAAGAAATGAGCAAACGAACAGATCCGATTTGCGTCATATGTTTAATCAGTGTCGTGCGTTCACCTACGTCCGCATCGACATTACATCAGCTGTGCTGCGAGTACTATTGCGGATTTGAGTGACGATAAACGACACGAAAAATTCTTTGATGTCTGTCGGTACGACATATTAAAATGGTGCCGTCGTATCGGGCGCGAGATGTTTTTCGACTTGTCATGCTTGTGCATGGTCATGTGGCATTTACTAGAACAATCTCGTCTTCAGGTGCTGTATCCAATCCTCGGTATACTTTTGTAGATCGAACTATACCCAGGGTATAGTTTTGTGGGACGACATTGAACCTGGGTATATTTCTCTTATACCCAGGACGATATTAACCGATTTGGCCACACTTGCGGTGCGACGCGATGCGGTAAGAAGCGGTAGGACGCGACGAGCGATTTCCACCGCCACCGATCGCTCCTGCAGTATTTTTCCACGTCGAATCGCCTGCCCCATGAGGATTTGAATGATTTGGAGTCATTTCCGCTGATCATGACACCGCACGCAACCGCGTCGGGCCACGCCGCGTTACGTCAAAACTGACACTGCTTGGCGATTTTTTCAACGCATCGTACCACATCGCACCACACCACCCGTGTGAACAAGGCTTAACATGATAATGCGAATCGCTGCCTACGTCCTGGCGAAAAATCATAGGGATAATCCCAGACATCTCATCTTTCCATCAACGATTCGCTGGCTAAATCTGGCCCCAAGGTGCAATGGTACATAGAAAACGCTCATTTTAACCCCAAAATACATGTATGAAAAATACGACTAAGTCTTGGGTTTTAAGGCGGATGGACCGGGTTAGACACAAAAGTGTAACACTCTACTGCTTTTGACGCGGTTTTATGGAGAACGATTTCGCGATGCCAGAGAAAGTATCTGGAAACGAAAATTCAAGCATGAAAATAAAGAGCACCTAGTGCCCAAAAATATTTGACACACAGCGAATAACAAATTTTAGAACTTTGAATGAATAACGTGGCAACATGGAATGTAAAGTCCGACACAGCCTTCGCGCGACCCAATGGAATGCGGAAACACGAAATCTGACAACACCTTGCGGCTACCTAATATGCGTGTAAAAGTTGAGCAGAGTATAATTTGATCAGATGTCCAATCGGTTATTCAAGAGTCGTGTGTTCAATAAGATTTGTGGTCAGACTGTGGTTTGTGGTACCTACTTCCGCATTCCATTGGGTCGCGCGAAGGCTGCGCCGGACTATACAATTTACGATATCGAACAATCAATTCACAACATCGCAATAGCATTTGCAATTATTGCATGACGAATTTGCAAACATTGAACACTCAAAAATGTGAACATTGATAATGAATGAAACATTTCATGAAAAATAAAGCTATATATTGGACATTGCAACACAACAGAGTAGAACCTCACTATTGCGGAGACACCATTGGGACTGAGCTCAGCTCTCCGTAACATTTGGCCGAATTCATAAAAACTAACATTTGCTTTTTCTGGGCTTTTTCTTGAAGAGGTATTCATAAAATTCTGCTTTTAATTGCTTCATAGAACAAGCAACTCCCTATAAGAATTAGCAGAAGCTTTGTCTAGCGAGCATTAGGTTCATCAGATAGAAAATCTTGCTTGGCTTTATAAGAAAAGGTCATTAGGTAAAGCAATTGATTATGATGTTTGTGAGCAAAATCTTTGGCTTGTGCTTCTTCTTGACAAGCAAAAGCTTGGCCTTGGGGCTTTGGCTTGTAAGCTTTTGCTATATTTTATAAATTCGACCCAGTGAGGTGTCCGCAATATTGAAAGTCCAGCACAGGGCACCAGGTGGCTCTGTAGGTCCATGGTATTCATTCCTTGAGGGGTCATTCTGGCATATTTGAGGGCTTTGGGTAAACTTAAATCATGATCATAATTTCATCTTATTATAATGGACGGTAGCCATGTTGGATATTTTTATCAACCTGGGTTGACCTGTTACCTGCTATACCTTGCAATGTAATGACTGTACACAGTTCGGGTGAATCGGACTTGCTGCCCTATCTCCTCCTTAGTTAAGGCTTGAATCCTATGAAGAGCGGCCTATGTGTACAGTACAATAGGAGGAGCGTGTTATTACGGTATTTTGGTTTTAAAAGAAGAGCTCATTTTCATGAAAATGACAAAATCAGTAGTGTGGTAACCGGTGCTGCCATCTTCACTAATACCAGTGACCTACCAGTGGTGGGAGGTAACATGGTAAACAGATACACAGTGGAACTCATGTGAACCTATAATGAATAGTGAGGTGGCCGCACTATTGAGTTAAATTTATATTGAAAATGGCTTGGAAAAATTCGGGACTGGACAAATCTGTCGGTAATGCTGAGGTGTCCACCGTATTGAGGTGTCCATTAGGTGAGGTTCTACTTACTGTACATGTTCTGTACATGCCATGAGGACTTACCTGCCTGACATGTGTATATCTGAAGGTATCATCAAACACTGGTTAAGCTTTTACGCGTGTATAGTACATACTGTATAGTATGCGTTAATCGGTCGGCCCGCGAAACCTGTTGAAATGGAAAATNCGGAATCCTTCTTCGAGTGGTACTTATCAACAAACACAGTCAGACATAGTAGTGACGTCATTTCATTGATGAGCGCCACAGCGGAAATTTGACTAACTAATTCTACGCTGCAGTGTTTGTAAACATACGAGCTTGTCAACAATAACAGTAAACAAGGAATCCGGGGTATATTATCTTTAAGTCAAAGTGTGATACTTATCTTCTGTGTTGAACAAAGGATAAGTTTCACACTTAGACTTAAGTAGTTTTATGAATATGGGTCCTGGCCAACTCGTCTACATTCATTGCTTGCGTGAATGACCATCGTGTCACATTTCTTCGTTCTCCAAGGCCTACTCGCTACAAGAAAGGCTGCAGTGCACCAGCAGAAAATTCATTTGAACCGCATTTGAATTGACATGGTGTTGTATGGAGAGATGCGTATAATCAACCTAACTGGCCTAGAACGCGGAGGATTCAACGATTTTCCATTCGAAAAGGTTTCGCGGGCCGACCGATGAACGCATACTATACAGTATACATGATATGATATATGATACATGATTCGTTATGTGCACAATACAATTCCCGAAAATTTAAAATTTTCAGACACGCACGTCACCATACATATGCTTTTTCTTCGCTTATGCACCCCGTCAAATGTTGCAACCGACTTCTTAACCTATCGTGGTTTACTTACGCGAAATACGGCCATGTCGAATTAGCGGAACCAGCCGAAACAACGGAACCAGCGGAACCTGGTCTGCAGCCGATAGAACGAACACGTGACTCGTTGTTGCTTCGTTTAGCTGTTGACTGAAAGCAACACGCGACTTGGTGTAGCTAAGCAACAAGCGGCTGCAGTCTAGATTTGCGGATTGAGACCTACATGTAGGCCCTAGGCATGCTACATGTAGGTCTAGGGTAGGCTACCGGTAGGCCTACATGGCCTAGGCCTACCGAGGACCTAGTTTTTTTCGGGCCCCTAACAATTCGATTTGAACAGTGCAGTTATTACAATGTATTTTTAAAAAAAAACAACATTATGTTTTTCCTTCAAGTTCCGCTGTTTCCGCTGGTTCCGCTAATTCGACATGGCTCCGCTAATTCGACATGGCCGTTTACTCACCCGTAAATAGTATGTGCATCGTTCTTTTATTGTTACACCTGTAACATGAGGTCCGCATTGCCCCCATACCTTCTTTGCTCCATTAATCGCAAAGCATGATGGGTGACGACGCAAGGAGAATGGCTCTTCGAGGGGACGCCGGTACTTATGCCAGCCGTATATTTTTATCGGCTGAACCCACGGGTGTAAACGATAAAGCGAATTACGCGTCTCGTTATTACAACAGCACAAAGCACTGTGGGATAAAAAACGAAAAACTGTGGCTAGCACGATGAATATCATTTTCTGAAGGGATACCACGACGACCTAGAAGTAGAATACCTGCTCCGTCCAATTGGTTTTGCCCGTTAAAATCTGGCCACAGTTGTGATGCCTATCTGCGAAAATATGCCGTTTTTGTTCATGACGTTATCACACTTCAAGAGGCATATCGCCGCTGTATACAGTGTATAGGAACATAAATTTTACGTTTAGTTTGGGAGCCAGGTGTTGTTTATTCTCAATGTTGAGTACGAAAGGTTTTGGTGCCTAATCCTCTTCGGATTACCATGCTCATGCATGTAAGGGGCGTCTTAAGTTGCACAGTCCTGGGGTTCGGTCCCTAGAGACCCCTAATGTTGGGGCAACTGGAAATAAAAAAGGGTCAAAATATGATATCATCAGATCATATCAATATTGGTGTCAAAATGTAGGTCTGTGCGTGTTCTTCAAGGAAATATGTATCCCAATGCCAGATAAGGCCCTTGTTCCCCTACAAAATGGGCTAAAAAAGGGAAAATCCCAAATTTGACCCCTTGCCATTGGCTTCAGAGGAAACTTCAGCCGATAAAAGTTGATTAGTTCCACTCAGATCATGGGTCATATGAATAAAGACGAGCAAATGCTTTTACGTCAGATTTGTACAGCATTGTCTAATGCATTTGTATTGCAAAATTCAAGTAAAAGCATTTGCTACTCTTTATTCATATGACCCAATACCTACATTTTGATACCCATCTTGACACCATGATCTATTCGAGTATACACAGACCCTTTTTTCGACCCTTTTTACCTCTTTTGACCCTTAAGGACCTTGGGCCAAAGTAACGATGTCAAGATTGGTATCAAAATGAAGGTATTACTTATCTGAGTGGAATTGATCAACTTTTATTGGCTGAAGTTGCCCCTGAAGCCAATGGCAAGGGGTCAAAGTTGAATTTCCCCTTTTTAACCCCTTTTGTAGGGGCTCACGGGCCAAGCTCTCGGGCGTCAGAGAGTAACTAGTTGCCAACTAAAAATATCCAGATCCTGAAAGTCGCACATGTTCAACTTCAGCGACTAGTTGACAACTGTATCATGAAGACAGCCAATGAAATTCGCTTTACATTCCACGTGGCCTAACATGACCACGTGACCTAATCACCACGTCACTTAAAATCAAAGGAAATCTGTGTCGACATAAGCACTCAAAAGACGGCGATAAACTAAGTTCCAGGTAGTTGCGACCGATCGGTATTTTTCTAGTCGGTGGCGACATAAGTTATCAGTTGCAACTAGTTGACGCTATTTCTATCACAGCGTAGGGCGACATAAGCGAGGCTTAAGTATCCACGTCGCGAGACAACTGAATCCGAACAGGAGCTTCCACATAATCGTCGTTTTTGCCTTGAATTCAGGCGTCACATCGATATGACGACAGCTATTATAATATGTATCGGGCTGTCTAAACAATAGGCTGTTTTTAGGCCTATGAATGTCAGCAGCCAGTGATTAAATCGATGAAGTTAAATATCAAATGTGTAATACGAATTCTGAATGAATGATGATAGGGATAAATGAAACGGCCAGAGCAACTGCGCTCACCTGACTTCATTAGTTGTTGGGGATGATGGTACGGAAGACATTGCCCATCCACTATGCCACAGAAATATGAAATCAATCGGGCCAGCCGTCCGGCAGTGGAAATCAACGGATGTTTTCCTTTTACAAAATATGCTTCAGTGGGCCTGATCTTTGTCTTGATACAGTCTCGTACCCAGAGTTCAATGCCATATTAAACTTTGGAAAGGGCTAGACCGGTACTACTTTTCCACAGTGCAAATGCATTATTGGTGGCGGATGAATTTCTCACCGTTGCACAGCGAATTGCGTAGGGATTCGAAAGAGTTCGTTCTTTTTTCCATAATAAAACATCGAATACCCAACGGAATGTTAAAATAGTAGTAATTTTACAAATAGCCTACTGGAGCAAATTCTAATTTTCGGTATGATTATTTTATCAAATAATTTGTAAAATCGATGAGCACAAGAATCTTGTGCTGGGTTCCAGCGCTTTTCAGAGGTCTTAGCCAAGGAACGATGGTGGCGACCTCTTCAGATTGGTCTCGATATTGCGACACGATTTACTTGTCATGGCGAGTCGCACATCTCTGTGACGAGTTCAGTTTGTCCAGTTGACAAGACCTCCAG
>NMRB01000928.1:147791-192208 GCA_002633025.1 Notospermus geniculatus | reverse complement strand
GCCCGTATTTTAAGCAGTCCTCAAAATGTGTGACCTTTTGACCTCTGGTGACCTCATTATTTAACCGATTTGCATATTATTGCTGTCGTCTGAAGCAGTACACCAATACGATCATTTTGAGTGGTAGTTTGAGGCTGTAGACCAAAAAATAAAGAATCTACAGTTGTTTACATTTCCCCTACCCCAAAATTTTAGTCGAATATATTGGGTCACGAAAATAGGGAAAATGGCAAATTTCTCGGTAAAGCACAGGATACAACTTGCAAGACTGCCTGATCCTTATGCCCAAGGGTAGGCCACACCTAGAAATGACAGCAGAAATTTTGCAACAGAAAACATAAATAAAGTGGTGTCAGCTCCTGGACTACATTGTATCTCTTGATTTTAAGGAAAAAAAGGAATGACATTAAAAGAAAATTTCATCTGCTACACGATGATGTAAGTTTTTTGTTGGGCGACCAACACGAATGGTTTATTTTCACGACAGAAATAAATGGACATAACGTTACAAAAAAAGAGACTTCGGTACAAACGTTCGCAGCGCCACGTCGTGACGTTAGTGTGCAGGTTCCTCATTGGTGTCATTTTGTATGTAACGGCAGTCAAGTATACGCTTTATTGGAATCTCATCGTAGCAGGGGAGACTTGGAAAAAAATTACCTGATTACCGGCAGTTTTCCGTTACCTACTAAAGATAAAAAAACTACCACAATGGCCGGAATACCCAGCGGATTCCAAACATCAGGATGGACGACATTTAAGACAATGGGAGTAAATCTTGACATATATCTTGAATGGCACATCACCAAATACATCAGCAGGTATGTCCCCCCAGTATTCATTTTCTGCGGTACTGTCTTCAATGGCCTTATTATACTAGTGCTGCTCCGAAGGAATGTGGGGAATTCGTCCACGCGAGTTCTACTTATCTCTCTTGCTCTGGTAGATACGGCCGCATTGCTGACAAATACAAGAATCTGGATTTATTACACAAGTGGTATTGATGTTCGGGTTTTATCCCCTATCTCATGTCCGTTGCATATGTTCTGTACCTGTCTCTTCAGTCACTACGTGAGTTGGAATGTCATGTTTTTGACGGTTGAAAGGTTTATATCTGTCAACTTCCCTCTAAAGGCAAGGATCATGTGCTCGCGGAAATGGACGTGTGTCGCCCTTTCCGTGGCGTTTAGCTTTTTCGTTCTTCTTGATTCAAACCTTCTTTTCATCGTAAGTCTAAACGACCAGCAAACCAGGTGTTTTATCATTGGTGGCGTTGATGTATCTACGTATATAGCCGTATGGCATTGGATTGACCTCCTTGTCTACTCTATCATACCTTTCGTCGTCATAGTATCTGGCAACTTGTCAATCCTCAGCAAAGTTATTAGAAGCCACAGGAAACGTGTGGATCTTCAGAAAGTTGGAAGCCAACGAGGCGAGGGGCAGTCAGCACAGCTGGCCAGTATGACAACCATGCTTACAGCGGTCAGCATCACATTTCTATTACATTCCCGGTTCTCATTTTGCTTCTTCTGAAGGACGAAATGGGCGTCGACCGTTCAACGCCTCACCTATTTGCCATATTCAATATGGTTGAGGAAATAACCAATATCCTTAGCATGGCCAATCACAGTATTAATTTCATTCTGTATTTTGCAAGTGGGACGCAATTCAGACGCGAGGTGATCCGGATGTTTCGTGGAATAAAGTAGCCAACGAAATACTTTTCCACCCAGAGGAGGTCTTGTGCCGTCACTCCACGGAAACTGATTGATATTATTATGCCATATACACGTATTTGAGTGCCCTTTTCATGTTAAAAACATACTCAAATGCCCTTTACAATAAGTGTAGTGATAAATGATAGCAAGAGAGAGAAAATCATTAATAAGGTGTTCGAAAACTTACTCGCGCCTACACCGGCGTTTTAATTGCCGGAAGTTCTCCTTGCCTGGCCTGACGCGCCAGGCGCTACTAATCCTCCCCCCCTCCTCGAGCCGGTTACTTCGGGAAGTATCCCAGCATGCAAAGCACGATGTCTCTTCCGAATGAAGATGCACACAGCCCTCGCGGGCATAGACGCATACATCGGCGTGCAAAAAAATGCTGTCGTGTTAGACCCGAGTAAAGTGTCCTTGTGGACAATCAGCCATTCAGAGCGCAACCACCATGACACTTTACTCGTGTCTAACACGACAGCGTTCTTTTATTGGCCTCCAATGCGCATGTCTGAGAAAGGATAGTGTCTGGCCGGTGGAAGTAATCAACACGCTAAAAAAGATCAGTGATAAAACATTGATAAAAAGATTAAAGGATTATCTAAAAACACTGGATAAATAAATGCACTGAGTGAAATACAGTAAACTCGAGTTTAAACCACCGGTTCATTATGCTCATAAGCACACCCAAAGTAGGGTCAGTTTCACCCTAGGCCTTAAGCAACTATTCATTCCATCACGTGGTTGTGATCGTACAAGCAATTCCAGCCATTCAGCGTAATAGTTGTTATGTTTTATTCACTCTCATTTCGATTGTGGGTGTGCTTATTAACCGGCGGTTTAAACTCGAGTTTACTGAAGACACTCTGATGTGGTCCTAAAACTTTATGCATAAGCCCGTCTATAAAATATGTTTTTAGCTCTTTCTTAAACTGAGGGAGTTCAGTGAACATAAGGAAAGTGGAAGAGTGTTTCATACTTTTGGTCCGGCTACATAAAATGACCGGTCTCCTGCCTTGGTCTTACTTAATGGAACAGTTAGCTTATTCTGATCGATGTGAGGCTGGTCTCTGGTGTGTTTCGGTAAGGCTAAGGAAGAGTCACCAATCTCATCCAAGGCCAGTCTGTCGACAGATCTGAGGCCATCACATTCGATCATGGTTATCAGAGAAAATCCATGTCAAAACAGTTTATTTTATGGGACAGTTAGCTTATTCTGATCGATGTGAGGCTGGTCTCTGGTGTGATTCGGTAAGTCTAAGGAAGAGTCACCAATCTCATCTAAGACCAGTCTGTCGACAGATCGATTATGGTTATCCGTTTGTTTTAAAGTCATAGTTCATGAATTCTGCCCCAGACGTCGATTCGTGTTTTTGTTCAATAATACAAGTTAAGAAAGTTTGTTAGCAACAGCATAGATAATGAAAACAAGCGTTCTGGCCATAGTCGATCATCAATCAGGTTATTTCACATGGAAGTACACACAGAAAAATATTCGTCTCCAGTTGAGATAAAAATCACTTGAACGCTTGTCCGTAAAAGAAGTTACTTTTGGATCTTGAGTTGAGATCTTTGAATTTCGTTAAACGTAACTGATATCTCAAGTAGACATACGACTGTCTCTAGTCAAATTTTCTGGATGACATATTGTTCTCTTTTCTGGAGACAACGAAATTTCACTATTAGTACCCATAATATTGTTTATGAAATAGAAATTGGGTTTCTAAGGTGAAAGACATTGCTTCCTACCAGAATATTGTTTAGAGAGATGTAATGTGTTGACCTCAGTGAACTGCCATCTATCTTTGAGACAAAAATGGGATGACGCTCCTTTCGAAATGGGTCACTGCCGTGTATATTGGAGACTAAAATGTGTGCAGCTGAGATGATTTCGATATGAATTTACGGATTGTTTGTATCAACCCGGCTAATTGGGTTCATTATCAATCATCCCAAGTGTTTGGATCTTTCAACCCGACTGTTGGGTTGTTTGTAACCAACTGCATCGTTGCATCAACCCTATAGTTAAGTTTTTTGGTCCTGATTGCTTAACTTCGCAATTTGCAAAGGCCAGGGGCCGTATGCATAAAACATCTTAAGTGTAAAATTTCCCTTAAACTATTGTTCCAAACAAAAGATGAGGGAAATTTTACACTTAAGATGTTTTATGCATACTGCCCCAGAACTCTTGAAATTTCGTAATAACTTTAATTTTAACCTTAGCCAATAGGCCGATAAGCTATGTGGAGTTCAGTTGGATGGGGTATGCGCACGCAACATCTTTTGTATTGTTGAGAGAAAACCGATGCTGTACAATATTATTGTTGGTGAGATGGCCTTGAGGCATTCTCACCACTAGAATCATCACACTTTTGAAAGTGGGTCAATTTTGTCACCGGGATTTTGTCCCTTTTGTCCCATAATATTGTTTAGAGAGATGTAATGTGTTGACCTCAGTGAACTGCCATCTATCTTTGAGACTAAATGTATCCACATGAGATGACGCTCCTTTCGAAATGAGGTACTGCCGTGTATATTGGAGACTAAAATGTGTGCAGCTGTGAGCACTGGGCCCGGTGTACATCGATCGTGTCCCTTACAAAAATGTGCTACGTGTAAATGACATTTTACACCAAAAATGTGCACTTTTACACATATATTGGTGTAAATTTCGCCCATTACCACGTGGTAATGTCAGTTACACGCGGTACATTTTTGTAAGGGGTGTTTATGGATGAACTTGGTCACCATAATAAACATAGCATAGCGCCTGGTTCAGGTCTCACCACAGTCGACTTAGGGGAAAGTAGGACATCTTGAATAGGATGCTCGTGGCTTCCAATAATAACATCTTCCTGATAAGCAAGACGAGCCTGATTTCTCTGGCCATCGATGGTTGCGCTGACTGATATTTTCAATGCCCCTCGGCCTCATGCCAGCGAACCTTTCTTGCCGTTACGCTTGTTTTTTTTATAATTCTGAAAGGGAAATATTCACAACCTAAAATTTCTGTCTGATTTCAAACCATAGTTTATCAATATTCATATGGGTTTGCTTTCGTAAGTCAGCGTTGCTGTATTAAATTTTTGCGAATTACAACAATGTTATCTCGTAAGGTACAACTGTTGGTTGGGCCCCACTGATCGAGGTTATTTGCGATGACCAATATCTCGGTTCAATATTATTGATATCTCAACAACAAAATGGCGTCGTCGCGCTTGCTCCGATGTCATGGCTGTGGAAATCATGAAAACAAAGCAACTGCGGCTAATCATATTTTTTGTCAATATGAACCATAGGAAGTGCTGTTTATTTGTAGGCCTATACTTTTCGTTAGATTTTTGGTCTTCTGCTGTCGGTCAGATCTGTCTGCAGACTTGGTCGTAGCGACACAGGCATGGTGATGGGGGGGGGGGGGGGGGNGGGCTGTCACAGACAATGCGACGGGGCCGTATGCATAAAACATCTGGCTCAAGTTATAGTTGACAAGCTTTGGTAATTCTAATTGGTACATTTTTCGTGTAGCTGCAGTCTCTCTGCAGCATGCATTTCGGGCCGGCCGTTTTGTCATTGTAGGACATTTCCTGAATCATTTCTGGACGGGTTTTTAACGTTAGATAGAAATTCTTTTTATACCAGTGCTTCGTTCGGTAAAATAGCTTTACACTTATTAGCCTATTTCTGTTGTTCATGTGCACTTGTGTTCATTAGAGAACCTTTTTCGGCATGACTTTGTGGTCTGTCATGTGTGTTATTCTTGATAACATGGCAGTGTGGTGCATGAAGAGAGTCACTTCGCCTTGTGTGTGTGTTTTTGTGTCGCCTTCCATGCCTTCAGGAATTTCTGATGGGAAGAAGGGAATGGGGGAGTTAGGGGATTTGCTCTAAGGTTAATCTACATGTACTCTTGTCTTGGATTTCTTGCCTCTGAGTATTTCTGATGGGAAGATGGGAATGGGGCAGTTAGGGATTTCGCTGTGACGTTAGTTTACTCTTGGACTTCTTGCCCTTGGGTATTTCTGATGGGAAGATGGGAATGGGGGAGTGAGGGAATTCGCTGTGACGTTAGTTTACTCTTGGACTTCTTGCCTTTGGGTATTTCTGATGGGAAGATGGGAAATGAGGTATTTAGGGAAGTCAGTCTTGGACTAAAGCCAGATAAAAATATATCTTTATTTGAGGTTCCATGGACATGATGGAGTGCCAAGATTGGATAAGTAGGAAGGCAGAACATATCATTTTATTTTTTGGTCTGTGAAGTGAAAATTCGTTGCCAATTTGAGGAAATTTCACGGAATTTCCTGGATAGGGCATAACTATTTTAATTCTAAAAACCGGAACTTGATAAATTAAAATTTGGTTGAGTAGGCATTTTGACTTTTAGGTACGGTAAAATTACGGTTGGTCAGGGAACCCCAAACAAAGATACCGGTGCTTTTTTATTTGGCGTAATGCATTACTAGTATATCAAGTAAATTTTGAATGTGGTACATGTTGTATGGACTCCCAAGGACATATCCCACTGGAGTGTCAGTGAGGCAAGTTGCGACAAGCCCACAGGCTCCTAATGTATGCGTTATTTAAAAAAAATAAAAAAATAATAATATAAAAGTAAAAATGCATTAGCACGTTCGAAGTTGTAGTTTTCCGGTTTCACGAATTATCGAAGGTCAACCTGTTTCTGGGGGTTTTTTTCGACACCGACACCACCACCACCCCGCAAGAAATGTATTATAATAAGCAGCGGATTACAGCCCAATCAGTGAACATTGCACCTGAAAATTTGTGACCCAGATCAGATGACACGTATTACATTGGCCAGGGGTTTGTTTATCTGCCGCCAGGTGGCGCTGATGTTGTCGTATTTTGTCAGACGGCGTCTGAACCATGCAAAAGCTTGTTGATATGGAACTTTTTCGCCTCGTGGAAAACACAGCTCCCAAATCAAAAAGGAATTGGGTGCATGGAAACCAAACTGTTTTGAAATTCATCTCGTCTGTGTATAGACAAACAGTGCATTATATCGGGTGGCCCCAAAAAACTGGACTAAATTCAAATTTCAATAACGTCACAAGTTTGGTAGGCTCTAAAATAAAATTTTGCCCAATTTAAATGATGGTTATTACCTATGACTCCTAAAAATTTCATCACTTTTACGCAGTCCGATATTGCTACAGTGGAAAAAAAACTCATGTCTAAAATGACATGCCGAAAAAAACCCTACCGAATTTGCATAACAAACTGGCAGACATTCAACCGCCCATAACTTCGACAATTGTTGCAGTAGGCCCGTGACACTTAGTGCTTTATGTCGTAACGTTCATAAGTATTTTGAACAAAAAATTCTGATGTGTACCGGTAACTTTATTCCCGTACAAATGGCGAGCAACTGCATTTAAGAAATATTGATAATTTGAAATGATTTGTGAGAGCCGACATACCGACATTGCATTTTTCATCATGTCAAATCCAATGAGGAACCGAAGGAACTAACGTCACGACGCGGCACGGTGAGCACGGTGAGTTTCTTTTTTCTAACGTTATTTCCATTTATTTCTGGCGTGAAAATCATCCTTTCGTTTCGGTCACCTGGCATTAAAATTTACACCATTTTGTAGCAGATAAAAATGTCTGCAATTTTGCAATGCTTTTTTCCTTAAAATGAAGACATAGATGACGATTTCGGCAACGTCTTTATCTCATTTTTTCTGTAGAAAATGTACAGCGGATTTTTTCATGACGTAGCGTCAACACATGAAACGACGTCAATGACGTCGTTTCGGTCGCACTGCTCGCAGCGCCGACCTGTCGGGATTTCCGGCACGCGGGTTCCTCATTCACCAGCATTTGTACTGGGATAGAGCGATATTTTTGATTTTTTTGTCGTAGGCCTATACAGCGTGTAACCATGATGCAAGACATTAAATATCACTGGCTTACTGTGACAGTTGTCGAGGTTATGGCCAGTAAAGTATATTCCAGTTGTTTGAAATTCGGAAGTCTGAAATCCTTTTTTCCCGGCATATTATTTTTTGACAAACGTTCTAAATTTTTCCACTGTGACAAAACCAGTGTATGTAGGCTGATGAAATTGACTGGAATGATAGATGACAGTCATTTTGTCTGGTGTGCAAAATTTCAGTGAAGTGCCTTGAAAACTAATGAAGTTACTGGAATTTGAATTTCGTCCATTTTTTTTGGGCCACCCGATATATGAGCAGGCAGTAAGGCCTACAGTTTCATCACGCCAATTCGCAAAAATTGTTCATGAATAGCTGAAGGCGTCTCCTTTTTCTGTTAAACGAACTTATTATTCAAATCATGGATAGGGTTACCAGTATTTTATTAAATGTTCTGACAAGTATAATTACCTGCTTGTTACGCACAGCGCCATTGCCCCCAAACCTGGTGCGGAGAGTTGATGTTCGCTAAAGAGCTGTACAACGGTAAGTTTTCTGAGCGAATTTCTAGCACAACGTTGGATTCAAGTTGATGTACGGTCTATATATAGGAACCACGCACGTTTTGGCAAATTACATTTGCCAAAATAAGGCTAGGCTTATATCCCTTCTAGAACACTCAAGAGTCACTAGTCTATTCCCCGCCTGCCCCCCCCCCGCCCCCTAACTTCGTATCGTTACTGCGGGCCTGGTATGCAAATTCAAATTCAAATGTCGTTATTTACACAACCGATTCACGGTATAGTAGCTGCGCTTCCACTACAAAAAAGCCGGTATTTGTCCGGGCTTATTCTGCTTCCAGAATGTCCGTGTTTAATAAGTCCGGTGTAACATCTGCCAGTGTTCCCCATCTGTAAGTGTTCCCCTCCTATTGTCTGACGGAATAAGCGGCGACTTGACAACAGAGGACACACAGAGAAACATGTCGGTCTATCTGCCAGCGTTTCCCAAACAATAGGGGGACACACTCACCCACAGAAACAATGGCAAATATAACACCGGTTCTAGTTAGTGCGGATCTATTAAGCTTGGATAGCATAGCCGATCATACTCCGAATCTAATTTAGATGCGGATCAACAATGGTGTTTTCTCTAGTCACATGGCAATAAGTCCAGATCTATCATCTTTACTGAGTTCAGGTCAAGACTCGGCTTCTCCTCCCTTGACCTTCACGCAAGCAAACCACATTCCGTGTTCAAGGATTTCCCCCATCCCAGAAATAGCAACCAATCACGGCATAGCTTGCATCGGCAGCTCGGGTATGATGACAAGATGGCGGGCTCGATGAAACTTTATCCGTATGCAAAGTCTCCGTGCAAGGACTTACAAGTACTCAAAAAGAAGCCGCGAAGGCAATATTCGATGGAGACTATTTGTTATTCTGTTGTAGGACTGGCAGTGGGAAGTCAATTATGTGCCAGCAGGCCAGTGTTGTCCGCTACGAAGTTGAACGGCGTACTCGTATTGAATAAATTACCGCATGAGAACAGAGGCTTCTGATTGGTCGCACGAGAAAATCCCAAAGCGTTGAACACGGAATCTGGTTGCTTGCTGCAGAGTGTAGGAAGAAGTTAGCGATTTCTACACGATGCATTATGCAGAATGGGATCTATTTGTAGTACCGGTATTATGTTTGGCTACAGGTGGCTTACGATCGCTTGCTCAAAAGTAGCAGAACAATACGCGGTTCACTCCAGGTATCTCCATCTGTAGCCGAACTTAACTAAAATCCAGTACTCCTGTGATCTGGAAAAACCTAGTAAGCCTCTTTTACACAATTTTGAGAAAACAAAGGGAAACCGTCTTCCTCCAGGATTAAGCTGCAGGAGACATAATGAATTTCGTGTTGCCTTTTTAGTTCATCATAATGGAAGGTCTTTCTAGTGCAAGACATTTGATTTGATTTGATGACTTCATCCGATTACATTATTTATTTATTTATTTATTTTATTAATTTACCTCCAATACTGGAGAATAAAAGATACATATTTACAAGGACAGTACAATTGAACTGACTGAACAATGTACAGACATGAGAATGAAAATAACACATTAAGAAGATGATAACAGTGCACCTTCGCAAGCGCCCGGCCAGGCACCGCGACGACGTCCATCCATTGTGTGGGAATACCCAAACAATAGATAAACGCCGCCGCACGGCCCAACCGGGCGCCCGCGAAAGCCCACTATTAAAAAGGCTTAGTACATACTCATAATTATGACTTAATACATACTCTGGTTGGCTCTCTATACTTGCTAGGTTCTTCCAGATCAGAGTACTTGAATTTGCTCAAGACCTGCTGACTTACTAGGTTCTTCCAGATCAAAAACAGCTAAATGAGATGGGTTTTATGCAGTTTTATTTCATAATATGATGGGGTAAGACCTGATAAGTTCAAATTAGGGGCTAACTCAACTTTCATAAAAAAGTATTTCTCATTTTACCTGATGAGGGCTAGCAGGATGCTGCCGAAAACGTTTGTACCGTGTATATAGTGTAATATATAGATATGAATATCACATTTTGGATTTGCTCGTTTCTTTGGTTCTATAAATGTACCTCGCTACCAAAACTCTAAAAAAGTGACTTGCTAGGTTTTCCCAGATCACAGGAGAGTAATGGAAACGCAAGCCGTGACAATATCCTGTCTTATTTTAGATGCTGTACTATTCAGACCGGATCTAAAAGCTGTAATGGAAGCGCAGCTAATGCACAGATAATGCAGCTAATGTACAATAGCACCAGCGTCGAGTGCGAAATCATGGAAACCAATCAGAGCGCTTATTCCTCAGCAGCGATTATTCTGATTGGCTGAGGGAAAAGGTCATTGTTAGGGTCAGTTTACTAATCATTGGCAAATGAAACTGTGAATGCTAGAACTCTAAATACATTCAAGAATAGACTAGATCGTGAATGGATGAGGACCAGATTTGTGTTTGATCAGCTATAACTCAATCACAGTGTACATGTAGCTACTTCTTTGGATTATGGCAGCCACATTGAACTTTACGACACACCGCACCGGCGACATGTTGCGTTAATAGTTAAGGATTTCTGGGCAATACGACCAACAAGCTATGCCTTCGGCCAAGAAACTGATGATTATGATGATTAATATTCGAGAACACATGCCCATAATTTCGCACCCGACAGCCCTCTATAGTACCGCGGATAGGCCTAAATTTGCAGACCCTTCTTTTCATGCCGGGTCTGTTATATAATGTCAAATGAACGCCATGGCATGGACTGAAGTGTGTACATGCTTATACTCCATGTGCTGTACAGCACTCCTCTAAAGAAACCGAAACTTCTGACGACAGATGATTGAGCGTTAACAGTTGCGGTATCTTTATGTGGTGATAATGGTTCAGTCATTAGTCAAACATTTCGAGATTGGGAGACCTCAGTGATGCTGAATCGGTTAATGTCGTCCTGGGTACACCTCATTATTACCCAGGGTAATCCTGGGTAGTCCTTTTTGTCACCCAGGATCGTCCTGGGTACAAATAAGGTGCCTTAACATTACCCAGTTTTAAAATCCGCGCCATTTTCCACCTGCGCCCGAGGTTGTGGTTCGTGCGTTCACATTCTAGCTGGCAATTGCCCCTCCCAGTGCATATCATGGTGTCGCGTGCAAGCCACTTCAGTTTTTCGCATCAACTTTGACACCTGCTTTCACTTGTATCTACCATTACCAACATCCAATAGATTTTCCTTTAGCCCTCTTCCTTTTGAATCCCTATAGGATGGAATAGATTGCTAATACGCCTGTTGAAGCTGTTCCTTCTTTGGTTTGTTGACCTGCTTGAATTTCCCTCCTAGTCACTTTTAAGAGTACTGCAATCTGATTGGTTAGTTTTTAGCCCTTTGTGTGTGTTTGGTGGTGCACACAGATTGTACTTTTTGAGCCCCACCTTACTCACACTTTCCTTTATCACTGCACAGCATGGACATGTTTTTTATCAAGTTTTAAATTCCTTTCTTCAATTCAAGTTTATGATGTTTGGCAGTATGTTTTGGCCTTTAGTTGTTTGTCAGGGTCTAGGAATATGGGGACAAATCTTTTGGTAAGTTAAATTTTGTATTTGGCCATATGAGCCTTTTTTGCAACATGATCTTAGAATCACATGATTCAGGTTTCTCTTTGTATGCGGTGTACATGTTTATGTGTGATAGCCTTTGGCCCGTGTTCTGGAGGCTTGTTTAACTCTAGGGTTTACCTTGAGTGTTGTTTGCAGTGCAAGGCCTATAGGGCTGGGTGAACCTTGGAGTTGGAGAAGCTTCTGGAATGCGGACTGGGGTCTTTCTTGGATTGTGACTGTATCTTATATGGTCTTAAATTCGCGTTCAAATTGCAGTTAGCCTACTTACCCAGTTTTTGTAGAGTTTGTGCTCTTGTTGGCACCTTGCCAGTTAATCTTGGGCTGTTTCACTAGTGAGGTTTGAGTCAATCCTTTGCGTGATAGGTGCTGTTTTGACTCGTTGGACTTAAGTTCCGGTTTTAGCCCATTTCTTATCTTGACTTCGGATAGTCAGAAATTCTAGAGCACAATATTCGTTCAATAGTTGAGTATAAGACTGTGATGTTAGTAAGTTTGGTGCTTCGAAGTTTTGGTTTAATGTTTTACTTTTGGTCTTACATTGTATCTTATTGTTGTTTTTATTGTTTCAGTAAACCACGTTAATACAAGAGTTCGTTTCGTGCGTTTTCTACCCCATCGACCCTACAACGCCTGTAAATCGCAGTCTTTAACGCGAGTTGCCATTCTGACAGCTGCTGACAATCACCACGTCAAAATGCACGTGTATAAATTCGTGGCGGGCTAGAATAAGACAGTATACCGTACCTCGTGCGCAGGTGGAAAGTGGCGCGGATTTAAAACTGGGTAATGTTAAGGTACCTTATTTATACCCAGGATCGTCCTGGGTAACAAAAAGGATTACCCAGAATACCCAGGGTAATAATGAGGTGTACCCAGGACGACATTAACCGATTCAGCCTCAGTGATCACGGTGGCGACATCTGGAGAGGTCACCACGGAATTTGACGTCACAGAGGAGTAAGTGCACGTCATAATTGAGGCTATTGCTTACGTCTGTGACGTCATATTTAGGACTGGTGTGGTCACTATCCTTCCCCTAACAGACCAGTGTGCCGGACACGCATTTTCTAATTTTTGATGTGAGTGACACTTGAAAGTGTGTTTTGGACGGAAACCAAAATTTCCACACCATCTCTGGAGCTGTTCCGACAAAGTCAACATGACACAATGAGGAACCCGCACACTAAACGTCACGTGGCACGGCGAGCGGTTGTACCGAAGTCTCCTTTTTTCTAAAGTTATTTCCATTTATTTCTGGCGTGAAAATAAAGCAGTTGTGTTGGTCACCCGACAGTAAAACTTACATCACCGTGTAGCAGATAAAATATTCTTTTAATCTCATTCCTTTTTTTTCTTAAAATGAAGAGATCCGATGGCGATAAAAGCAACGTATTTTGTGTCATTTTTCCTGTAGACAAATGTAGGCCCTACAGGAATTTTTTTCATGATGCAACGTCAACAACACCTAGAATGCGTCAATGGTGTTGTTTCGGTACAACCGCTCGCAGCGCCGACCTGTCGGGATAAACCGCAGGGCAGGTTCCCCATTGGTGTCATTTTTGTAGGTAACGGCAGTTAGGTCTCCGCTTTTTTGGAGCCTCATCGTATCAGGGGAGACCTGGAAATAAATCACTGGCAGCTATCCGTTACTACTAGGTAAAAACGACCACGATGACCGAAACACCCGGCGGATTCCAAACATCAAGATGGACGACGGTCAAGACAACGAGATTAAATTTTGACATATATCTGGAATGGCGGCTCAGCAAATTGATCAGCATATATGTCCCTCCGGTATTCATTTTCTGCGGGACTGTCTTCAATGGCCTTATTATACTAGTGCTGCTCCGAAGGAATGTGGGGAATTCGTCCACGCGAGTTCTACTTTTCTCTCTTGCTCTGGTAGATACGGCAACATTGCTGACAAATACAAGAATCTGGATTTATTACATAACTGGTGTTGACCTTCGGGTTGTATCCCCTATCTCATGTCCGTTGCATATGTTCTGTACCTATCTCTTCAGTCATTACGCCAGTTGGAATGTCATGTTTTTAACGGTTGAAAGGTTTATATCTGTCAACTTCCCTCTAAAGGCAAGGATAATTTGCACGCGGAAGTGGACGTGTGTCGGTCTTTCCGTGGCGTTTAGCTTTTTTGTTCTTCTTGATTCAAATCTTCTTTTTGTTTCACGTGTAAACGACCAACTCTATTGTTATGTCATTAGTGGCATTGATGTCTCTACGTATATAACAGTATTGAATCGGATTGATCTCCTAGTCTACTCTATCATACCTTTCGTCGTCATAGTATCTGGCAACTTGTCGATTCTCAGCAAAGTTATTAGAAGCCAGAGGAAACGTGCGGATCTTCAGAAAGTTGGAAGCCAACGAGGCGAGGGTCAATCAGCACAGCTGGCCAGTATGACAGCCATGCTTACAGCGGTCAGCATTACATTTCTTCTTCTTACACTCCCGGTTACAATTCTGCTTCTTCTGAAGGACGAAATGGGCGTCAACCGTTCAACCCCTCACCTATTTGCCATATTCAGGATGGTTGAGGAAATAACCAATATACTTAGCATAGCCAATCATAGTATTAATTTCATTCTGTATTTTGCAAGTGGGACGCAATTCAGACGCGAGGTGATCCGGATGTTCCGTGGAATAAAGTAGCCAACCAAACACTCGTCCACCCAGAGGTGCTCTTGTGCCGTCACTCCACGGAATCTGATTATTATTATGATTATTATGATTATTATGATTATTATGATTATGATTATGATTATGGTTATGATTATTATTATTATTATTGTGCCATATATTTGACTGTCCTTTTCATGTTACAAGCATGCTCAGAGGCACTTTACAACAAGTGTAGTGATAAATTGAGAGAAAATCATTAATAGGGTGTTCGAAAACTTACTCGGGTCTACACCAGCGTTCTATTTGCCGGACGTTCTCCAAGTCGGGCCTGTCGCGCCTGGCGCTGCTACCCCCCACCCCCCAGGCCGGTTACTTCGATAAGTGTCCGAGCATGCAAAGCACGATGTCTCTTCCGAATGTAGATGCACACAGCCCTCGCGTGCATCGACGCATACATCGGCGTGCAAAAGAAATAAAACGCTGTCGTGTAAGACCCGAGTAAAGTGTCACTGTGGACAATCAGCCATTCAGAGCGCAACCACCATGACACTTTACTCGTGTCTAACACGACAGCGTTCTTTTATTGGCCTCCAATGCGCATGTCTGAGAAAGCGATAATGTCTGGCCGGTGGAAGTAATCGAACACGCTAAAAAAGAACAGTGATAAAACATTGATAAATAGATTAAAGGATTATCTAAAAACACTGGATAAATAAATGCACTGAGTGAAATAGATACTCTGATGTGGTCCTAAAACTTTATGCATAAGCCCGTCTATAAAAATATGTTTTTAGCTCTTTCTTAAACTGAGGGAGTTCAGTGAACATAAAGGGCCCATCACACTGAATAGTTCTCTAAACGTCCTGCCCCATCCTAAAAAAATCGTAAAACGGGCTAGTACGTGTAACATTGACCAAATAATGTCTAAGATACGATGCTAGTTCGTTCATAAATAGTCCTCAATACGTCCATCTCGTCTTTTTCCCGTCCGAACTCCGTTGGTATCAAGTTCAGATCGGGTGAAATTGCCCGTTCACCTCATGCGGACAACGTTTACCAAGCAGTCCAAGCCCGTCCGTAGTCAGTTTAATCCGTTCTGAACTAGTTCTACCTCGTTCCTAGTATGCCCAAACCCGTTCTAACTCGTTCCCAGACAGTTGACCTCGTTCTCACCACGTCCTCATCTCGTCCCTAGTGCGTGTGAAACGTAATTCCAATCGCGTCCTGGCCCGACTGCTATAAAAACCCATCGCGTTGTTGCCAGTCCTCATTCGCGTTCGCGTGCACTGCCAGAAATCTCGAGCCCAAATGATGAACTAGTGAGGAAACGGCCGTATTAGTACCGTACCTTGTCTTATCGTACTGCAGACGGTGTGGGCGTAGTAAGAACTGCCTGAATGTACTCAAAATGAGTAGAACTTAATGAGAACCTACTGCGAACTTTTAGAACCGTGTAGAAACGTGTTGCCAACTCCTTCAGAACGTTTTATTTTGTTTTGAACATATTTACACGCAATAACGACTGGCTATACGGACGTAATGCGGTCGAATTGGGTCTGTCTGCGAACGGGATGAATGAGGTATAAACGGACCCGGTCGGTGTGCACACACGTACTGCAATTGATGCCCGACTGTACCACGTCGTAAGACGTCCCTAGTAGGATAGAAGTACGTCAATTCTGTTCGTGGTACGTCCATCTCGTTTTTAGTACGTTGTCACTCCGTCCAATTGCTGAACGGGATGCCGCCAGAAAATTTAGAGGAGGCTCGAAGTTCTGGAGCACCATTCCCGTCCGAGCCCGTCCATGAGGTTCCTAAGAAGACTGTAAAAAGTTGCCACTACGTCCACTCCGTTCGCACACAGTTTGAGCCCGTTCGGCAACATTTTCAAGAACGTAGTGAGAACTAGCTCAGTGTGATGGGGGTATAAGGAAAGTGGAAGAGTGTTCCATAGTTTTGGTCCGGCTACATAAAATGACCGGTCTCCTGCCTTGGTCTTACTCAATGGGACAGTTAGCTTATTCTGATCGATGTGAGGCTGGTCTCTGGTGTGATTCGGTAAGGCTAAGGAAGAGTGACCGATCTTATCCAAGGCCAGTCAGTCGACAGATCTGAGGCCATCACATTCGATCATGGACGCGGATTCGACACGCTTCCATAATCTGTTTCGACAGGAATTCACCAAAAAAACATTTCCACGTTTTTCAGGCATTCGACGATTATGCACCATCGTATTTTCTTCATTTCGACATGTTTTAGACGTTTTGCTAATACAGACGTCGAAATAACGTCGACTTCCTNTCCATTGACCGCTGCACAAGTCGTACGGAAAGGCTTGTCATACGACGATCCGTGGAAAAAAACGATCAGGAAAAAGTACATAATAACACCATTTTTTGTAGATCAACTTGAGTATATTGGGGCGTGCTTTCGACACTACCGTGCCTTCATCAGGTTTGACAACAAAGACAAGATCATTATAGCAAGCACAGTGGACAATACAAGTGATTAAATAATTGTAGAAAAAAATAGAATGCTAAACATCTGGAATCTGGAAAAATACGATGTTGACTTTCTGTGTCACAACAACTTCAGGAAAATCCGGAGGAGTTCGGCATTGACGACACTGATTTCACCTGGCATGCAAAGCTTTGCCTGGCATACTGGGCTGAACTCGGTCTCTGTTCTGGAAGAAACCAGCTATAAAAGTGTATGAAAATGAAACGTGTCGCACCGCACAGACTGTAACGATAGAATGAGATTTGAGCAAACATACTGGCTGTTACAGTAATCATTCAATGTATATACAGGGTGGTCCAAAAGAACGCACAAGCATACTTCCGCTAACCAGAGCCGAAAACCACTGATGGCATTGGATGGAGAATCTTTCCAGAAGAAAAAGGACACCAAGAGAAATCGGAACCAGTTAGTTGGTTCAGGCCTAGTCTGGGCGGCTTGAGATGCCTATGAGTAGGTCCATGTGTGGATTAATTGTAACATCGACAACACTGGCTTAGCAAAGGCCTAGAATGATGGGATGTGGACACCCGAACCATGGAGGGGTGTACCTCTCCATGGTTCGGGTGTGTTTAATTATACGCTCCGAGTCGCGGGTTCGTTCGAGCCTGCCCGTGTCCACACTTGGGGAAGATACGCATGTGCAGAAAGCGCAACAGGGGCGATGTCGTGATTCCATCACGCTCGGCTTGGTCAGCACCTGGGCAACAAGGCGGCGGCATAGTGTGACGTAGGCCTATACACCAAACCTAAACTAGGCCCACAAATAATAACTGCACGCTCTGCTTACTCAATTCCACGTCTTACACTTCAGTGTTTACGGTCTTCATAGTTTTCCATGCGTTCCAGCCTCAACATATCAAGGAATTTGTCTCATTTGCGCCAAATCGACGACAGGCGGCGGTAAAAGGCGATCTTCAAATTGACTGCTAAGTCAATTTCACCTCTAGTTAAATTTTGCTGTTTCATGGGTTTTGTGATTTGTTAAAGGACCACAGTATTGCTTCCCAATCCTGCGTTACACCTACCCGCGTTAAGGGAGACCTCTATTGACGACTTGGTAAACCACGCATGCTACTGCGTGCATTGTAGTGTAATCATACATTCTCCAACACTGGGGCGAAAGGCTTTAACTACAGTATTGGAGAATGGTGTCGGTGGCGCCGGCTGTCGAGAGAAAGTGGCAATACCGTGGTCCTTTAAAGAGAACTGGTGACAATTTTCGTAGGAATGATTTTCTACATCAGTCGCGTACTCGTCGGGTTAAATCTGCATTTAAAAACAGGCGACGTAAAAATTTCTTCTGGAAATTACGCTGAAGATGTAATGAGGCTGTACACTGTACCTGATGAAACAATGTTCTCCAAAGGTTAATCATATTGATTTGAATTTCAGGAGAAAGACAGACGTTATAGTAGACATAACACGTGCTGTGACACATCAGATTCTGCAGGCAAAGGGCATGGTGGCCCCGGAGTTACTTTCTCTTCTCAACAGCTCTGATGGTATGTAATAAACACTTCTATATAGCTGTGGTTACACTACATAAATCTCCGTGCTTTCCCCGGGGATTTTGCGGTTACACCTGTAAATCGCCGGGTCTAAATAGACCCGTGTCTGAAATACCCGTGCTTATTAGCCCCAGCGATCTCGAAGGGGCAACGCCAGGGTTATTTTAAGCACGGATATTCTATGTAGTGTAACCGCAAAATCCCCGTGTCTATTTCTAGTTCCACGCACCCCGACAGACGGCGATGCAAATTGATGAGTGAAGCGCATGCGTAAAGGCTATTTCACGCCTCCAGCAGCCACTTAATTATGCAGAGATGCCTACATGCAGTGCCCCTATCGCCGGGATACGGAACTTATTACCAATCGCATTTTAAGTAGTGTAACCGCTCGCCGCATCCTGAGAATATCAGGCGTTCTTACTGCTCGCTCCCTTCGTCACCGCAGTCAAACCCCTGAGGACATCCGCCTGATTTGCTGGGGTACTTGGTGCACGAGAAAATGCGCCCAATCAGCGAACGCCTTTCTGAGTCACCTTAAGATGACATGCATTACACGTAGATTGTCTCGTAGTGTCACGCACAAAACAGTGCTGAAGTACCTCAGCTTGCCCACCTCACCCTAACTAGAGATCAGTTACACGTATACATGTATATAACGGCCCTTGTAATATTCACAGCCAAGCAGCTGACATTGGCCATGTTGGCTACGCTGACCCATGCGGGTCATTATATATATATATATACGTTTATTTCATAATCACCTTTTGCGAACAAAAAACGATTACAATTAAGGCGTGCAGTAAAATGGTGCTGGTGCAGTGCATCACATACAAGAAAAATTTACATGAACTTTGAAACCTAGCCTGACATTAGGATTAACACTTCATCCGACAGTACTTAGAAACAGTAGACTAAAAACAGCATCATGTACATTAAGTTACACACAGAAGGTCAATCATTTGACAAATCTCATTTTTAGCGAGGAACTCGTGTCCGTGGTCCCTCATCGCTACAAGTTCCCTAATGTGGGCCCCTCTCAAGTATTCAACCGAATTTGGATCTACATTAACCTACATTGGATCTACATTAACCTACTTACACCGCTGGATTCAACCTTAGTTGAGTTCAGCCTATCCTACATTCATCGCACAGAATGTATAACGAAAATTTGAGGGAAAAACATCAAACCTTTCGAAAGTAACCAAATCTGCGGCTGCAGACCCGTCATGCCTGTGTTATGGCCAGTAGAAAATATCTAACCAATAAGCCGGTAGCCGGCTGCAGCAGACGGAAGGCTGTTCGAAGTGCGATCAGCTGTGCTCCGTGGAGGCACGTGGCGTCAGTTCGTGAAACTAAATCGCGTCATGACGCTGCGTCAGCTCCGTTGAGCTCGCTGTGAACTGATATTTCACCTCAGCTGACGTATGGCGAAACTGTGCAAGTAACACATTTGTTCTCCGGTACAGGTCATTAATGCAGGTCTCAATTTTAATCTGACCAGCATTTGGTCCAAATGGGATCCCCAAGTGGAGTTCCCAAGCACTGGGCCTCAAGACCGAGCCCGTGAAAACTACTTCAATCCCTTCCATATCTCTGATACGAAATATAAGCAATTTACTTTTACTGGCATTAAATCGTATTTTGTATTCAACAGAAAAGTGGTCACATGCCTGCAGCATTATTCGTAGTGAGGTTAGGGTAGGGGCAAGCACAATAACGTCATCGGCATATGCGAAAGCACCAAAGAATGTATTTCCTATGTAACAACCAACTTTCGATTATCTCAGTTTCTCTAGAAGTATCCCTATGTACAAGTTAAAAAGTACTGGCGACAATACGCCACCTTGTTTAACGCCATTAGAGACCCGAAAGGGAGCAGAAATGTAGTCACCCCATCGAACACAGACTGTCTGTGTGGTATACAATGTTGCCAGAAAACGACAGATCATAGGACACAGCCCCCTCTTACGCAGAATTCTAAACAATTTAATGTAATGAACGGAATCAAATGCTCGGCTGGCGTCCAGCATCACACAGAATACAGGTGAATCATTGTTGAGGTAATACCTAATCACTTCCTCTGCCACGAAACTACAGCTGGTGGTAGAGGTTCCCTTTTTGAATCCAAACTGAGAGTCATCAGAACATAATTCTTCATGAAAGTTATCAAGTATTATGTAGTCGAATATTTTACCAATAATACTACTCAGTGCGATACCGCGGTAGTTGTCTGAACAATTTAAAGACTTTTTTGGTATTCTTGGGTATTGGAACAACGGTCGACCGAGAAAATTCATTCGGACAATACGCATGAGTAAGCATGGCATTCAGTAGGAATGACAAGTAGGTATGCAATTTGGGGCCAGCATGAATATAGTGGTCAGAAGACAAGTTCTGAATGCTATCCTGTTTACCCTTATTCAAACTTTTAATTCCCAACTAGTCTAGTCAAAAAGGGGGCTTAGCGTGCACCTTTGGAAATATATTTTTCGTGGACATCATTAGATAGCAAAATATGCGTAGAAAGTGGTTTGCTATGTTAACAGTTGCATAAATTGTCCCATGTGCACTTTTTATGCAAGTTATTGATAGGACATCACAGAAATTTCAAATCTCAATTTTAGGGGTAGGGGAAATGTTAATGACTCGTACTCAGTAACCGTAAGGGTTATGGCAATAAATTATACATCAAATTGAAGGTATTTAAATGCTCTTTCAGATGATGTATACCTTATGCAAATTTTTTCCAAAACTAGGTCACTAGAGGTCAAAAGGTCACAAATTTTGGGCACTTCTTAAAATCCGACATAGGTGTATTTCAGTGGGCATTGTTGACGGAGCTGCGCGTTTTCTTTTGTGTTTTCAGGGACCATGTGCAGTGGAGCGCAAAAACACAAAAGAAAACGCGTCGCTCCGCGTCCCGTGCGCACTAGTCTGTCACCGCCTTTATAGTCCGGCGCAGCCTTCGCGCGACCCAATAGAATGCGGAAATACGAAATCTCACAACAGCTTGCGGCTATACCTAATTACGTTATACCCCCGCGTTATCAACGACGATCGCCTGCACATGACTGGACACCATTACAGTATATTCGCAATTCATAATACACACTGGTAAAGGACTCATGAGAGATATGCTGCCTGTAATTTTCGTTTTTGCATGTAAAAGTGGAGCAGAGTATAATTTGATCACGCTGTCCAATCGGTTATTCAAGAGTCGTGTGTTGAATAAGATTTGTGGTCAGCCTACTTCCGCATTCCATTGCGTCGCGCGAAGGCTGCGCCGGACTTTACCTATGGCCAACTAAGGCTAGGGATACACTGAACGCGATTTACCCATCGCGCGCGATTTTCGCACGAATCTCTTTTGTTTCGGAGGCATTGCGGCATGAAATAACAAAGAAACAACGCGCGCGATGGGTAAATCGCGTTCAGTGTATCCCTAGCCTAAAGGGCTCCGCACACTAGCGACTAAATGGAGGCGACCAGCGAGGCGACTGTCGACTACGACGTCGCAGGCGATAATCGCCTGTGAAGTCGCTGAGCTATGTCGCTCACGACAATTTCCTAGGACGATCCGCAAAGGGGCGACTATTTTGCTGGAGACGGTCGCAGTAGCAGTGGACTGGGCCAAGCAACCAAAAGTTCAACATGTTGAACTTTCGGTCGCTTGGTTGCCGCTGTCTTGCATTGTCCTTTTATCCACTATTTCCGACGGTAAAACTGGCCAATCAGGAAACGTTCCACCGGTCACCTGACAATGTGCACGTGCTCAACACGCACAGGTCTTTCTTGGTCGCTCATGTAGTCGGCAAGTGAATGTGTTTGCAACGAAGCGATCACTGAAGCGATTATGTAAAGAGACCAGTCGGAGGGACTTACCGCGCGACCAAATTGTGTAATTCAGTCGCGTAACAATCTGCCGCAAAGAGGAGACCAAAAGGTAAAAATGTTGAGTCGCTGGCCTGGTCGCAAGGCCGATCGCCCAGAAAATCGCTCGTAAAATCGCTAGTGTGCGGAGCCCTGAAACGATGGGGGGCGAGTGTACCCATTCGACTCCGTTCGTTGTTAGTATTTGCAACTATGTGTTCACTATTTCTATTTCATGTGTGGTGTACCTGCAGATGCTGGCAGTACAGATATTGGCAAAATGACCGAGGTGCTGCTCCAGCTGCTTTCCGGTGAAAAACCTGTCAAATCTGGGAAGGTGAAAAAATCATCTACTTGTAAGACTTCAGAGGATGGCGACCATGGTGACGTCAACCAGATGTTACAGAACCTGTCGGAGGAGACGATTCAGGGATGTTTCAATATTCTTGAACAATTAAATGCAACAGAAGAGTTGAATGAGTCTGAGTAAGTAGTAATATGGCAGGGATGGGAGTGTGATTTTCTGATAATAAATAGTAATGAAATGAACTTAGTCTCGCGCAGCTAGCCGTTTTGTTTCGCACTATTGCTACACAAAGTCTGGCACATTATGCCGTTTTTGCTCAATCTCGTATCCAGATCTACCTCGTCCGAGGATACATGTATCTCTGGAAAGGGCTACGACTTGACCAGAATTTCTGGTCAACCACTGGCAGCGTGCCAAAATATTTGTTCCACGCAATATTTTGTTATTTGATGACTGAAAAATATCATATATGCCTAAAAAGCCATATAATACCCCAAACACGAAGTTGTTTGAGTTTTAGAGGAATTTCAACGAATAGTTAGTTGGAAACTATTTGACATCATGCCGCGGGTGCCAGCCTCGGTGTGATTCGCCTCAAAATTAGTATATATCGATGCGGTGATATAACCAAACCCCTAACAACGCACATGCGCAGTATTCCTAAAGTAGTACTGGTCGCAGCCCTTTCCAGTGGTGTTGTAGGTACCGTACGTAAACCCACGGAGGTCGAGTTTGGTTTTTGCTGTGACGCAGTGAATTGTGGGTAGTGCTGTACCATGTCACGTGACATAAAATGGATGCTTCCACTTTGGGATTATATTTCGTCGTAAAATCTTCCAAGATGTCAGAATTTGGCAATGAATGGACTGGGAAAGTGATCTGAGACAGCGTCTGGCATCAACTCATCAGAGTTGAATTTTAGGCAGAAAAATAAGCAGGAGTTGTGTATCCGTATGAAAGACGAGGTCAAGAAAACCCAACTGACATTACATGGTCATCGCCATGAAGAGATCACATGACCACTTCTCTTGAAAACCCCTAACAACGCACATGCGCAGTATTCCTAAAGTAGTACTGGTCGCAGCCCTTTCCAGTGGTGTTGTAGGTACCGTACGTAAACCCACTGAGGTCGAGTTCGGTTTTTGCTGTGACGCAGTGAATTGTGGGTAGTGCTGTACCATGTCACGTGACATAAAATGTATGCTTCCACTTTGGGATTATATTTCGTCGCAAAATCTTCCAAGATGTCAGAATTTGGCAATAAATGGACTGGGAAAGTGATCTGAGACAGCGTCCGGGACAGCATCACCTCA
Organism: Notospermus geniculatus; assembly: GCA_002633025.1. Classification (NCBI taxonomy): domain Eukaryota; kingdom Metazoa; phylum Nemertea; class Pilidiophora; order Heteronemertea; family Lineidae; genus Notospermus; species Notospermus geniculatus. The sequence continues at coordinate 168,264 of NMRB01000928.1, read as the reverse complement.
TCAGAGTTGAATTTTAGGCAGAAAAATAAGCAGGAATTGTGTATTCGTGTGACCAATTCTCTTGCCCAATCAGCAGCAAGACTGTGATTTTCAAATGAGAAGAATCGACAAATGGCAGTGAGTGAATGGCTCTGTCCCGGACTAGCCAATCAGCATCCAGACCATAATCTTGTTCTGCTCGTAACAGAAAAAGTGGCATGATGACCCAGCCGCTTATGGGATCCCCATGCGGTGGCGCCACTGAGTCAGGCAATGGAGTTACATCGAGATATGGCGTCCAATGACGTCTGCAGGTTGAAGGCATTATGTTCTTTCCGAACCAGAATGTAAAGTTGGTCACCATTCTAGAGTATTCCATCTTGACCACCAAGGGTTGTGACCTCGCTCCGCCCTCCAACTACGCTCACACAAACCCTTGATTAACTTCGTTTGGAGAAGCTGTTTCCAACCGGATGTTCATGTTTGTGGACTGACTCCCACTGTTGTGTTCGATTTTCACCATAGATCGTTAACATTTGCAATGAACCTGAACATTTCTAAATACCACGTCAGTTTTTCGGAACACCTACCTTCTCTGGTTTAGAAAATTGACGGTATTTTTGTTCAACAGCGTAGTTCATGAGAATGGTGGGCAAATCGCAATAGATAGAATGGCTGACCATCCTCGTTCCGATACTTTCCAACCACAAAATATACAGCGGTCGGTTTAACTGGATTGATGCCAACCTGGCAACGGGGTTGGCTAACAAGTGTTCTGATTGGCGCACCGCAAGTTGAGGTGCGAGAGAAACAGAAATACTGGCGAAGTTCTCCATGGGTTTGTGCGTACCAAGTATGAGGTACATGTAGTACAGACACATGGTAGGCCATGATGATAGTGAAATTTATGGTATTAGTTGAAAACATTTGTGCATTCAAAAACAATACTAGCGTCCAATGGAAATACCTAGTAAGTCACATTTTGGAAAAAATGAGTTAAGGCCAAATTCGTACTTACTAGGTATTGTTTCATCATAATAAACAGTTTTTGTTTGCAAAATGTTTGCCAAAGCCTCGGACAGACAATAGTGCACTTACTTGGTTTTTTACCTCTAAGTCATCAGAAATGTGACTTACTACGTTTTTACCTTTGCAAATTCAGCATGAAATCAGAGGTAAAACATAGCAATTGCATTTAATCCTGTTGCATGACATATTTTTAATTAGGGGTGTTTTCCACAACAAAACTTTTCCAAGTTGTCATCCCACGTAAACCCATTTTTCTCGAAAACAACAAAATGTGACATATGCCTACTAGGTATTTCCATTGGACGCTAGAATACTACACTCATTTGACGTACACCAACGTCTTCAGATATCATTACATACACGTTGAGGACAATTCTTATTTCATTTCTGTGCCCACAATTGTTTTTGTTCATGTGGTTCAGCTTTAAGTCAAAATAAATCGGATTGTGTTTATTCTCTCGATCGTTCACTTGTATTCAACATTTTTGTTTTTCAGCTCAAGTGACAGTGACAGTGAGTCTGACCCTGAGATGCCCAAAGCACCAGAAGCTAGGAGGAAAAAGAAGAAGAAATCTCGTAAACAACGTGACAGGGATCACATCAGTCGTCGCGATAAAAGTGATCATCATAAGTCAGGATCGGTGAGTGTTTCGAAAACAAACTCCGAAGCATGTCACTTCCGTGACTGACATGCAGGCCTAGTCTTTATTCCACTTCCGATTGGCGCGAGGTTTATCAACGATAGCTCCGCAACGGCTGGGCCGATTTTGATGAAACATACGTCAATCGATTTGTCTTTCCTGGCGGCACAGCCATCGTCACTGTCATTTTCCCGAAAAACGTGACAGAAAAAAGTTCTTTCACAAATCACAGTTCGTGTTTACGGCCGAAATGGCGGCCATTTTGAAATGACGCAATGCATCGCGCACGTGTAAACTGCACTGAACAGCATAGCGAAATGAAATGAGTTTTGAGAAAGGGGTCCGTTATGCAGGCCTTACGCGAAAAATGAAGATAGCAGACAGATACCGGGGGGAAAACGACAAGTTAATTGATGTATGGTATGTTGAATTTGACCCAGCCGTTGCGGAGATATCGGCTGAAAAACTTCGCACCACTGGGATTTGGAATGAACTGTAGTCTATGGTAGGCTGGAGTGCACACGGAGTGGAGTGCATCCAGGGTTGACAAGGGGGCGTAGTACGACGGAGGTGGCGGGCACCGAAAGCGCAAAGCCCAAAGGGGGGTCGCCGACAACGTAGTTAGTCCCTTGGGTTGGAGAGTGGCGCGGTGGCGTCGGCTGTCGATGTGTATGTAGTACAGACTTTACTGATAACTTTTGATTTTACATTTTAGGCTCTTCCAGCAATCAGCAGTGCTGAGCTGCCGAAGGAAAGAAAGAAACAGGTAAGAGAAAATAACTTAGGTAGTTAATGTAAATAATATTTGTAATTTATTTCTTACTATCTAATGTAATTTGACAGCAGACAATGTGCTCAACACCTACAGCGCACAATCATTATTCTTGTATGTAATATTTCAGAAGCGACATCATTATTGTGCTCACGGACGATCTAAACATTATTTCGTGCGAGAGGTGAGCAAGATCCCGTGACTTGTTTGTGAATCTGTTGTGTTCCTCCTGTCTATAAACCAAACATGCCAAACCTGCCCTTCAATGTTGAAAGCTACATCTCCCTGTGTGGTCACCAGGAGCACTCTGCTGTGTACTAAAATGTATATCACAGACCTTTCAAACAAAGATGGTGGTCGAAGGATGCGTATCCGTAGGCTGTTCGCTTGTGCAGTTTTTCCCCGTTCCGTGTTCCCCTGTGGCCCGTCACGTGGACAATGAATCTTTGTTTGGCTTATTTGTCGTTTCCGTAGGCTACTACCGTGCGAACCTTTCCCATTGTTCCCGGCACATACTGTATGCCCTCTTGACTGGGAACATAGGGAATGTTCATTCTTTTGCCACAAGTTCACAAGTGAGCAGCCTATGGATACACGGCCTAACAGTTGAGTTCTCACCTTATGACGTCAAATGCTTAAAATATCATCCAATGGCCACTGGCACGCTAAAGGCCCGTTTCCACTCTAGCGGATTCTGCCGCGTCTTGCGGTGAGCGGAGCTGTTTTCACAGGCATTGAGGTAATCAATAGGCCATTGTGCTGTTAAACCATCGAAGGATTATCCAAAGCCCTGTGAAAACCGCACCGCTCGCCGGAAACCGCGGCGGAATCCGCTATAGTGGAAACGGGCCTTAAATCTGGTCAAGCTGGCCATGGTGACAAATGTTAGATAAAACAATTGTCTGAGAGGATGCCTTTGATAGTGTTTTATCAGGCTTGGACAATGAATGGCCACGACGTCATGAGGGAGAACTAATAGGCCGCCATCTTTTTTGGGAGGGTCTGTGGTGTAGAGTTTTCCTGTTACGTTGATTAACTTTGCTCCGACTAATCACCAATAGATATACATGTACTGCGTGCAATTTACCATCAAGGGGAGAAATCACCTTAAAGGTATGGTTCAAAAGGCTCCAATCGTTTACACATGGCTTCAATATGGCCAGAAAATAATTTCTGTCTGGTTTGTAAGAAAATCCAACCGCTGGGATTTTGTTATTAAGGGTTTAAAAATCGATTTTGCAAAAAACCAAATTATTTTCGCCAGAGCCATGACGTCATAATTGATGACGTCATCTCGACCCCCTGCCACCCGCGTGCTGACACAAAACATGGCGGAATGCGAAGAAAATGTCCGAGATAAACGATGAAGAAAACAACGAAGAATCGAGTGCTTCCAGTGAGTTAAGTCAGTTTACAGCTACTGACATTTTCTTAGTGATTCGGACGATAGCCTGGCCTGTTCAATGGCAAATGTCGACGCAGCAAAAGTGGATTTTGGAGCTGTGATAGTACCGTATATTTCCGAATCTCAACGAACCATGCACAGGCCTATGCACGTCATGCACCACTACACACACACGTCGCGTCGTCGGCGAGTTGAAAGCCGTGCATCGGGCGTGCCGTTCCGACCCATTTAAAACTTACTCCATCATCCTCCAGGAAACTGTGGGTCGCAGTTCCCTTCTGTAAGTTCCTCAAATGCTGACAATGGTTTAAAATACATTTTTGCCGTGCCTGTAGGTAAAAACAGCTGCTGAAACAGTCCACACCGCGCCGACATGACTTGTTCGTCCAGTGTTTACGTTCGGTTGTCAAGGGGAAGGGGGTCGAGATGACGTCATCACGACTCCAATTTGTGAAATGCTAAGCAACGTTAAATAATTTCGTTTCAAAAGAGGGTGGCATTTTGAGGGATAAAAACCCCTATAAATCTAACACCAGTGATACGAAACAAACCAAACTTTCACAACTTCGCCTTCTGGCCATTTCCTCAATGTTGAAATGAAAATTGGCGCCTTTGAACTATACCTTTAAACCTTAGCCGTGACATCTGAATACAGTCTACACTCAAACTGCGCCATCTTGAATTGATTACAGTATTCACATCGGAAATTTACTGCCAGCTAAGGGCATATGACCCTCATGGTGGAAAAGATGAACCTGATTATTGAGAGTAATTAAAAATCTTCCTCAATTCTTAAGGCATGTCTTCACCATCAACATTTTCAAAACATTTCTGCGACAAAACATTTTGAAAACTGTTTTGGAAAAGTTGCGGCTTGTTTCGGGGTTGTGTACACTCTGCAACATTATCGAAACATGTTTTCAAATTGTTTTGCAAAAGTTACTACAGGTCCAGTCTGCACTGTGCAAAAAACCGAAAACAAGTTACAGTGGTTTAGAAATGATGCCGCTGGATGTTTTTCAAACGTTTTAGAAATGTTGATGGTGAAGACAGGCCTTATATTCACATCTGATCTGTGAGTTGGTGTGAAAGGAATGACACTCCGAGGCCCCGCCGGGTTTCCGCCAGGATTTTTTTCCAGGGTATGACCTGTAAGGAGGGGGGGGGGAGAAAAAATTTAAAAAAAAATGATTTTTTTTGTTAATAATGGCCTCCAGAGTCATTTTTTACACTCCAAAATGCAAAATTAGTCTTCCTTCTGCATGAAAGTTGCATTTGAAATTTAAAACATTTAAGAAAAACATTACTGAAGTGATTTTTTCAGGGTACTATATCGTACCCTCAGATTTCTTCAGGGTACTATATTTGTACCCAAAGTACCCTCTGGCGGGGACCCTTGAGGGATCCAAGTCCAAGTTAAAAATAATCTGCTAATGGTGTGCAGTGTATTTTGAGTGCGCATACCTTCTCCAGCCATACAGTCTAATCCCTAAGGGAGTAAGAAATGAAAATGGAAAATACGAGTGGGGAATTTTGCACTTTTGTGCGAATATTTCAATTTCATTACAAGAACTTTTGCGCCTTGAGCAGTGACGTCATCAGCTAATGGTTAAGCAGTGCACGCTGCGGCTATTTTTACTGATCAAAGATATTTTATTCGGAAGAGACTGGACATCGTAAACCAGTTCGTCGTTGGCTTTTGTTTCAGAGCATCATTTTCACACCGTATTAATCATCATTAGGAAATCAGCCCCTCAGACAAAAAATTGGGGAAATAAAAGCCAAACTAATCCACTGTACAAACATGAGATCACTCAAGTGTGAGGCCAGTCCTGTGAAGAGAGTTCTTGATCCTGAGGGATAACGCTACTCTGACCAAAAATCACTCTGGTCTAAAATCATTATTTTTCAGCCCATTTCATAATTAGAAAAACACTTTTTACTTAATACAGTGACAACACAGTTTGCAAAATACATTTTTTTTTCACTTCAGCCAAGGAAACATCAGACACTATGTAAACAAACTAATCACTGAGCAGACATATTACAAAGATAATCCTTACCCCGATATGTTGAGCATGTCGGGGTTAGAACTGAAATTTGGTCTAAGGGAGTGAAAACGTAATTATCCTGATTAGTGCAAAAAATTTAAAAACTTTTTTGCAGCTCTTGGTGAAAAAATAATTAGACTGTATTTCCTGCACCGACTAACCAAATGCACTGCCGTTACGTCCATTTCAGCACACCCCTAACCTGAAAATGAGCCAATCATCATTGGTCCTCATTGATCGAAGTGGCCCAGGGCGACATGATCAGGCTCATTCATTGGTTAGTCATGTAGCAAATCATACACCTGGCCTGATGATGTCGTCTGTTAGCACCAATAACTTGGTATGTATGATTTTGATCTGAAAAAGTGTGTTGTTCCCCCACCAACTGTTCCTTGTTCCAAGCCCTGAAGAAAGTTTTCAGCTAAATGGATACATTATCCGTTTCACGAGCACTCATTTTCATGTGTTCAGTAGTAGTTTTTGTGGAAATGGAAGGAAACAAGTCAGACATGCGTATTTTCACTTTGTCTGGTCGGAAGAATCATGCACTTCATAATGTAACCGCCTGTAACCAAACTGAGAAAGCACGATTTTCTGGAATTTACACGACAGCGATCGAAGAGCAATAAGGCTGCTCGCGAAACTGATCCATAGACTTGTGCACATGATCACGTGGTGTACATTATCATAAAGGAATCAAACATAAAGGTTCAACTTACAAATTTAGCAAATTTAGCAGTTTATATGTGACCAGGTGTAGCAGTAAATGAGTCGGAATGCGCACATAAGAAGACCCAATTACATGTCCAAGGTGCCCCCAACGGTTCGCTGATTTCAGGATTGTCTGCCCATTGTGAAACTTGACTTGCTCGATTTCTGTGGTTGCTGTCTGGTTCCACCTTCGGTCTTCTTCTGTGCGACTTCCGACTCATTTTGCTGTGCCGGGTCACATATATCCGCACAGTATCCCTTTTAACCTTAACAGATTTGCATTCTGACTCTTTCATATGATAGGCAAGACCCTTCTGCATGTTTAGTGCAAATTTTTAGGCTAGTTGATATTATGATACAAAAGGACTGAATTAATGAGAACCCCACGAGCGATGAGAGCGCAGGTCATATGTATACATTTGAGTAGTCCTACATTTGCACGTGGAACACTAATTGTGCTGAAAATTGCTCTGTTATCGTCAGAAATGGAATTCAAGGCATCAACATGGATTGATCAAGTTGAATGATTCATGTAACCCACTACCATAAAAAAAGTTGAAGCTCCTGCCTATTAGGTAGAGCCAAAATTCATGCAGTGACAGAGATACATCTGATGGCAACACATGAAGTGGAGCCCTATCCCTCAGTTACTTCATCGTTCGCAGTTAAGCATTTATGTTTGATTCTTTTATGATATTATCGTTTTGTTCAGTCCTTGTGAGGCTGACCTTGGCCATGGTGGGTCAAAAATCTTCGGCTACTCATAATAGTTCCCTTTCTACAGATGACTCACCATGTAGTTAGGTCAGTGAAATGCTACTTCTGAACGTTTACAGGTAAATTCTTGCGATAAATTGCCATCCCTGGTGAGCACATGATCTGTGGACTATTTCATTTATAGCGTCATCTGTTGGAGCAAGTTCCCTACACCCTCATCAGTGTTTTAAAGTCCATGCTTAATTTCTTTCCTTTTATCTCTTTTTAACCCATTCAGTAGTTTCAGCTGCTATTAATTGTTTGTGTCCCTCCTATTTCCTTTCAGTCCCTGTGTGCTACTGTTGGTCAGGGACCTCTGTAGAAAACCCAAATATTTCTCTGTTACCGCTGTACTGTCCTGGTTACCAATAAAGAATTTTGACTTTTAAAAATGTGAATATCTCGAAAACTACTGGGCCTATTCTTATAAACTAAATTTCATAGGAAAGGAAATTCTGTTGGCAACATTTCGGCATTAGAATTTAAAATCTTTTTGCATTATCATGTAATATTTTCATCGAAGAAACCCCAATGAGCTTCAAAATTTCATAGATTTAATTTTAAGGATGGCTCTATCTACTGCGATGAAAATCTCGTGACAAATACCAAAAGATCGAAATCTCAAAAGTGGCTGTTTCACTTTGACTTGAAGATTGCGATTTGTGATCCGTGGGTATTGTTTTTTTTACCAGGACTGTACAGAATCAGTGCTCAGTCTTTTTTCGTGCGCATTTAACAATCACTCAGTTGACATTTTGGTTAAACTCCCTACGCAGTGGTGTACTGCGCCCCCTTCGGTTTATCCGCTCTCCACAACTGGTTTACTGATAGGCTACAAAACTCGCGCCAGGCCCAAATGTTAACGTTTTTCAGTATGGCCATTTTTCTGTGTGATTCCCATTGTTCAGAACTCACCAGGAAACGGACTCCCTGTTTCTCTGTCATTTCTGTGTGTCGTTCATTGTCAAGTCGCCGCTTATTCCGTCAATCTACTGTATTGTCACACTGACACACGGGCCTCACTGAAAAACGTTACACCGGCGCCATCTGTTGACCAAACGCGGCGACTTCTACGAAGTGAAGCAGTTGTGGACAGCGGGTAAACCAAAGGGAATGCGACTCACAAACTGCGCAGGGAATTTATATTTTGGTGAGAGTGGCGTGCAAAATAAAGCAGGTTTTGGGACGGAAGTCAGGGCCGTATTTTAGAACTTTCCTTAACATTAAGGTCAACCTTAAATCTATTCTTCTCGATGGTTTTACAATAGACTTAAGGTCGACCTTAACGTTAAGGAACGTTCTAAAATACGACCCTACGTTTTTTTTCTCCACAGTATCCATTCATAGCAGTGTGTCATCTTTTCCTCCTACCACTCGACAGTGTCTTACAATGTTGGGCAAAAATTTAATTCCAAGCCCATTGTCCAACATTTCGGCACCTTCTAAAGAGGTTGTTTATCTTTCCTCTGATGTTTGTCTCTTCAGAGTCCCAGCATCAACAAGTGTGTCAAGGTGGTGAAGAACTACCCTCAGTTTGTTAGCAAGTATGATGGAAGACATAACAATGGTATCCCTTGGGCTTCAGAGGAAAGGAGCAATGAACGGGCGGCTAAGGTGAGGTCAACGGCGGGACAGTGGTAGTAGGGGAGCCAAGCGGGCAAATCGTAAACAAAGGTTGCACAAAAGGATATAATTGCCATTAACATTTTTTGGTAGGTATATCTGTTCTATATAAGAATTGGGAGGACTGCTCGGTCATCTCTCTTGCGAACTCCTGTCACGGCGTTTTGAAGTTTTGGTACTGACTTCACCATTGGACTGGTGGACTCGGCTTTGTACAGGGGCAGGGGGACCAATGTACCGCTAACTTCTGAACGGTTGGGTTTAGACTCCGTAAATGTATTACTAACAGATAGAAATATGGGGACAGTGAATTGAATAAGCATGGTCTTAATCCATAGGGAGGGAGGGATGGGCATGTTATCTCTCCCTTCCATTATTACTCATAAAATATGGATCAAACATCAGTGTGTTACATAAGAAATTGCAAAATTACACAAACGGGACCAAATACCCCAAAAAGTGATTTCCACTTGTCAAAAGCAATGAAGAACATCTTTGACTGATTCCGAGGCACCATGTTTCTATTTGTTGGTAATACATTTATAGGGTCTAAATCCAACCGTTCAGAAGTTAGCTGTACATTGTTCCCCCTGCCCCTGTACAAAGCCGAGTCCACCAGTCCAATGATGAAATCGGTACCAAAAATTCAAAACGCCGTCTCAGGAGTTCGCAAGAGAGATGACCGAGCAGTCCTTCCAATTCTTATGTAGAACAGATATACCTACCAAAAAAATGTCAACAGCAATTGTGTATCTTTTTGTGCAACCTCCGACCCTTATTTTGCACAATTCTGGCCTTTGACTCCCCTACTATAGATCAATCCCGTCAATTGGGCCAAATGGAAAAAAATCAGACTTTTACATGCTTTATTGAAAATAAATGGTTTCTTCTTGGGCCTTCTTGTTTTACTTGAGGCACCACGTGTGATTTGACAGAACGGCATGCATGACGTCGTGGAAAGGAAGTCACATGGCACACAGTGTTGTGAACGACGTCACGTCATGGTGCTGGGAGGACCATGTGCGGGCTTGAAATCAATGAAAGTTTGACATGGAAATCATTAATTTTTANAACAGATATACCTACCAAAAAAATGTCAACAGCAATTGTGTATCTTTTTGTGCAACCTCCGACCCTTATTTTGCACAATTCTGGCCTTTGACTCCCCTACTAGTGGGGATGTGTATCGTGAACTGTACCTCTTTAAATTTTCACCTGTAGTGATTCGTTGCAGCCACCGGTAAAAGAAAGTCACCCATCTTCAACATGTTCAATTCGATGAAAATGTTTCATCAATACGTCCTTGTTTCGCCAAATCGGTTAATGTCGTCCTGGGTATAACAGAAATATACCCAGGTTGAATGTCGTCGCACAAAACTATGGGTATACTAGTAGTTCGATCTACAAAAGTATACCCAGGATTGGATACAGCACCTGAAGACGAGAGTGTTCTTGCAAATGTCACATGACAACAGGGATGACAAGTCGAAAATATGTCTTCAATTCACGCATTTGTCACGAACATGTCGCCCAGGTATACCACAGAAGTACCAATCGCGCGCGGTCCTGCTGATCACGCGAGATCCGTTCCTAACCCGTACCTAGGCTCAAAACTACGGTATCGTACTGGGTGTACTTTTGTAGGTCGAACTATACCCAGGGTTGAACGACATTGAACCTGGGTATATTTCAGTTATACCCAGGACGACAATAACCTTCCCAGTCGAAGCTAGAAAGTGTAGTTCGGCACTGAGACGCAGAGTGGCGCTGAGTGACTCGAGGACGAAGGGGAGATGGTGCATTGAACCCCTTGTAGCTACTCTGCATATTGCATGTCTTAACCGCCTGCCATGGACAATTTCCTTAGGCCCCGATTACATAGAAGTATACGAAAACGCCGGTTAACAAAGGCTTTAAATGGATTCACGACCGTGAAGCCATTAGGGAGTTTGAGATCAGCAACTTATCACGGATCCTTATACGTATACGGATCGAAATGTACACAAAATTTGTCCTCGTTGTACAGAAGTCTATCCGTATACATATAGGGCCGTATGCACCAAACGAAGATAATCTTCAACTCAGGTTGAGCCACAACTTTTCAATTGTTCAGGTTTACTGGGGTATGATCTGACAATGGAAAAGTTGTGGCTAAACCTGAGTTCAAGATTATCTTTGCTTGGTGCATACGGCCCATAAGGATCAGTGATAAGTCGCTGATCTCAAACTCCCTATTGTTAACCGGCGTTTTCGTATACCGTATACTTCTATGTAATCGGTGCCTTATGGCCCAGTGGTCAGCGTGTTGGCCTCTGCTCTAAAATGAGAAGGCGCTTGAAAAGGTTCGAGTAGTTGGAGTTCCAAGACTCCCGGCCAACACTATGGAGTCTCCTTGGCTTGCTATTCCGAAACCAAAAACAAAACAGGGATATACGTATTTACCTATTACTACGTAATAGGTAAACATTAGCAGATCAGTGCACAAGCCCGGTGCACAAGTAATGTGGCAGCCCTTCGTGATCATTCAGCGACATCCGACGGTTTTTCCCAGACCGCCACACAAATATTCAAGGGCTATAAATATTACATGTAAGAAAGCCTACTACAAAACAGGATTACACAGCGAAGTATAGTGGAGAATATTACAGTGCATTCTGCACTGTTACACATCCAAGAGGTCGTTTTTCCAGGGAGAAACTAAAGCGAATCCATTTTTACAATTTTGTTGTCTTTAATTCATTGTAATTCTACAAATATATGTTTGAAACTGGTTTGATTTGCATATTCCTTTAGACCCGGCATTTCGTCTTCTTCGATGACCTCTTGTTACCAAATTTGCAAGCATATAATTTGCAGCATTGCCTCTTTCCTGGTATGCATGGTTTACCCGCTCCGAGGCAGCTAAAAAGAAACATAAATGAATGTACACTCACTTTGTATTACGCACTCAGTGTGCATTTTTCACCAAAAATATGTGGTCTCACTTTCAACACCGCCACCATAACCTCTCACGTGTGGCATGGCACTCAGCCACGGTGGAGTATTTTTGAACGCCCTATCATGTGATAGAATTTACCGATATCGTAGTCCGAACACTGCCACCTGTTGCTCATTTGCAGAACTGACGGACGCAACAAGAGTCAGATGAAGCCTATCGCGGGGGGTCTATTTTGATTGGTCCGTCCATCTCCAGGTCGTGTTTTGCATATTCACTTAGTGACGGCAATCGTATCATTTGACAACGCTGCTCTCAGGCATCACTCGCAATCACGCTCTCTGTTCACTCTAAACCGTAGACAAACATTCGTTTGGCAAGAAAAACGTAATTTGTTACCAAATCACGAAATATGTTCCTCTCGAAAAGCCGATGCACAGCATCGCGATCGTTACTGTTTGAAGTCACGTGATACGGAAACCACCAATCCGTGATCTGATCATGCTGATGACGTAGAACCAAAATCTGGTTCTTAATTTACTCATCTTCTGACTCTGTATTGCGTCCAGCATAGGCTAAAATAGCAATACGAGTCAGACGTTCGGACTACCGATATGGCCGACATTCCCGACATCGCCAGATCAGCGGTGGCAGGCGAGAAGATTGGTGACGAGTTGATCGCTTGTGACACCGCCTTCACCTCAGACAGTCAGAGCCATATTCATGAAGCCTCCGCAACTTTGCGTGCACGCAAATATATTGTAAGGCAGTCAGTGAACAATAGGGCATGTACAGCCAAACAATAGACTTAAAGCCAGACACTATAGACAGATGGGTTATAATCGACGAGCCTAGTCTCGGTCACCCAGCCGCTGTTTCGAATCTGGGGAACCGTAGCAGTACTGTGTGGCTGGCTGCGCAAGACTACACACAGCATTGGGGATTCCCCAAGGGGATTCCCAAAACCTCGATGCAGGATAATGCTATAATATGTGGTTCTATGGTTCTATACACTACGCACGCCTGTAGATGAGGTTGCACTATTATTTCGGCAGAACTGGAGAGTGAGTAGCGGTGCATAGTGTGCGGCTTTAAAGCTAGACTGGTTCCCGTCTTAACCGTTCCACTGACTGAAAACCCATGGTTCGTTAAAGCAAGTAATTTAGATTACTAACCCCCCGATCCCGATCCCCAGAACAAGTAGTTCATTCGTCAGAGTGAGTAATGTTGAATTCGTCAATTTGAGAGACACTATACTCACTGTGAGTAACGTGCCTTCGTCATACTCAAATCTTGAGGGGAGCATTACTCAGTAAGACACTACTAACTGCGAGTAACAACTTTGTAGTGATGGGTTCTCACTTTGAGTAATGCTCTCCTTAATGAGGCAGGGAGCCAAAATGCTCTCCTTGGCGAGAGGAGCCACCAAAGAACTCCTGATGATAAAAAACCCTGATCAGGGGACTCTGTTAAGCCTAGTTTATACTTCGACGCCCGACCATCGGCGTCCGACGCGCCATCAAAATCTGTACTCCGAAATAAGCCTACTTCATGATGTCGGCGTCCAGATTTTGATCGTGCGTCGGACGCCGATGGTCGGGCGTCGAAGTATAAACTAGGCTTTAGGCCGAGTAGGCCGCAACAGTGAAGTTGCTACAACATAATGGGAGTTGATGATGGGACTTAAATTCAAATTTCTTGATAATTTATGTGGTGTAGGTCATGCATCATTTCCTACTATTTTAACATCCAAAGAAGAAAGCACAAAAATTGACACACAAAGTGGTAAATATCGAGAAGTCAACTTCCAGGACTTAGCACATTTTCGACCCCAACCGGGGTCTTCTTCAGGCTGGCACTTTTCCGCGCTAGATTTCAGAAAAGACTGAGCTTAATTCAGCTCAGTCAATATGTTACGGTATGTTTTGGTATATATCGATATTTGGGAGAGAAAACCCAAGTCACGATATGTCGAAACCTCCTCTGAACTGCTCAACAGACGATTAAAATATGTATTTCATACTCACCCTCTCTCTTCCCTGAAGAGTTCCTCAATATGTCCTGTAAATAAAAGAAGTAAGAACATGTAGTTCCTGAGTTTTACTATGGGCCGAACAACTATTTTACGGTTTAGGTCACAAACGCTACGGCAGGAGTTAGACACTGAATGGACAACTCCTAGGAAGAGGTTGGCTAGATGCAGTGAGAATCATCGAATTTTGTTCCCGAACCTAAAGACATGCGTACGGTCATCCTGAGAATAGGGAGTTTAAGAAATCAAACGATAAACGTGAACTTTACGACAACGTTATTTTTCATACTACACATTCACGAGATTTTATATTGCATTTTCGGTACAAAAAATAACGTTGTCGTAAAGTTAACGTTCATCGTTAGATTTCTTAACTCCCTCTTCTCAGGTCATTTACGGTCGTACCCTCCTTCAATGCCCTGAGGACATCCACCCCGTTTCGGTCGGGAAGACGGACATTCCCTCGCTTACTCGCTAATTGTGCAGTGTCATCAGTTGTTGTAATTCAAACCACATGTCGATATTTTCAAGACTACTATCCACTTTGCAACAGCTAATAAGAATATTTTCTTTACACAGAGTGTGCTCCACGGGTTTTGGTCCAAGAGGGGCGGCGGTGGGCCTGGTGCCAACGTCACCGCGCGATGAGCCAAAGGTGCCTTCTGGCGGGGGGGGGGGGTCTGTGGGCCCTACCCCAGCGAAATGTGGATTTTAGGTGCTCTGAGATGCGTTTTCTGAGCATCTGAGATGCATAATTGAGCGATCTAAATCATAAATATTAGAGCCGACAAATTTTTAAGAGGGGCGGGCCGTCTTTTAAGAGGGGCGGATTTTGCCGTCGGTATTTTTAAGAGGTGTGGAGAACACCAATGCCAATCTCATAATTGTAGCAATTTTGGTGGTAATTCACAAATATACCATGCAATGCAGTGGGGGAATGCCACTCGATGTAATAACCAAATGTCGCGCCTAGTGCTACAACGTATGCACACAGATCTGGTGTAAAGAGTTACCGGATACCAGTCTCGTAGCATTCCATCTCATTCCATAATTTATGCACACTGTCGAATGATAACTGCCCCAAACAAATGAACTGGATCATACCTTCGTGTTTTGAACCCATCGGTACGTAGGCCTACTCGTTATCTAGATCATCCGCGAGAATCATTTTGATGCGAAGTTAATTCAGGAACAATCAAAATTTTTATCGAGTTTGTCAGCGAATCGAGAAATGTTTACAGTCGCCATTTTGGAAATGACAAGATGGGATAGGAGCCTCGCTGTGATTGGCGGAATTCCGCGGAGTCCAGCGCTCCGCTGGTAACCCACTGAAATGGCATCGATGTCTGAACCAAGCGCGAGAAGGGGAGCCAGTTGTGAAGACCCTGGGTGCGAGGATGGCATACGGTCACATTCGGAACGACCTGAGGCGAACTGCTTATCTATCCACTGTGCAGCGCATTTCACCTCTGACACAAGTCCAAGGCAGCCATGTTGTTATCAACAAACCCACGTGACCGACCGTGGGACTATTTTCGCCGAATTTTGGCCTGCTAAGATATCCAACCTTATTTCCTGGATAAGTTGAGGCATAGTATATATAAACTTACCGATATCTCACCCAATATGCCAATTATTGATCAATAACGCAACGTTTTTGTGTGACCTATTTCGTTCATGCGCAGGGTGTGATGAGGCGACCGCATCCAAACCCACAGAAACTGAAGGTAATCACTGTGCATTCAAGATGGCTGCCTTAGAATTGTGTCCGAGGCGAAATGCGAGCCGTCATGGAAATTGCCGAGCAGTTACCTTCGGAAGTTCCGAATGATACGGTCGATGGTACAATAACTTACTTGCTGAGCAGACGGTGGTGGTGGCAACCAAGAGAATCAGTACCGCTACGAAAGCCCTCATGGTGAAATTGAAAATAAGGAAATCTTGCAACTAAAAAAAGATAGATGATAAAAACGATTATTATGAATACTCGTGATATAGTGCTTAAAATATACAGAAATGTACTGTGATTTTCACTTCCAATCGGTAGGCCTTCAGTTGTTCCAAAAAGACGGACAAAGCGGCGACTGACAACCATAAAATTTAGACAGCAAAATGAATAAAAAATACAGGCATCGATTCTTGGGGGGGGGGGGGGGGGNAAACTGAATACAGAGTTCGTTCAAGATGGCCGACCCGTCAGCATAGTTGAAAAGGACGTGGTTGGGTTTGGGTCAGTGATCGGCCCATTTGATCCCCACGTTCTACAGGGTGGGCCAGAGAAAGTATCCATCAACAATAGAGGCCTTGCAAATGACGTCACAAGCCGCCATGCTGGGGGGCACATACTGCAGAGGCGCAGCGAAATGTCCCAAATGACGTTACGTCAAACACTGGCGTCGCGCACTTCACGCAGGCCACGGCACGGTCAGCTCACACCTCTGCCCACTGTGCCCCTCAGTATGGCCGCCAGGATGACGTCATTGCAAGGCCTCTATAGCATTTCTATTGTTTCCCTATTGTTCGAGGGACAGTTTCTCTGGCCCAACCTGTATAAACACCGGTGGACGTGACAATGGGGATGGCGATAATTTGTTCATCCCGACAGGTCGGCGCTGCGAGCGATGTGACCTTAGCGACGTCATTGACGTCATTTTAGGTGTTGACGTTGCGTCATGAGAAAATGACCTGTACATTTTTCTACGGACGTAATGACAAAAAACGTTGCTATTTCATCTGCTACACGATGATGTAAGTTTTACTGTCGGGTGACCAAAACAAGCGGGTTATTTTCATGCCAGAAATAAATGGAAATAACGTTAGAAAAAAAGAAATTTCGGTCACAACGGTCGCAGCGACGCCGTGTGGTGCAATAGATGTTTACCGAAAATTGCGGACCATGTGACGTGACGTCGTAGTGCATCCAAAACATGCTGATGCGTTAATGAGGGTAAATAACGTTTGGTGTTGCCGATTTTCAAAACGATACCGGTATAAAATCCCATCAAAATTGCTGTAAATGACGGGTCTCTGTCTTGTTGACCAACACAATCATTCCCTATTCCCTGGCCAAGCAACCGTCTAGCCGTGATAAAGTCAAAGGACATGGCGGATGCTGTCGAAAGGAAATCGGAGAAAATAAGCGGAAAGATTGAAAAATACGTATACTTGCCAAGTAAATAACTGGGAACGATGATCACCTGTTGATGTGTCGATAAAGTATGATCAAGGACTGACTAACCAAGGGTTTATATAACGTTATTGTCGGTCGTTACATCGTCGAGTGGTCTCCATAATCATGAATTATTCCAGAATTTCCAGCTGCTGATGCCGTTAGGTATTCATCAGCTTGTTGTGTCCCAGGTGGATAGATAAGATGATTGATGATCTTATGTCATAAAACTGTCATGTCTGCACTTCTGCCACCCGTACTTTTAGTTGTCTGTTGGGAACACTGCAGGATGAACCTCCCAAAGTTAAAGGTACATTACTGTATAATATGACTTATCCGGCCAGCACAGCCAACCATACTGCGGCGCTGTGGTGTTTTTGTTCACGCAGTTCAGCTTTAACGTCGATGTACTCAAACTCAGTATTAAATATTTGTACATTAAACGATGCATTTATTCCGCCTGCTTGGCTTTCCCTCAAAATTCATCAGTCATTTCCGCGCCAGACGTCAGCAGCCGTCACTTCTACAAAGGCCATAATATGTTTATGAATTATAGCACTCCATAGCTCGCATTCATTTGCATATACATTGTAATCTATTAATATCGTGAACCCGCCGAATTCGGTATGATTGCAGCTGGGTGATGGATTTAAGCGATCAAAGGGGTAAACAAAACAATCAGACATTTGAAGTTTCCTTACCTGCAAGGAAGTTACCTTAAAGCTGACGTGAACGAACAAAAAGCCCCCATGCGACGAGCAAGAGAATTGCAAACGCCCTGCAAACACCTCAAACGAAGGCTCAGAACATGGTAGACCCCACGACGTCAGGAGGGCGCCACCTTATTTGCCTTCAGGCAACAGAGCTGTCAACATCTCCGGATAGGCCTACCTCATACACTACTCAAAGAAAAAAAGTTCTAGTCATTTAGACGGGATTCGAACCGTCGACCTTCTGATTTGTAATCCACCACTCTATCCACTTGGTCAACGAGCCAGCTGACAGAGACGTGATTTGTGTTTGTCATAGACGTTGGCCTTCGACTTACGTAATAATACTATACGAATAAGAGAAAACATGAGAAGTCTTCCGACAAATTCGGTGGCCGAATGGGGAACAAACGGTGGAACAGAGATAACAAGGCGCGGGTTCGATTCCCAGCTGGGTCAAACTTTTTTCTTTCAAAAAAAGTGTTCAGCAGGAGCTCACCAGAGGATGTCGACACCCCGACAGCTCGAAGACAAATAACGTGGCGCCCTCCTGGCCTCGTAGGGTCTATCATGTTATGAGCCTTCGTTTGAGGTGTTTGCAGGGCGTTTGCAATTCTCTTGCTCGTCGCATATAACTCTACCCCTATCCCTAAACCTCATCCCCACGCATCAACCCTCACGCGCGTTGAAAAACTGTTTCTACTTGCGAAGAAGTGTCCCTCTCGCAGTAACTATAACAGTAACTACAAAATGTACAGTGTGCATTCACGCCATGTTCGGAAAAAATTCCGCGGACGGGGTACGTAGAGACGGGGGATATAGATGCACCCCCGTTAAACCTAGGCCTACGACGAGCAACAGGTGAAACATCGCTAAACTTTGCCGTAGGCCTGACGGGCCGTTCCGGAAACTGTGCTCATATTATGACGACAACAACTTTATATTCCAGAGAATGGCTGATATGAGGCGCAGAATGGAAGAAGAGAAACAGCGGGAAGCGGCACTTTATTTCGTAAGTATCACATTCGCCACTTTTTAGCCCCTTGTAGCATAAAGGAATCAAACATAGGCCTAAAGGTTCAATTTACACATTCAGCATTTTATAAACATGATAAACGTGGACAGTATTCCTTTAAACCTCAACAGATTTGCATTCAGACTCTTCCATATGATAGGCAAGACCCTTCTTTTTGCTGCAAATTGTGTTGAATTCCGACTAGTTGATCTTAGGCCTATGATACAAAAGGAAGCTCACGAACGATGAGAGCGCAGGGTCATCTGTGTACATGTATATAGGCTAACGTACATTTGCGCATGGAACACTAATTGTGTTGAAAATACATGTAGCTCTCTTATCCTCAGAAATGGAATTGAAGGCATCGAGTTGACATATTAAAGAGCCTCTAGAGGCAGCCAGCATGGCAGGGGAAAACCCCGGGGAAAACCCAGGTTGAATACCTCGTACCAGTGATTATTACATTAAAGTGGCGCCGCCTGGCCGAAGAACCGGTACTGATAGTAGCCTAATGGCGAGCTGCCTCTAGAGGCCCTTTAATGCACCCCACTACCATAAAAAAAGTTGAAGCTCCTGTCTATTACATGAAGCCAAAATTCAGGCAGTGAGAGACAATCTGGTGGCAACACATGAAGTGTATCCCTCAGTTACTTCATCGTTCAATTGCTTCTCATTGGTTTCCGATTTATTTTTTGTGAAATATTTTGTTCCTATTCCTTTATAGTCCGAATTAAAGTACTTAGAAAGTAAGGAGTCAATGGTCTTAATTGAACAAACACTTCTGTGCATGTATTCTTACCGCTTTTTTAGCATGTCCACAGTAATATTGGCACAAACTCTTTTCGGCAGGGTTGGTTGATAATAGGGAGGTTTAGAAATCAAACGATCAACGTAAACTTTATGAGAGCGTTATTTTTCACACTACCGGTACGCATTAACCAGATTTTATATTGCATTTCCGTACAAAAATAAGTTTACGTTTATCGTTTGATTTCTAAACCTCCCTAATGTGTCTGCACCGATACATTAACCCATTATGGTTGAATGGACACGATTCCTTCACCATCCATTGACAACATCAGTAACATTATAGCACCGGTGCATGATGAATTTTTCCTGACTTTGTTCGAAAAATTTATCACCTGAAAAGGACTGGAACACAAAACTGAAAAACGTTTGTCGTGTGCATTTAGACTTAGAAACTTCAAGCTTGTTGTGTTGGCACTTTCATGGAAAACAGAGTTTAGTGAGATGCAGTCTATTCGGTGTCCCCCCATAAGTCCGACACTTCACAAGTCCGACATTCCAAAAGTTCGAAGTATCATAAGTCCGACAATGGAAAAATCACTTTAAAAATGTACCAAAATTCCGAAGCACCACAAGTCCGACATCCCACAGGTCCGACATTTAGAGAAAGGTATCATAAGTCCGACGTTCAGAGGTATCATAAGTCCGAAGTACCATAAGTCCGACATCCCATAAGTCCGACAAGAAGGGGTTGGGAGTTCGGACTTATGGTACTTCGGACTTGTGGGATGTAGGACTTGTGGTACTTCGGTCTTGTGGGATGTAGGAGTTGCGGGACGTCGGACTTGTGAGATGTCGGACTTGTGGGATGTCGGAATTGTGGGGGGGGGGGGGGGGA
>NMRB01000928.1:89302-113503 GCA_002633025.1 Notospermus geniculatus | reverse complement strand
CAACACCTTAGAACGGCATCATTTGCACCGAACCATGCCCAGTCCATGCAGACCGAACACCGTACAAAGGAGATTCAACATCACACATGTTATGCTCAGTATACACGGTAGACATGAATACCCTCCGTTCAGACACACATAAAAAACACCACAAAGGTCCAATTACATGCACCTTGCCATTCAACCATGCAATGACAAGGTTTAATTCCTTACTATAAACATCGCTAAATCGCCAGCACTGGCACACTTCCCAATTGAAGATATTATGTAATGTTAAGAGATTCGCTGTGATTGACCTTTTCTGAGCTCCTCCTAACTTGTGTCTATTTTTAACGCTGGGAATTCCATGGCTGACGTGATCATGTGTTCCCCAGCGCTGTTTATAGAATTTCCCGCGGTTCTGCCTTGTACCTGCGCATGTGTACTTATACTTTCATATTCGCGCCATCTATCGACAAATTTATAAACTATTATTGCGACCTGCCACCTATGATTGAGATATTGAACTGACGAATATCCGTGGTATCCGTGAGTTCCCTCTAGAGTCCCTTTAACCAGCGTTCAATGTGACATTTATTATCTGGAGTGGACTGTGTAACCAATGTTCGAACCTACACATGCTTGATCCAGTACAGACAGAAGTCTTCATGGATTGTGTGCCTGGGATTCATCAAAATGGTGTTATTCATACTTCCCCACCTCGGGAAGTCCAGTTGTTAATTACTGTTGTTGTCGTGTACAAAATTCACCTGTTTGATGTGATGGTTGGATTTGGTGATTTTCAACATGGAAATGGTCACAGTCAGTGAAGCATGCAGTGGAAACATCTGTACCTGTCACCGTTGATATTGGCCAATGNTGTGTAACTATTTGATCACACAGTACGATTTTCTGACCAAGATTCTCTTCTTTTACAGTATCTGATTCCATCCTGATCACACCAAAATCATTCAGGAGCTGATGTCTACACTGTAAAAAATGGAATAGTCCCCGCGGGTAAATTTTACCAATGCCATCGGCAATTTCGATTTTACCACAGAAAAGGGTAATATTTGCTCAAAAGCGCAGGTCAATATTACCTATCCGTGGGTATTCTCAGGCACCTTCCTTACTATAGGGGGTAATGTTTACCTGGAACCGTGGGTAAAACTGGGGACAAGCTTACTACCAATTTACCTATACGGGAATATAGGTAGTAAGCTTGTCCCCAGTTTTACCCAAGGTTCCAGGTAAACATTACCTCCAATAATAAGGAAGGCGCCTGAGAATACCCACGGATAGATAACACTGACCGGCGCTTTTGAGCAAATATTACCCATTGGTAAAATTTACCCACGGGGACTATTCCATTTTTTACAGTGTACTCCTAGAGTCTCCCGTTGATTCGACGTTTTCACCTTGGTGCTTTGTTCTCTGGACCTGGAGTGTGTTGTGCGGCGAATGGCTGTCTGGTGGAAAACAGTTTACAAGCTCCGATTTACCATTTCTGAGAGACGGACGCCCTTCGGGTGCACACAAATAGCAATAAACATGATATTTTTCCGTTGTCTGTGTTCATTCATTTGTGTCATGATGATGATAACATGTTCTGTGATGTTTCAAGTGGATGCAATGATGTTTAGTGATGCTATTGCTTCCTAGAATATTTTTTTGCCTTGTTTCCGTTGGTATTTTTTCAAAACAAAACACTATGCATGTTCACTGGTTGAAGTGCAATTATAAACATGAAGTTCACGTGTGATTGTGTGTTGTGGTGCAAGTAAGTACTCATAATACCAAACTCCTTCATTGCTCTGGTGTGAATGTAGTTCATAGGATAACAGATAGGCGAGGCCAACTCATAAAGAAGGAACCAGGCGCATTTCTTTGATTAGACTGGTCCCCTGCCCTAGTAACGCTCCGCAAATGCATTACAATGGCAGGGGACCAGTCTATGGTATTATTATGGCACCAATGGTACGTGTGCTAACATACATATCGGGTGATTCAGAAAAAAACGTTCCAAAGTTTAGGGGTTAATAAATTTTCTTACAAACGTATGACATTGCCACTTGGCAGGGACCGAGAGACGGGTAATCTGAGGTAATCTGCCAAATCTCATTCATCTTGCTAGCACACTTCCTAAATTATGACAAAAAGTATCACACTGTCTGAAAAATGCAATATCCAGCAGTGCAAGTCACCTGCAAATGATACATGTCAATCAAATGTCGTCTGGGGGCACCCGTCACTACCTTGTTGCCGGTATAGCGTGTTTTTCTGCTCCTCATGATGTCTCGACACATCATGCCATGGCAAAACCAAAAATTTTGTTCTGTTGAATTGGGAATCTTGCTTGTTTAACAATAACATGGTTTTCAGCACTGCAGACAAGGAGTTTTTCCACAAACGACGATTTGATTAAGTTAATCAACTCCTGTTTTGTAGGAAAAGGATGGTCATGGGCGGGTAAGTACCGTACGGGGAAGGGGCAGTGTAGGGCACGTATCGTACGAGAATTTAGAAAGGTACAGCATCATGGAAAAAGCGTGTGAGGGCCCTTTTTCAACAAAATGGAGGGCGATCTATGACCTGTTTAAATGACCTTTTCCTATTTGCTTTGGATATTGCCTTTTTCGGACAGTGTGATACTTTTTGTCATAATTCAGGAAGTTTGCCAGCTAGATCAATGAGATTTGGTGAATTAATTTGTTTTTGAATCACCCGATATTCCTTGTAGGAATTATGTCAACTATAATTCCTCTAAGCATAAAGAAATTATATTGTCATATTGTTCCTCGGTAAAAAAAGTTAACGTTTGTAATAAAAGGTATTTGTTTTTGTTGCAATTTGAATTCAGATTGTTATTTTTTCGCCTCGTTCTCTGGAGTTCGGAACGTTTTGGAGGAATTGTACCCGTCTTCCAAGCTTGAATGTCATGCATGCTTAACAGACTGCGCCGGCGTCAGATTTGCATTTTGAGGGATTTTGATGAGACCGTTTGCCATGACCACGTGTCGTGTCTGTGTGCGACTCATGTTGCCTATTTCAGTATCATGTCCTTATGCGTGTTCCAAATGAGAGGTGTACGATTGAAAATGCTGAGTTTGTAGGGTTGAGAGAAAGGGGATGGGGCGTAGCACGACGGAGGTGGTGAGCACAAAGAGATCAAAGCCCAGACGGACAATTTACGTGCTTTTCGATGCAATTTCTAGTGGCATGTCATGTGAGAGCAAAATACACGATTTTTTTTTTTTTATGTGATTAAATTTTCTTACTAAGAAAAATCATTGCTCTGCCAAAAATGGGGGGGGGGGTCCCCCCTCCCCTAAACTCCCTTCGCAGTTGTGTACCGCGGCCCCTTCGGTTTACCCGCTCTCCACAACTGCTTAACTTCGTAACATTCGCCGCGTTTGGTCAACAGATGGCGCTGAGAGAGTCGACCAATGAGAGCTCCGAGCAATCGGTAACCAAGCTGGCCTGAGACACTTTTTCATTGGCCGAGCGGTTCGTTGCCATGGTAGCACAAGAACATCCGTTGCCAACGGGCCAAAGGATTCTGAAAGCAGCGTGCTGATAGGCTGTAAAACTCGCGGTACACAACTGCGTAGGGAGTTTACCCTCCCCCGGATCCGAGCATACTAGTAGTTAGGTCCTATGTATAAACCTGAAGCATCGGATGCGTTGTGCCGGCATTACAAGACGTCACTACACCCTACATCCTGAAGTAATCGGCGGTTCCCGCTCCCTCCGTCGCCGTATATCATGATATCGGTGACTACGGACCAGCGAGCGCTTGAAATCCCGGAGATTCTCAGGATGAGGCCTGCACGCTGCCTTGTCCCTGGCGTGGTTCTGTGATGCGTTCCACTTCAATCGGAGTCCGTGTATGGTACAGACCCGTTTAAAAGTAAAACATGACATCCATTGTAAGCAAAGTGTCAAACGTTTTATTTCACTGAGAAGAAACATAAAGAGATTTTATAACCAAGAAGATAACGATAACAATGTTGAGTAATAAAACTGGATAATGAATACTGTTGTGATACACACCACACTGTCGTCAGTGGGTTTGAGATCATTTTTAGTTTTTAGTCACGAAGGACTTCGCCTAATTTTTATAAATAATGCGTGAAAAAATAAAGTGTTTCTATCATTGAATTGTTTTTACTTGTCTAGCATGTCTAGTGATTTCGACTTGAATATATTTTCTACACTAGAGGGTGTGTTGTTGGGTACTTCTATAGCCTTGTAGGCCTAGCTCCGTTGATGCTACTCCGAGATCACCGAAAACCTCCAGCAAAAACTACAAATTCCAGTTGAATTGAAATTATTGTTTTATATTCTAATCTACAAAACGGGAAAGTTGAGTGAGTCCTAAAACGTTCTCCTAACGAAAATGGCCACACTTGTGTGTTTCCGGACTCGCTGTCGGATTCGCTGAATCGGTTAATGTCGCCCTGGCAGTGGGTACACCTCATTATTACCCAGGGTAATCCTGGGTAATCCTTTTTGTTACCCAGGATCGTCATGGGTACACATAAGGTACCTTAACATTACCCAGATTTAAAATCCGCGTCATTTTTCACCTGCGCCCGAGGTTGTGGTACGTGTGCAGTTGGAAAATGGCACGGATTTCAAACTGAGTAATGTTAAGGCACCTTATTTATACCCAGGATCGTCCTGGGTAACAAAAAGGATTACCCAGAATACCCAGGGTAATAATGAGGTATACCCAGGACGACATTAACCGATTCAGCGTCAGATTCTGTCTATCATCATGATGATATCATCTGCTAATGGCGGCCGGTCGCGGTGCTCCAAGCAGTTGTTGACAACGCCAACGGAACGGCGACTACCGTATCTTCTCTGCGGAGTCCGCCGGAGTCTGGCTTTCGTGAACTGGCAATTTATGGTAAATAGCCGACTAGCGAAGCTTTGTGACAAATAGAAATGATGGCAGAATAAAAAGCCTTTACCATTCAGCGAAAACAATATCAAAAGCAACCATTAGTTGGTACATATGGCTGTTGTCCACACAAGCAGTGTTTCATACAGGAGGGGGGGGGGCGGATTTATCACCCCCATGATTGAGGCAAGGGGGATATCCCCCCTCAAGTTTACAGACTAACCTTTTTCAAATATCACTATTTTCACTTCAGTAGTGTTTTTCTTTAATTTGTTACATTTCAAATGCAATTTTCATGCAGAAGGAAGACTAATTTTGCATTTTGGAGTGTCAAAAATGACTCTGAAGGCCATTTTTAACCAAAAAAATGTTTGAAAAAAAAATTAGAATTTTTTTTATCCCCCCTCTTTGACAATCCTGGCGGAAACCCTGACAAGGAGCAATAATAGACCTACATGTACAGGAAGCTGGGTTGAGTACTATGGTAATGCTACATAGGTATAATAGCTGTTTTTGTTTTAGGCCTGCTCTTATAATGTAGGCCTACCGTACATGTACATAGTACTGGGGTACCGGCAAGCCTCATCCGCGACGCGGCGGTGACTATCAACCTGGGTAGAACTGCGTCATTGAAAGTGAGGCTAACGTTATTTTCCAATTAACTCTGAATAGCACACCCTGTTTCTAGGCCAAATATAACTAAAACGTTGCACTCAATTTCTTAGTTTACTTTTCTGTCATTAAATACAGAACTGCTAAAATATATCTTATTGCTTTCGAAGATGATGAATTTAATCGATAAAGTTTACCGTTTTAGCGTAAATGACAGGCCAATGACCGACGTCATGGGTTGTGAATGACGCAGTTTTTTGTAACGTCAGAATGACGCACGATTCCTGATGGCGTTCAACAATGGCAAAGCATGCACACTTGCGTTTTACCCAGGTTGATGACCAGCGCTTCCTGTTTGCCGGTACCCCATTGCACTAACAAATCCAACAATACATCGTACCTTTGTCCTATGCCGGTGTAAAGGGAAAGAATGTCCCCAGGAAAATCTGTCCCAGGAACAAAAGATAATATTGTTACATTCTAATCTCTGCGGATTGGTTTTCTATAGTCATGCCGCTTATTCCGTCATTCAACAATAGAAGTGGACACTTTTTACAGGGGGACACTCTGTACCGTTACACTGGCCATGTCGATTTAGAGGAATTGGAGGAATCAGAGGAATCGGGCTGGAATATCCAGAGTGAGGGAACTGGGCAAGGGGCTGTGTTGAGTGTTGGCTGTGTTTTGGGGTTACTGGGCTGTTTCCCTGGCTTCAGCGGACACGTTGATGTCCCTGAAGCCAGGGAAACAGTTATTAGTCTAGGTCATTATTGCTTTTATGGGTAAAACTCCTTAACTTTCATGCGAAGCTTGAGCGGTTAACAATGCGGTATTGTGTGTTTTTGGCATGCTGTTTGCCAGAAGCCGAATTTCTGATNCCAATTTCACAACATAAGGGAGCTGCCATATTGAGTTGCTCGAACTACTTTTGAGGTTCAACTCTGTCCAGTCGGGTCGCAACCCGAACTCCATGAATTCCTCAGGTGTGTACTATCTTTGACGTCATAAATGTGACTGATAGGCCTATCGTTACTCGGGTTGAATACAGTCCGAACTCGACCACTCACGTGACAACATGGTGACCAGCAGCAAAAAGTCGTCGAATTCACTGGAAAATGTGTAGGGGACTCGCAACACAAAATGTGTAGCTGTGCGAGACTAGGTGGAAAAATGACAGTTCCCATGTTTTGTGAAATTAGAAATGCAGTGCAAGTTTCACCGGTGATTCTGGACTACAAGAGATAAAGACAACATTTTCGTGGGTCGTTGTCTCTAGCTATGTTCATTATGTTGCGTTTTATGTTATTTGATTAGTCGGAAAGGGTGGTGGCTTGGAGTTTGGCTTGGATTGTGGCTTGGATTGCCCCGAAGCTCAGGTGATGTAATGTCTCGTAAAGACAATGGGGTTTGTGTAATTAGTGTGTGTGTGCAGTGTACAGTGAGCCATGCATGTATAGACACCGATGGCCATGCCCTTCTGGCTGTCAACCTCACGGATATTGGATTTTTTGGTACTTCACTCAGTGGCCTCTATACATGCCCCTTAAGGAATCTGGAAAACAAGGATCCCCAAGGAACCCAAAGGAATTAACTCCAAATATCGCAAATGATATGAGAAAACGGCATTATTATGGATGTATATTACACTGTACAAACAATCCGCCAAGAAAACGTCACTAAATATTTTTTTTTGCATTACGTATAAAAAATAGGCCACGGCCCCTATGGGATTTTCAAACTTTGAACATATATCGCAAAAAAATATTTATTGACGTTTTCTTTGCGGATTGTTTGTGCAGTCTAATATACATCCATAATAATGTCGTTTTCTTATATCATTTGCGATATTAGGAGTTAATTCCTTAGGGTTACTTGGGGATCCTTGTTCCAGATTCCTTAAAATCTATATGGCCCTCATCATCATCGAGGTTGGTGATAAGACAGTTAAAATGACTTGAGGGCCGAAAGCCAGCACTTTAGGAGAAAAGGGCCGAATTGGAAGTTCCACTAAAGCTATTATGATCTTAACACGACCACGTGGTTGTGTTTATATATTTAGTACATGATAGCATTGTGATTGTGTGTGACTGATGGGCTGCAGACGGAATTTTCCTCTGATTCCTCGGATTCCTCTGATTCCTCTAAATCGACATGGCCTCCTATGCCTGATCAGAGATGGTTACTTGATTGCAACTGATAATTACTTGGTTGTTTTCAAAAACCTCGGTGCCGTATCTCATGATGCTCGGCATTAAAATCACTGGTGGTCACCGTTGTTTCTGGTCTTCTTACCCTGTGGCCGAATCACATTAAAGATTGGAATATCAACCACGCCCCGAATGGTAGGCCTACCACCGACACGTCGTGAACGTGGGAGAAGCTCATCGAAAGCTAAAAACTGGAGCTGGAGGAGTCTTATTTTATTTGACTTGTTCAATCCGACCGTTTCCGATTGTAGTCCAGTAAATCTAGGAATTAACCGGGAGGAAATTGCAACAGAGGGTTTTTTGCTTTAAATCTTTTTTTAGGTCACCTTGGACATCATATCCAAAATTCCATTCGGAACTTCCGAAGGCAACTGCTCGGCAATTTCCGTAGATACTCTACTCGCATTTCCCCTCGGACACAATTCCAAGGCAGCCATCTTGAACGCGCAACGATCGCTGCCCGTTTGTGAGAATTCAGATGCGGTCGCCCCATCACACCTGCGCATGAACTAAATAGGTCGCACAAAAACGTTGCGTTATTGATCAATAATTGGCAGATTGGGTGAGATACCGGTAAGTTTATATATAATATGCCTCAACTTATCGAGCAAGTACGGTTGAACATCACATACAATCCGACAAAATCGGACCGCGGGAACCCACTTAATTTGCATTTTCAATATTGTGAACGTTGGACGCCGATGGACGCAACAACTGAGCTTTGTACAGGAGAGTGGGACATAATGTACAGCTAACTTTGTAACAGTTGGATTTAGGCCTACACCCCATAAATTTATTACCAACACATAGAAACATGGCACCTCGGAAATCAAATCAGCCTATTCTTTGGACACTTTAAGGGGCTACCTAATTGAAATTGACATTTTATGCATTTTGACCCATTTTTGTGTTAATTTATATAAAACGCATCATCTCTTTGTACATAACGACTAAAAACAATTGAGAATGTGTTTGTCTGGTTCCGAGGCACCATATTTCTAAGTGTTGGTAATACATTTATGGGGTGTAAATCCAACCGTTACAAAGTTAGCTGCACATCGGGTCCCACTGTCCTGTACAGAGCTCAGCTGTTGCGTCCATCGGCGTCCAACGTTGAAGTCAGTTCACAAAATTGAATATGCAAATTAAGTGGGTTCCCGCGGTCCGATTTTGTCGGATTTTGGATATGATGTCCAAGGTGACATAATAAAACATTTAAAGCAAAAAAAACTTCTGTTGCAATTTGTTCCCGGTTCGGCCGAATTTGCACTGAAATTTACTGGACTATACATTGTCATCGCGTGGAATGATGATTTGTGTAACCAGTGATTCTAAAGATGTCCACGATGAATATTCGAGTGTTAGTTCTAACAGTTCAGGATAACTAAATCTGCTGTGCATGAACACTGTACAAACCTAGGTCATTCAATCGTCTGGGAGCACACAGAGATTCTCAATTCCCGGCTGGACAAAGATTACAACAAGAAACTCAGAGAAGCCATCCAAATCAAACGACACCAACCCAGCCTCAACAGAGATACTGGACTATTCAGGCTTGTTATACTTGACTCGATGGCGCGATGACTCGAAGGCGCGAAGAAGGCCAATTACATTTCCTGTATATTGATGGGTGCATGCCTTACTTTAATTCGAGTTCCACTTCAAAACACTGGGTTACGATGCAACATTTTTAGGAAGATGAAATAAGCCACCTCTGGCATATTTTTATAACCATCGTTAGACATGTTAAACCACATACCTATTCCCATTTTTAGTATAACTCTAAAGCCGTGACGTCATTGGCGTTTAGAATGCATGATTGTGGTTGTGCGTGAAGCAGCGGAATTCATTCAAAACTTCTTTTTTTTTTCGTTCAAGTGTTTTGAAGAAGTACAGTCCAAGAATTACATAATAAAAAATATCAAAGAATTGTAAAAATTTGTTCCAAGATCTGAAACTTTTCGTCCAAGATTGTCACGTGCCTCTTGCCAAGATGCAAGTGACCACAAAACTGATGACGTCATGAAGTACATGAACAACCAGGGTGCATTTCGTCATTTTCATGAATTTACTTTTTGCCTGGCAGCTGACACATCGGCATAGAACATGCAGTAGGATCATTGCTCAAATAGGCTGAAAATTACCGCCATACCGCCTCCGGGGTGTGCAATAGGGAGACAAGACCAATTCCAACAACTTTTCAAAAGGGACCCATAGTAAATTCTCAAGGACTTAGGAGCTATAGGCCTAGTCCGTGGCTACCCTTCATTTCATGATTTACGCTGAATATCAACCTCACTTCACTTCTTGGTAGCTGAGGACACTACGTCGGTCCACTTCCGCCGTTGATCCATACCACTTCTTAGAAATAACCAGCTGAATTTCATTGCACAATTTTGGTGGTCATCGAGTGATCGCGCCATCGAGTCTTCCCGTCATCGAGTCAAGTACAACAAGCCGACTATTCATACCTATAACGCCTAATGCCTACAATTACATAATTGCCAAACTGGACAATTAGCTGGTACAGCCTGTGATTCCGCAAGTTTTTTCCCTTGGACTTTTATCCAAAAGCTTGTCTAATGCTAAAAAAACAGTATGTAATTTGTTCTAAATGTTTGCCTAATGCTTAAAAAACAGTGTGGTACGGTATTTATGCTTCCTCTCCTCATGTGCTATTCACTTGTACACAAGACTACGGCCAGGGTACACTGGTTGAAACGTTGTGTTTCTATAATAAATGTAGATAGAGTAACCGAAGAATTATCTCATGTTTACTTGTTACATGTTATACTGAACAACACATGTACCGTTGTCCAGTTTTAGTGGAGTTCGGGAAGTCCAGATTTTGCTTTCTTCGCCTTCAAGGCATCCGCATACCACTCCAGGTAGTTTAGTGTCTTCTCGATGTTCTTGCTGACTCTTTCATTGGGTTCACCACTTTCTGACACACTCTGGCTGACCGTAGGAATCGTGCATGCTGCCTGGCTATGGATGGTTCCAATTTCTGACAATACTAGCCGAAGAGCAGCAGCTGCACGGATCCCGCCGAATGGTCCTGTAAGATTGAAAGGGTGGTGTAATGTCATATAGACCTACATGTATACCCCCCCCCCCGCAAAAAATGTGACTGCAGTTGAAATAGGCCTACGCCAAAAGCGGAACGATGTAGCTAGGGAATAGCGACCTTAAGGTCCGTCACGTCCCCGTCCCCGTCCCCGTCGCGGGCAAACAACGTCACGGCGTCATGCACTCCTGATTCCTGAACACGGAACAGTTTTTGAGTCACCAATAAAACCATCGATTGTCGTGAATCTGTTCAAAGATTGAGTAAATAAACGCTGGGAGACTAAGCAAAAGTATATGCCTAAATATACCCGATATTCGATAGTAAACTGGTCAAAATTCACGACGGAGAGTTGGAAATTGACTCACGTCGTCAGAGCTTCCACGCCGTATTACAGCCCGCCGTGACGTCGTCCACGCGGAGGAATCCCCACCAATTGATGACGTAGGACGCAGAAATGGGATCACGACGGGGACGGCGACGTGACGGATCTTAAGGTCCCTACTATCTGGGAATACCCCCCCCCCGCGGCAACTCGCCCCTGCAGGTCAGCAGCACACCAGCCGCGTGCCAGGCACCAAAGCTGGAGTTTCCTGGCAACAGACCAGAGCGGGCTAGTTTCATGAGTGAGAATGAGTGTCTATTGAGTTGATCGAGGCCCCCACCATACACCAAAAATATGAAATTGCGCTGGAGGACACACTGGCAGGCAAATGCTAGACTGGTTCCCGTCTTTCCGCTCCACTTGCTGTTGACCGCGCAGGAGTGGAGCGGCAAAGATTGGAAATGCCAGACGATTTTTGCGCCCCCTAGGAACATCTACTGTTACCTCAAGCCCTCACAAGAAAAAGCTTATGAAAAAATCCCACGATTTTACAATTAAAACGTGGTTTGTCAATAAACCACATCTCCAAAAATAAAAAAAAGGACCATAATTACCATAACGTAGATTTTTTTTCTGAAACTGCGGAAACTCACCAAGAGAATATGAGACAATACCCGCCGGCTTGAATGAGTAAGATTCTGGAGGGAAATGGTCGATCAGATTCAGCATGGCGGGAGGACAGCCCGCGTTATATTCAGCAGTGACAAAGACCAGAGCATCAGCTTCTACGATCTTCTTGTTCAGGTCCTGGAGAATTGGGGGAACTTGTTTTGGGTCTGGGTAAAACTGCATTGCCTGCTTCAGAAGTGATATGCCCTTCTCCTCGAGTTCCCTAGGGTCTGCAAAAGCATAAGAATTTGATGATGGAATATTCGTCAGGCCTTTCTTAGGAACAAACTTTCTTCAAATATTCTATCAATTCCATAGGATGCGAGAAAAATTGGACAAAGATGTCGTCTTCTGAACTCTGGGGTGGGTGAGTAAATAAAATCATGGCAATGTAAAACCTCTCTGTGAACGACACCTTTGGTTAATTACATGTACAGTCAAATTGAAAGAAATGATCATTTTGGGACGAAACTTTTATGTCCTTGGAACGGTGTCTGCTGACCTCCATGAGGAGGTTCCACTCCGCACTACGCATGATTAGTGAAATTATAGGCCGTATATGTTGTTGAATGATTTACCAATTACAATTGCTAACATCTATGGACCAAATGTGGACGACCCCTTATTTTATCAAAACTGTAAAATGAAAACAGAAGAATTTGAAAATACTCATCTCATTCTAGGAGGAGATTACAATGTAGTACAAGACTTTTATTTAGATGTGTACAATATATAAAACAAAAACAATCCAAAATCTCAAAAAGTTATAAATGAATTAAAGGACAATTTAGACCTTGTAGCCCCATGGAGAATGCAAAACCCGGATTCTAAAGTATACACCTGGCACAACTCCAGAGAAAAACAAAGTCGACTTGATTACTTTCTAATCTCCCATGATTTTGTTCAAAATAGCACAAAAGCTGTAATCAAACCAGGATATCGATCTGATCATTCCATGGTGGAAATTAACATTAAATTAAACAAACAAAAGAAAGGACTGGGAATATGGAAGTTTAATAACTCACTTCTACAGGATGAAGAATACGCCAACCAAGTAAGAACCTGTATTTCTAGAACCCTCAATCAATACAAAGATAAAAATAAACCAGAGAACCAGCCATGCAAAAATATTCTATTCCAGATCAACTCATGTTTGAAATTTTAAAAATGGAAGTAGGGGTTTAACCATTTCATACTCAGCTAGAAAGAAAAAGGAAGACAGAGAGACAGAAAGAAATCTAGACCAAAAGATCAATGAAACCTACAAAAAAAAATATATATAAGACCCATCAGAGTTAAATTTAACACAATTTAATGAATCCCAAAATGAATTAAAAACATTTATAGAAAAAAAAATAGAGGGAATGATCACCAGAGCTAAAGCGAAATGGCATGTAGAGGGAGAAAGAAACAGTAAATACTTCCTAAATTTAGAGAATCAACATTATAAAGAAAAAACTATTAATAAATTAATAGATGATAAAGGAAAAGAACTTACAGAAATCAAAGATATTTTACATAAACAAAAGGAATTTTACAGAACACTTTATAGCTCTCAATTTGACGAAAACGAGGAGACAAAAATCATTTATGAAAATTTCTTTCAAGAGGGGGACTGTGTTAAAAAAACTCACAAATGAACAAGCTCTCTCAATTGAAGGGGATATAACAATAGCAGAATATTTTGACGTAATAAAAAATATGAAGAAAAACAAGTCACCTGGCTCGGATGGTTTAACTACTGAATTTTATTCATACTTCTGGGAAGACCTAAAATTGCTTATGACCAGATCATTTCAGGACTCATTTAAAAATGGGGGTTTTATCTAATAGCCAAAAACTGGGAATTATAACATGCTTACCAAAAACAGGAAAAGAAAAAGAATGTATTAAAAACTGGAGACCAGTGACACTTCTTAATGTAGATTATAAAAT
The DNA here is from genome assembly GCA_002633025.1 of Notospermus geniculatus. Lineage (NCBI taxonomy): Eukaryota > Metazoa > Nemertea > Pilidiophora > Heteronemertea > Lineidae > Notospermus > Notospermus geniculatus. The sequence goes on along the minus strand of NMRB01000928.1, from coordinate 99,800 downwards.
ACTCTCAGGGGTAATCGCAAATAGGATTAACAAATTCTTGAACTCAAATTCTTGAACTCAATTATTTCAGAAACGCAAAAAGGTTTTATAAAGGGGAGACAAATTGGGGAATGTACCAGACTTGTGTCAGACATCATTTATCATCTGGAAAAATACAATCAATCAGGTATTATACTTTTAATCGACTTTGCAAAGGCTTTCGATTCACTTGAATGAACTTCATTGACCAGACTCTCAAACACTTTAACTTTGGGGACAAAATTAGAAAGTGGGTGAAACATTTTTACAACAAAATAGAAAGCTGTATTATCAATAATAGACATTGTTCCGACAGATTTTCATTAGAGCGAGGAGTGCGGCAAGGCGACCCATTATCTCCATATTTGTTTATCTTAGCAGCAGAAATGTTAACAATAACCATACAAAATAATCCAAACATAAAAGGTATTAATATAGACAATACAGAGTATTTGATGAGTCAATTAGCAGGTGATACCACAATGTTTTTAGAAAACGACGAACAATCTTTTAGAACATGTTTGAAACTTTTAGATACGTTTCCCATCATTTCAGGACTCGAAATTAATTCTTCAAAAACAGTCGCAGTAAAGATTGGTCTACCTGAGAATTTGAGGTATGACGTGGGGGAAGGTAAGAATATACAGTGGCAATCAAATGGAAGGTTTACTCTTTGGGGGATAAAATATGACTTAGATAAATCTTAGATAAAACTTTACAGAGGAGAATTTCATGGAAAAATAAAAGAATTAGAACACTGCTTGAACTGTTGGGTGGGGAGAAATCTTACCACATATGGAAGAATGTGTATTGTTAAATCATTTGCATTATCAAAATTGGTACACCTCTTTTCATCTATCCCTAGTCCACCAGTCTCAATTTTTTTTAAAAATAGAGAAAATTTGCTTTAAATTTATTTGGAACACCAAAACTGAAAAAAATTAAAGAACAACACTGTATATCGCCTATNCCCGATTTTTACCATTAAAATGCCATTCGACAGGGTTTCAAAACAAGGATAATGACGGGGGATGACAAAATCAGAAAAATCCCAGAAGCAGTATGGACGTAGAGAAGATCCAAAACTTTCATTTCCCGAGCGGTCTGGTTCACGATCGCCACTCTGTTTTGAATAAAATAAGTTTGATCAGTAAAAATACCCGGAAAATGCACTGCTTAACCATTAGGCTGATGACGTCATCACTCATGGAAGAAAACTTCTTGTAATGAAATGCAGGAAGAAACTTCCAACGATTTGCAATGCCCACTAGCCTGGTTTCGCTGGCCACCGTGTAGATGGCGCTGCGGACGCAACACCATCTACACGGTGGCCGACGGAACCAGGTACATGTATCATGCATTGTCTTCAACCAGGCAGGGTGATCAGAAAATAGGAACTTCAACACATAAAACTGCTGCCATCTGCTTCCCATAGGCCTAGATTATCGTCCGAGGAGTTGGCCCCCACTAAACATTTTCCTTCCACACAGAGACGTCCAGCAAAATGCCATCCTCTGGCCACATGCATCCTGTGAATGTGCTCGCCACGGGTACCATGCTAGTAGATGATAAAGGAAAAGAACGTACAGAAATCAAAGATATTTTACATAAACAAAAGGAATTTTACAGAACACTTTATAGCTCTCAATTTGAGGAAAACGAGCAGACAAAAATTATTTATGAAAATTTCTTTCAAGAGGGGGATTGGGTTACAAAACTCACAAATGAACAAGCTCTCTCAATTGAAGGGGATATAACAATTATAGCAGAATGTTTTGACGTAATAAAAAATATGAAGAAAAACAAGGATGGTTTAACTACTGAATTTTATTTATATTTCTGGGAAGACCTAAAATTGCTTATGATCAGATCATTTCAGGACTCATTTAAAAATGGGGTTTTATCTAACAGCCAAAAACTGGGAATTATAACATGCTTACCAAAAACAGGAAAAGAAAAAGAATGTATTAAAAACTGGAGACCAGTGACACTTCTTAATGTAGAATATAAAATACTCTCAGGGGTAATCGGAAATTGGATTAAGAAATTCTTGAACTCAATTATTTCAGAAACGCAAAAAGGTTTTATAAAGGGGAGACAAATTGGGGAATGTTCCAGACTTGTGTCAGAGTCATTTATCATCTGAGAAAATACAATCAATCAGGTATTATACTTTTCATCGACTTTGCAAAGGCTTTCGATTCACTTGAATGGAACTTCATTGACCAGACTCTCAAACACTTTAACTTTGCGGACAAAATTAGAAAGTGGGTGAAACTTTTTTACAACAAAATAGAAAGCTGTATTATCAATAATGGACATTGTTCCGACAGATTTTCATTAGAGCGAGGAGTGCGGCAAGGCGACCCATTATCTCATATTTGTTTATCCTAGCAGCAGAAATATTAACAATAACCATACAAAATAATCCAAACATAAAAGGTATTAATATAGACAATACAGAGTATTTGATGAGTCAATTAGCAGGTGATACCGCAATGTTTTTAGAAAACGACGAACAATCTTTTAGAACATGTTTGAAACTTTTAGATACGTTTCCCATCATTTCAGGACTCGAAATTAATTCTTCAAAAACAGTCGCAGTAAAGATTGGTCTACCTGAGAATTTGAGGTATGACGTGGAGGAAGGTAAGAATATACAGTGGCAATCAAATGGAAGGTTTACTCTTTTGGGGATAAAATATAACTTAGATAAAGCTTAGATAAAACTTTACAGAGGAGAATTTCATGGAAAAATAAAAGAATTAGAACACTGCTTGAACTCTTGGGTCGGGAGAAATCTTACCATATATGGAAGAATATGTATTGTTAAATCATTTGCATTATCAAAATTGGTACACCTCTTTTCATCTATCCCTAGTCCACCAGTCTCAATTTTTCAAAGAATAGAGAAAATTTGCTTTAAATTTATTTGGAACACCAAAACTGAAAAAATTAAAGAACAACAGTGATGTGTATATCGCCTATGATAAAGGAGGCCTAAAAATGCCAGATATAAAGACCTTTTGTATGGCACAAAAAATTTTCCTGGGTGAAAAAATACTGGATGATACAAACTATTCAAAATGGAAACTACTTTTCCTTACTAATACGGTGAAACATGGGGGAAACTACATTTGGCTTTCAAACGATCTGACAGACTAACGTTTTTGAACAACTGAATCCATTTTGGAAAGATGTAGTGGAAGCATGGAAAACCCTTACTCATACAGAAGATGTAGACCCAAGAAAACAGACACTTACAATAACCAAGTTAAAATAAATGGTAGGACCTTCTTCTTGAATGAATGGAAAGACAAGGACATTAAAGGTCATGGGGGTTTAAGATCAAATTCCCCATTTGGGATCCCTGTCAAGTTATGTTTCTGAAACTTGGAGGGATGAATGAAGGGCAATAGACATTATTTTTGATAACATAAATGACTAATTAGCTCTTTTGTTTTATCTTTGAGGCCAAATTACTCCTAGAATCTGGCCATTTCGTGGGCTGATTTTTTCACCTCCTATTAGCATTGACTGTCTGCTACATATATCAAAAAGAAAAACATTTGATTTTCATTGGTAAGTCCTAAAAAATGCTTCATTTGATAACTCACTTTTCCTTACGTTGTGTTTTGCTTAACACTCAGACCTGTAATAATCACTGTTTTGACTAGACTTGACATCTTTGACATAAGGGCCAATAGTCCCGAAATTGATATGGATTGGGCTGAACTATTCTTGAAGAGGGGGGAAGGCTTTCATTGTATGCTTTTATGCCCTATTCTTCATTCTGAATGGCTATTAGGCCTATTATCCAGGTACCACATCAATGTGATTGTGAATTCATGTTTGATTGACTGGCATTGAATGGTATCCAGTCCACCCTCAAGAATAATGGACTAGACCCTATTCATTTGGTCTGGGTTGTGGTGTTTAGGCATAATGCCCCAGGCCTATTTTTATCTTGGCTCAGAGGGTCGCTTAAGACATTTTCATTTTGACTTTCTGGTCATTTTTGACAATGATATCTTGGAACAGAATTGTTTTTTTATCATGGGCTTGTAGAGTGGGTTGGATTTTGTGTATATTCCAGGTTTTTCTATGAAAAAGCCATATGTTGACCCTTGCCTGCGCGGACAAAACCTAATGTGAAGAAAATCATACTAAAACAAAAGAGCTAATTAGTCATTTATGGTCATTTATTTCATCAAAAATAATGTCTATTGCCCTTCATTCATCCCTCCAAGTTTCAGAAACATAACTTGACAGGGATCCCAAATGGGGAATTTGATCTTAAACCCCCATGACCTTTGTAAATGACTTAATCGACAAAGACGGAAACTTTTACTTTTCTGCCAAATGGCTACACTCGGCCCCAGTGGCCTCGAGCTTAATACTAGTTATACGCTCCCAACCACTGGCACAGATGGGGCCGGATCATGTTTCTCTACACTAGATGGCGCAAAATGTCATCAACTAATCAGCGACCAGTATTTCGCGTAACTAAGGAAAACATGAAACATTTTCTTATTGGCTGCATTGGTCACGTGACAAGTATCTAGTGGCCGTAGCTGTATATTCGGGGCTTTTTGTGCTATTTTGCACCACTTTTTTGAACACATTCACTCCGAAATGAAAAGTTAACATACTCAACGTCACATATGACCCGATGTGGGACAGTACAGCGGTGTAAGCACTTTGTATTCAGCATGCTCTTGGATTGCCGTGATTGCGTCCACAGAAACATAACGGCCAAAGCTTGTTTGAAAGCTGATCAGTCATTGGCTGGTTTTCCCCGCGCAACTGTTAGTGACACCTAGTGTTCAGAAACGGACCTTGGCACCAAGTTTTTCAGTGGTTGAGGGTGACAGCTTCGGGCGGAGGCCGATACCACTGAAGTACTGAGTGTACCAAATGGCAAGAACTTTACAAATTAGAGAACCGACAATTTAATTATATTTCAGTCATTTATGCCATTCCTAGGAACTGGAAGAAACGTATAAAGGAATTAGGAACAAAACTAGACTCATTAGTAAAATATAATATCAAATAACTGATTACCTAAAAAAACAGGGAAATATTTCTATCTCAAGTACATTGAAAAATACAGTAGGACACCACAAAAGTCGGAGAATAAATGGGAGAAAGTTTTTTCGGCAAAATATAAATGAAAAAGACTGGCATTCATTTTACTCCATTCCTTACAAAGTTACAAAGGAGATGAAATTAAGATCACTACAATTTAAAATCCTGCACCGAATATTACCCACAAATAACTGGCTTTTTAAATGCAAACTCTCAGAAACAAAAAATTGTTCCTTTTGTCAAATCAACACAGAAAGTATAGAACATCTGTTCTGGGAATGCCATGTTTCAAGGACTATTTGGCTACAATTAAAAGATTGGCTCTCATCAGTTGACCAAAATTTAAAAGTGAAACTGGGGCTAAAAGAGATCATCGTAGGGGAAACGGGGGAAATAAGTAAAAGGAACATTGAACACCTAAAACTTATCACTAAGGATCATTGAAAAATACAGTAGGGCACCACAAAAGTCGGAGAATAAACGGGACAAAGTTTTTCGGCAAAATATAAATGAAAAAGACTGGCATTCATTTTACTCAATTCCTTACAAAGTTACAAAGGAAATGAAATTAAGATCACTACAATTTAAAATCCTGCACCGAATATTACCCACAAATAACTGGCTTTTTAAATGCAAACTCTCAGAAACAAAAAAATGTTCCTTTTGTCAAATCAACACAGAAAGTATAGAACATCTGTTCTGGGAATGCCATGTTTCAAGGACTATTTGGCTACAATTAAAAGATTGGCTCTCATCAGATGACCAAAATTTAAAAATGAAACTGGGGCTAAAAGAGATCATCGTAGGGGAAACGGGGGAAATAAGTAAAAGGAACACTGAACACCTAAAACTTATCACAAAGGAATATACTGTGGTCTCGGAGTTATGCCGGATTCGACTCCATATCCACCCATTGGTTCTGGGGAATTTGGGGTTCGGCCTGTGGACTGAAATTGTGGTATGGGCGGATATGAATGATCCTGAGACATGCCCCGACACCAAATCATTTTTGTTTGGGCTATACCTTCCCTAAAAGTGCGGCTAGGCCTGACCGCCCCCAGTCCGGCATAATTCCGAGACCACAGTATTTACCATTCAATAATACAAAATAAAAAACCAAATTTTAAAGAACTAATTTCTCTAATCCAAACGAAAATATCAGTAGAAGGATATTGTATCAGTAAAGAAACCTATCATGAAAAATAGGGCAGACAGATTGTACAAGTTTTCGAGCTAGACAAATAACTGTCTGCTGACGCACTTTGCACACTGCACTCTTATTTCTGCACTAAAAAATCCACAGTCTTTTTCCTTTGTAATGTATTCTAAACCTACTGTAAATAGTTTTGAATTCTTAATGTGGAAATAAAATATAAATTACAAAAAAAAGATATATATATATGCTATTCTAAGGCGTACCATACGGGTTAAGGCATGCCTTTCCAATGAAAATAACACTCGTTATAGATAGGCTTTTTTTGATTTCTTGCCCGTGGGAAATGTGCCACGAGTTTCAGGTAAGCCACAGCCTAAAGCGTAGGCCTACGGTGGACAGCTCTGCAGGACAGGCGCACCGTTTATTTCGGCGGGGGGGGGGGGGCATTAGCTGGGTGTCTCTTAGTCAGTCAATAAGCAACCCAACCAGAAATTTGCTGAGTCATTCAGCATGACCATGGTACGCTGACCGACTGATATTGCCGGTGACCAGCAGGCTGGGCCGCCGGCGCGGTAGGGCGAAATGATCTTGATAGCATTGTGGTTCCAGGTCAACGACCGGGAATAGAACCACTAACAGTAACAGTACCGGTGGGCCTATTTTCCATGAACCAGTTTGCAGTAGGCACTCATTAGGGGAAAGGGAGGTAAATTGGACTAGAATGTAAATTGGACCACCTCAAATTCTCCCACTTGCAGTTGTTGAACCAATCTGATTACTTCTCAGTCCTTGGCAATTGAACCAAATACCATGCTAGGTAATAAAACATTCACTCAAAATTAACCGTCTGGTCACATATGACATTTCGTCTTTTGGTGGTCCAGTTATATTAGGAAGGGTAGTTAAATTGGACCACCAATTGAAAAACAGCCAAAATATTGATGACTGAGACCCACCGATATATGTGTTCAGACAGGGACCTCTGTGCAGTCGCTTTGATATAAGGCAATGGACAATTACTGTAAAAAACTTGATGTTATCACAGAATAAAACGATAGCGGTCCAACTTACATACGAAGGCTGCTTAATTGGACCACTTTGCCAAAATATTGATTTCCAAATTACTCCACTATTAGCCGTGGAATGAGGCCCTTATCCATTTGGGCAATTCTCCAGTAGAGAGTGGATGTTACAAAATCAAATTTTTATTTTCATCTTTGCCTGTTACAACTCATTCAGATATGCAAAAAATCGAGGAGATTCAGGCAGCACTGCTGGAATAATGTGAAGTATTTTCAGTTATAAGGCAAGAGAAATTTATGAAAATTAAAATTCATGTTTTTTGCACAGAATGTCTTGACATAACCTAGTTTTGGTACCCTTCTTTAGCCCCCCACAGATCAGATTACATCCATGAAAACCATGGTGTTTTGGTTGATTTCACATCTACAAGATCTGATTGAGGAACAATGGACAAGTACAACATAATACAGTTGGGATGAATATGACTTTGAAGCCTTCTTTTCAGAAGTAAATTTTTGTAATTCCGTTACTGTAATTCCGTTATCATGCACTGCATTTAGAAATGGTAATTTCTCTTAGGTGTAGAAAAATTTAATGACGGTTAATATCTGAACTAAGAACTAGCAACAAACTAAGCTGTATTACTGTTGTTGTATTCATACGTTCTGCGTGTATTGTGTAAGAATTTTTTAAACGTTGGTGACTGTTTTTGCACTGTCTCTCTGATTAATTCCGTTACCGACAAAAGCCTGAAAAGTGGGCATCACAACTCCTTACGCTTGAATTGTAGACTGGGTTTGAACGTGTTCAAATATAATTTGGACTGATGTGCCCAGGATATGACTGGTTTCGTATGCATCATATTTGCCAGCTAAGGGTGGGAGCTAAAAATATGACTAAATGTTGCTCTGATTTGTAATTCCGTTACCGGAGAATTGCCCATTTACTAGATGCAGGACTTGATACTGCCTTGATCAAAACTTTCCGCACAGCTCATTCATGCTGATTTCACAGCCCTTTTTCCTTAGGGGGTCCAATTTACCCCTCCCTTTGCATACCACAACATGGCTATAGAACAGTGGTTGCCTGTGTACATGGTGTATACCGGCATGTATAGGGTGTCCCAAAAAAGTGAACCGCTTTTTTGACAAGTATTTTCTCAGCAACAGATAAACTGAATTCATTGTAATTTGTCGCAGAGTAACCTTAGGGTATCATCAACAAGTCTGCAAAATATTTAGGAGATCGGTTGCAAATTATGCGAGTATTGTCAAATTCAAAACAGCATGTCAACACCTGCGTGAACATGATGAAGGTCGCATTGCATTAGCTCTGATATTGGATTTTTTGACATGCTGTTTTGAATTTGACAACACTCGCGCAATGTGTGACTGATCTCTTAGATATTTTGCAGACTTGATGATGATACCCTAAGGTTACTCTGCGAAAAATTCCAATGAATTCGGTTTATCTATCGCTGAGAAAATACTTGTCAAAAAGCGGTTCACTTTTTTTGGGACACCCGATATATGTCGCACTCTGCCAAACGCCCAAGAAAGATGCTTTGCGGAATGGCGCGAAACCCAGTTACCATGCCTACCTAACAACGTGACTTCATGCTTCCTGGCTTCGAGTCTTGCCATGACCATCTTCATGACTCTCTCCCCCATCCTGCCTTCTCTGCAACTCCCCAGAAACAGAACCATTTTGAGAGACATGTCGACTCCTGTCTGAATAAACCGTGTGGAATGGCGCACGATCGATCAAGTGAAGCGTTTGGTGGCGAGATCAGGAAAAAACACACTGTTGGTAAAATGGTAGGCCTACATAATAGCTCATTTGAAAAAAAGATTAATTTATTCAACTCTTACTGTATGTCACTTTATGGGCCAGTGCTTTGGAACCTCAGCGATCGTGGAATAAATTCTTTTTACACTGCGTGGACGAAAGCTGTCAGAAAACTATTAGGCCTTCACTACAGGGTGAGTCAAAAAATGTCACTCCAAATGTCTTGGCCTGTCACACCAAAACTATGAAAGGTACAAAAACATCAATGATACCATTGTTTTCCTATGGGCAATGACTAAGTCTAGTGCAAGAATCAGCCATGTGTGGCGAAGCATATGGTCGGCAGAGCCCATTGTTCCACGAGGACCATAAATGCAACTTAAGCCTCGCTTATGTCGCCCTACGCTGTGATAGAAATAGCGTCAACAAGTTGCAACTGATAACTTATGTCGCCACCGACTAGAAAAATACCGATCGGTCGCAACTACCTGGAACTAGTAAATCGCCGTCTTTTGAGTGCTTATGTCGACACTGATTTCTTTTGATTTTAAGTAAAACGTGCTGAAGTTGAACACGTGCGATTTTCTGGATCTGGATATTTGTAGTTTGCAACTAGTTACTCGCTGACGCCCGAGAGCTTATGTCACCTAGTAAGTTGTGACTGATTAGTTCCAACTACGCGCCGATTATCAGTTGCCAACTAGTTCTGACTGTACGTAAGGGCGGCATAGGCGGATCTAGGGGGGGTGTTCAGGGGGTTCGATACCCCCCCTTGGCGGCCGCGGTGACCATTTTTAAAAACTGCATTTCTGGTTTAACGAAGAGTTCGGAGCATACAAAAGTGTTCTGCTTTTAGGAACAAATCTCACAGGAAAATGCCCCAGAACGCGTCTCAGAGCATCTAGATTTTCAAATTTTCCTGGGGGAGGCCCCCCAGACCGCCCCCGGCGGGGCAAAGACCTTCGCCCCATGCCAATGCGCTTTGACTCTTAAACATGAGTAGCAAGCCGTAAGTGGCTTTGGATACAAACCCTGATCATTTTTTCATTGCATTTTCCTGCATCATGTACTTATCGGTGCTGAACCCCCCCGTTCCCAAAATCCTAGATCCGCCCCTAGGGCGACATAAGCGAGGCTTTACACAATGTCAGAGAAATGAAGTTTCCAGTCAGTGGGCTTTTACCCTTAATATTCCATTGCATAACTGTGGTTTACCCCTGCAGGCCTATGCAAGGCACATTTTGATGTTGGAAGCAATCCTGAACATGGAAAGACCACAGTTCACAGCTGTCCAAATTTATGGAGACAGGGAGCGCACAAGAATCGATACGTCTTTTGGGGAAGAATATCCAGATGTCCGACGACCAACAGAGAACGCAGTCAGACGAAATGTGAGGAATGTAGCATTCAAAATAAAAGTTAAAA
>NMRB01000928.1:73885-88321 GCA_002633025.1 Notospermus geniculatus | reverse complement strand
GTGTAATGTCTCTGAGTGTTCACATTTCCAGTGTTAATTCTGGTTAACAGTTACCGGTAGGCCTACCTGATTAGAAGCATCATTCTCTTGTAATCCTCCAGACTCAATAAACAACAAATTTACACACAATGTCTTCTCCAGCTTGGAAACAATTGCCCACTACAGTCACCACTCCAAACAACTATTACAAAGTCAGCTGAGCGCAAGGCCCGTGGGCCTCTTGTTTTAGTTATTTCTGAACTTTCGGAAAATCCCACATTGTGTAACTTGCATTTACGGTCCTCGTGGAACAATGGGCTCTGCCGACTATATGCTTCGCCACACATGGCTGATTCTTGCACTAGACGTAGGGCCGTATTCTAGAAGCTCCTTCAGTGTAAGGTCGACCTTAATCTTTTGTATTCTACCCTGCAAACAATAGCTAAAGGTCGACCTTACACTTAAGGAAGCTTCTAGAATACGGCCCTTAGTCATTGCCCATAGGAAAACGATGGTATCATTGATGTTTTTGTAACTTTCATAGTTTTGGTGTGACAGGCCAAGAAATTTGGAGTGACATTTTTTTGACTCACCCTGTACAGGACGCACTGCGCTCTGTTACCTCTTATAATGAATACATGTATGTCCTCTATTGAGTCCATATTAGCCGCTCGTCTCAAAAAATTATCACAAGAGCCGATTCTAGTAGCATTTCCTATGTTAAACTTGCATGTAGGCTGGCTCGTGGCGGCAGCAGGTCTTCGGTGTCAAAGACATTCCTTTTTGTTTCTCACAATGTACGGACTAATGAAGCTAGTCAACAAGATCGGCAGAAGGCGGGTTTGATCCGAGACCTGCGGCAGCTTCGAGACAGTGGAGAGGAAAATGTTAACGACATTATAATCGACCTCTGTATATATTGAGCATATTAATTAGGCCTATCTACTAGTAAGTGAACTGTAACATTTAGACACTAGATCCTGCTGCACTTTTGCACCTCACAACTTGCACCCAAGGATGTAAGCACCCTGAATGACTTACATGAATAAAGCATATATATATATATATATATAAGTTCTTCACGTGACCTCATACCCTAATTAGGAGAGAATTGGCCGTCAGTGCCAATGGGGGGGGGGGGCTTACCGAAAAAAATCAGATTTTAACTGGAATATTTTCCAAACGATTTGTATAATTTGTCAAATAAAATTACACGTTCTACAGCAGTCTGATGATTGAATGACACCTGTCTGTTGTAAAAACAAACAATTGGTGCTGAAGAGGAGCTGTCAGCGAGTTGACCAATAGGTGTCACTGCGGCCCAATTCAATGCATATAGCGGACCTAGTCATTATTGATCGAGCAGCAATCACGTAGATTTTCCTGTACATTGGTCCGCTAGAACTTTGCTGCCATCTGTTGGCAATATGCGTGGTTGACTGTTCCTATTACATAGAGATGTACTTCGCACATGATGAACAACAACCAATTTATTTTGTAGAACGAGGTATTTTGGCCGCTGCACACGATCAAATTTAATTTGACGAAGTAAATTTGACCAAAATCTTACGTTGGGTCGTGAACGACGGGAAATTTGACACACGGATGGACGTGTTCTGTAAATTTCCCGTCGTTTGTTATGGTACGAGGGCCTATTTTCTGGAGTTGACCATATCATGAACCAAACAGTTATATCAAGCAGGAAAAAAAATATCTAAAGATTTTGATCGCATGGGCCGGGATGGTGTAAGTGGTGTATTTACTCCAACACCGAGATAATAGAGGTAATTTTGATATATTACAGAGTTTAAGAGATCACACGCTAACGCTAACGTTTACGTTAACGCTATTTCTGCCATGTATTTCATGTACAGAAAATACTGTTAACGTAAATGTTATCGTTAGCGTGTGATCTCTTAAACTCCCTATTTATCAGGACAAATACTTTAGACTGTGGTGTTTGACCCGTTCGTGACGGAAGCGCGTGGCGCATTGTTACAGTTGAGTGTAACTTGCGTAGGCTACGATGTAGGATATCTCGGTAGAATATATAAAACGAATCAAGCTGATTTCTCGACTCTAAAGATTTTTGGCAAAAAAACTCCTCAAAATGAAGGTAGGTAGAGTCATTTTACGACCTTTACTGACATCAACGAGCTAATCAGCAGGGGTTTTAACCTCGCTACACTTCATCCACTCGCAGCAAGCTTACGAAGAGGAGCGAGACCAAACACTGCTGTGGGAGAATATGGGATCTGATCTCAGCTGGTGTGACGCACTGCCCCTACCGATGTGGCAGGGATCTAAGTCCACCTGGAATCAAAGTCCGGTTTCACTCAACGAGGGATTAGAATATGGCTATAGAGACCATGACCACTCGAACATAGCCAACAGCAGACTATTGTATCCCGGACTTACATCCCGAGGACTTTCTCCCCTGGTACACCTGTCTATCCGATGTAAACGATGGCGGATTCACTATAAAATCGGCCACGTTCCCACTGACCATTGCACACAATGGCTGGAAGTTGGACATATGTATATCAATTTTGTTGGGGACGAATTTTTCGGCCCATGAATAACTTCGTAATATGTTCTTCTTTTTTTTCATTTAAACGTCTTTTTCATGGTAGCGATCCTTCTTATCGCCGTCACCCTAATCTCGGCTGCAGGGCGCAATAACAATAAAACCTCGCCAGAGAATTTGAAGTGTAAAAAGGCTTGTCGCATTCTCGTTCCAATCGCCGTTAGTTCCGTTCCGCATTTTATGATGGCTCCACTAACGTCTCTGGAACCAATACTTGGCCGGTTTCACAAGAATCTTGTGAAAACATTTATTCGCCCATTTTAGACCAAAATATTGAGAACAGTGTTTAGCTAGATGTAAAACAAAGTCACACAGCCAAAAAAATGTGGAAAAGAGCAAAAAATCTCGCTAGAATGAACTATTATTCTTGGAACTATTTTACGAGAAAGGCGGTGATGCGATCCGGTGTTCCGTCTGAATCCTGCCACGTTTTAGATGCCACTGAATCTGTGAACCAATAGGAAGACGTATATCGCAGAGCACGTGTATTTTGCGGTTTTTGTAAACATTATTGTGTGCCCTCGCTTCAACCATCATTTCGTACCATTTTCATTTAATCAGGAGGTTTTGTCTTGTACAATCTAAATGGATATTATATTCGAAACACATGTGGATGAATGGATGACGCAGGTAAGTTTATTAGGCCCGAATTAGCACAAATTTACACATTTAATCGAGCGGTATGCGTCTGTACATTTTTGTACACAGCGATGCATGGGGAAAAGCGAATCGATAAAACATTCGTGTTCAGCCCCAAAATCATATTTTTATCCGTTGTTATAGAAGTTACTAATGTGAGAGGGCTAATACATGTCGATTCAGTTGTTGACATGCACAAAAAACCCTTATTTCGGTGCGTTTTGTTGACGTCGTCTGCTCAGTCCTCCGCGCAAGTAGTACCGGTTTGGGTGCAGTGTCACTATATCGGAAGAATGGAGATAGGTGGCGCTGTGAGGAGTTTGGGCTTGTCGTAGACCGAACACTGTCCTGATTAAAAATACTAGGACAGACGCAAGCAAATGCATAAAACCATCATGGCGCCCGCTGGTCTATATTTAGTTCGGGAGAATGCATTGCTGTAGAATGCTGTAGAATGACGTCACGAGCCGGAATTCCGGCTCAGATCATTTGGTTTCACCGGTCTTCGAATGCAAGCTGCCCAGAAGACCGGGTACCAGTCTAGGCTTGTCGGAGAGAACGAACACGGTGTTTCAAACGCGTCCCAGGGACCATTGCCACGGAATGAAAGGAGCATTCTTTAAGTGCGTGAAGAAATTTTGTACGGAGGAGATGAGGAAGTGTTACGAAGAATGTTAAATTTGCAATAACTAGATAGGATCGACTTTGGTGGTCAACTTGACGGCAACGGTTTCTGACCTGGCCACTCTCTTTGCGAGGCTGAAAAAACTCATAGAAAATATCGTCACATTTCTAACGAGAAGGAACCACTTATAATACCTCAGTCCGTACAAGACTGGCGGATCCACAGATTGACTGGTTCCCTATCCTTTTTCCCGTGCTTAATCCATAGGGACAAACCACTCAACACCACAAGTCGTACGGAAAAAGTTTGTCACCTTGGAAAAATACGACATCATTCGCTGGGACGGTGATTTGACTCATGTGTCACTACAACTTCGGGAAAGTTCGGATGAATTCGGCATTGACGCCACCGATTTCACCTGGCATGCAAAGATTTGCCTGGCATGCATGAGACAAGTGTCATTTCTGAGAACGTATACAGTGCTGGAATCACTGTTCTGGAAGAACCCAGCTGCCGCCAGTATAAAAGTCTATGCATGAAAATGAAACGTGTCGAACCGCACAGTCACAGACGTACTCGCTGATGTAAAGAGAGTTTGAGATTTGAGCAAAAATACGGTAGTCTGTAGTTTCCGGAAAGCTGGAAACCTGGAAAGTATGTTGGAAAGCTGGAAAGTGTGGGGAATCCAAAAAGGATCAGTATAAAATCTGATCCCGATGGAATGATCCTGGTGGTGGTCGAAGTTTGTTGTTGTCATGTGTTGTGGTCTCGTCACCAGGTAAAGATGTTGTTATTTCAGGTACTTTTGGGTGTTTGTCTGATATGGATTGAGCGATATTAACTCCATACCTCCCACATGCTTTTATTTTTTTTTAAAAATTGTCTGAGGTGTGTGCACGGAGGGGGCGACTACAGCATGTTGTTATCGCCGGTACGGACGATTTCTGTGGTGCGAATCAGATGCTGACATGATGCATTGTGACCACTCTGTTACGATAGCATGGCGGAGAACAGGCCGTGGATTCGGGATTGAGATTGGCTGATCAGAAAAATCTCCTAAACGACACGAATATGCGCTTTTGATTAAGAAAATTGCTAAAAATTATTGAACAAAATGTCGAAGTATGGATGTTCCTCCATGGAAGCAATTGTATCTTAGCGCTCATTTTCAGGCCCCCTTTAAGACCACGAATCGGCTTCGAGTCCACTTCTGCCGTCTTGCGCAAACTAAGGTAGTAGCCTTGGTTTCATCTGAAAGGCGAACCAACAAAACTGTAGGAGGCCGCAGGAAGATATTTTCGCGTTTGTTAATGACTAAAACGACGAGTGCCAAGCTAGGATAGCAGCTATGATTTATTTGTTCACTGATCATACTGCTGTGATGTAAGAAGTTCGCACATTCCGTTTTTTGTAATCCTTTTTCTACAATTTAACACTTTCTGGTACTTCCCAACTTTCCAGCTTTCCAGGTTTCCAGCTTTCCGGAAACTACAGACTACCCAAAAATACTGGTCATTAGTCCTACAGTACAGTAATCATGCAACTATGTAATTGCTATACTTGCCATTGTATATTTGAGAATCAACCAGTGGATTTTTACATATCATAATTGTTCAGCGCATTGTGACCTGCTGACCCTTTGCTCAAAGTTCAGGTCCACAGGTTTTCCTCTCGTCCATCCTCCCCCTAAAGCCTGCCGCACACTACACTCCTCTCGCAGTGTTTTGTTTCGCTCCGTACCTACGCTTCACAAACCACTGCTTCGAATGGCCGGTATTTTGCCGATTTACCGCCAGATGACACCACTACTGTTCCCGCACTACTGTTCCCGCTGCCGCGCTGGAGAAAGTGTATTGGGATTTTGCTCAGTTGCAGCCTGATGGCGGGCGCTGATTGGTTGGACGGAAATAGTGCCATCTGGCGGTAAATCGGCAGAATACCGGCCATTCGAAGCAGTGGTTTGTGAAGCGTAGGTACGGAGCGAAACAAAACACTGCGAGAGGAGTGTAGCCGCACACTGGAGCTATCTGTTGAGCAAAAAGTCATTCGAGACTGTTTGCTCAGCAGATAGCTCACCGAAAAATACGCGCACCCGCGAGCTTTCTGCCTCGCGATGCAAAAAACTCACCGAAATTACGCGCACACGCGAGCTTTCTGCTGAACGGTCTCGAATGCCTTTTTGCTCAGCAGATAGCTCCAATGTGCGGCAGGCTTAAAAGCGCTGACTCAAAAAGTGGTGAGTCTGGAGGGTGTCTATAAACCGAAGATCGAAGACCGAAGACTGAAGATCGAAGACTGAAGACAGAAGGTGGAAGACCCTGAACTATAAAACGAAGACCCCCACAACTATAAACCGAAGACCCAACTATAAAACGAAGACCCCCACAACTATAAACCGAAGACCCAACTATAAAACGAAGACCCCACAACTATAAAACGAAGACCCAACTATAAAATGATGGGCTGTTTGATTAACCCCTTCCATCTAAGAGGCCTATTCACCGCAGCAGATTTCTCTCTTGAATTAAACTCAGTAAAATCGCTGACCAGACGCGCGACCTGCATAAGGCCTGCTTTCCATTAGAGCGTTTTCGTGCGCGAAAACGCTCGAAAGCATTGTTTGTTGCCGCGTCGTTGGTCACCGCGCGGAAAACTACAATGCTTTCAAGCGTTTTCGCGCACGGAAACGCTCCAATGGAAAGCAGGCCAAATGCATCGTGTGAAATCGGCCAACTTCTTCCACACTCTGCAATAAGCCAGTAAGTTTCCGCGTTCAACGCTTTAGGGTTTCCTCGTGATCCAATCAGAGCCGTTTCTTTTGCGAAGACTGACTCGAACTGCCGATGCAAACTTCGCTCTGATTGGTTGTTCTTTTTAAGAGCAGGGAAATTCCAATTTTTGCACACTGCTGGTTGGGAAAATGAAAGTGGTTTTCCTGCGTGACATCTTCGATGATCGAAGGCCGATCTGCTCACCACTACGTTACACCGCACATCACCCTTCGAGAAAGTGACCGGTCCACGGCGTATCTGCCGCCTCGAGAAGAAGAGGCCAATCAGAATCGGTGTTGTAAAATTTGAATCGTGGTACAAATAGTGGTAGCCGAAGACCCGATATAAAGTGTCATATGATTGGTCGACCGGTAAAGTTGGCATGGTGCCAAGATACGCCGCCGACTGGTCTATTTCTCGAAGGGTGATGTGCGATGTAACGCAGTGGAGAGCAGATCGGCCTTCGATTATCGAAGATGCTGCGTGGGTTAAGGGAGGGAAGCCGAGTAGAGTCTTAACCTGAGTAGTGAGTACGAATGAAGACTGGCAAACGTGCACAGCAGCAAACCTGACACACAGATATTTTCAACGCTGTTGTAATGTCGTTGGCGATGAGCGGAAAAATATCACAAAGATCATATGTATCATCCAATGAACCAAAGTACTGAAGCCACTCCGATAAATTAAAGGCAGACATGCGAAAAATATTGCCCGGCGGGCACAAGTTGTCTTTGTTTTGATTAGCGCACAGCGCCGTCTGTTAATAGGCGGTGACACTACGCTACTGCACAGGCCCCTGGAGAACTATCAGTGAGTTTAGAACACGTATCTTAAAAACACAACACGTATCTAAAAACACACCACGAGCTCACAAATTCGTGAGCTTGGGGTGTGTTTTTTACAAATTAGTGTTATTATGGTTTCCGATCTCAAGATCGGAAATCATATTGTGTT
Organism: Notospermus geniculatus; assembly: GCA_002633025.1. NCBI lineage: Eukaryota > Metazoa > Nemertea > Pilidiophora > Heteronemertea > Lineidae > Notospermus > Notospermus geniculatus. Next base: position 80,766 of record NMRB01000928.1, on the reverse strand, counting down.
TGGTCATGGTGTCTGTCTGTCTGTCTGTCTGTCTGTCTGTCTGTCTGTCTGTCTGTCTGTCTGTGTGTGTGTGTGTATCTGTCTGTTCAGTCTGTCACACCTGTAACTTTGTTCCTGCAAGAGCTACAGACCTGGAAATGTGACCTACCCCCAGATTTCATGACCTGAGCTACAAGATGGAATGAAAATTTCCAGTCTCCGATACCTGGTTCATGGTGAAATTGATATATCAAAAGTTGAGATTTTGTCTGTTACACTTTTGTTTCTTGAATAACTTGTCTCCGACGCCAGGTAGAGCACTAGTAACAAGTTCCTTCCCTATGTTTATGACCCTTGGCAAGATACTGGCATCAACAACTTTGTTCTCCACTGTCAGCATCATAATGATATTGACACATGTATATCAAATTTGATATTTTGACATATCGGGAGATCTGCCGCAGTAAGCGACTTGAAACTGGTATCACAACATCATTGCCCATCCACTGATGTTATTGCAACTGAAATTTTCAGTTTACACCTGCTCGGTCGCATGATATTTGCTGATATCGTGGTGAGATTTGATATTCAAATTTGATAACATGACATAAGTCAGAATCTGGTGATGGTAGAAACCTAAAACCTTCACCTACACCTAGGTTATCAAGGATGAGCTTTCAGATTACGCAATGACCTTGACGGTCAGAGGTCAAGGTCAAGGTCAAACAGTTCTAAAGGGCAAATCTGCTCAGAATTTCAGGAGAAAACTAATTAGAAGCCCGAATTAACCATCTCCTATAAGTTTAATCAAGAATGCCTGTTCCACTCACGCAATAATTCTCAAGGTCAGAGGTCAAGGTCACAGTCAGCTGTCACATATAACATTGTCAGAACCTGGTGATGGTAGAATCCTAATACCTTCACCTACTCCTATAGGTTAACAACGACGACCTTTCGGATTACGCAATGACCTTTAAGGTCAGAGGTCAAGGTCATGGTCAGACAGTTCTAAAATGCAATCTACTCAGAATTTCAGGGGAAAACTAATTAGAAGCCTGCATTAACCAGCCCCTATTGGTTTAATCAAGGATCCCTGTTCCATTTACGCAATATTTCTCAAGGTCAGAGGTCAAGGTCACAGATAACTAGCTCTAGAATAGTCAACTTCTCATCGGAAACCATTGACATCGCTCCGATGTCCTTCTCTTGTTTTGGTTAGATTCGTGTTCTGATAGCTCTCCAGGGGCTTGTGCTGTAGCTTAGTGTCACTGCGTATTAATAGACGGCGCTGTGCGCTAATCAAAACAAAGACAACCTTTGCCCGCCGGGCATTATTTTTCGCATGTCTCCCTTTAAGTCAAAGTATTCGTAAAGCTATGTACACACAGAGCTTAGTGCATGCCCGATCTTAGCCGCAAGCCTCTTCGAGAGGACGCAAGGCCCAAGAAATCTCTGTGTGCACCTGTGGTCGCAAGCCGTTAGGGCTTGCGTCCCGAGGCGCAGTCGGAATCGTAAATAGGCATATCATTTTTTTTATATTTGGCGCAGCTGTATACGCCCAGCCACAGGACGCAAGGNCCAAGGCCTACAATTTGTTCCTTTCTTAATTTCTTTTTATTTAGGCCTACATTTTCCTTTATATGTGCAGACACAAGTAATCATTGGCCTACCATTGAGGCCGGTAACGTTGCTCACTTCATAAGCCACGTGGTCGCGGATAAATCTATGAGTTATGGGATTACTGCGTTTTCAAGAACTACTTTCTGTGCTAGCAAAATAATGAATTCTCCCTTGGCGTATTTGATATTTGATATTTGATATTTATTTTGACCAACACAAGCAGTAACAAAAATTTCATTCACATGCGAAGAATTGTGGTCAGGGACAAAGCCAAGATCCTAAAAGGGTCGCTTACGGCTTTGCCCCAATATTACGCTAAATATTATTTTGCGTAATATTACGCTAAATCGGCGTAATATTACGCAAAATAAAGTAAGCCATTGTTCATCATGTGTTGAAATGCACTACGATGTCACGTCACTCATGAAAACATGGGTCGCAAAATTCGGTAGGCTTATGTAGGCATACAATGTATGTTCAATATGTCATGTTGCGTTGATGTGATTCGTTTCATATTTGTGTCTTCGTTTTATAGTTGTGGGGGTCTTCGTTTTATAGTTGGGTCTTCGGTTTATAGTTGCGGGGGTCTTCGTTTTATAGTTGGGTCTTCGGTTTATAGTTGTGGGGGTCTTAGTTTTATAGTTGGGTCTTCGGTTTATAGTTGTGGGGGTCGTCGTTTTATAGTTCAGGGTCTTCCATCTTCTGTCTTCAGTCTTCGATCTTCAGTCTTCGGTCTTCGATCTTCGGTTTATAGACACCCGAGTCTGGACGATGATCGAGGTCATTGTTCCCAGACGGTCCAGTGGGAAAAAACTAACGTAAACTACCTGTACGTAGTAGCCAATATGCCTACCCACAAATAGATTGGTTCCCAATCTTACCGGTAGGAGTAAGTACCGAGATTGGTCGTTTCAAAACGCTGATTGACTATAACAAAGAACTACCAATGATTTTCTAGCCAATCAGCCCGTTTTTTCGCGTACGATCACGTGATTATAGACGACAGGCGCTACGATGCCAGTCAGTATTTCGCGATCACAGCGGTCGGAGATCAGGAAACACCTGTGCTGTGCTGTATTTTACAAGTATGTCATGGATGTGATCGACTGTCACAGTAAAAACGCCCACAATACGGTACACGTCGTTTTTCAGCGAGATCGCGTTCATCGTAAAGTCTTCCTTTCACGGATGATAACCTTGAAAGGACATGGCTCCCTGATGATGCTGAAGACTCAGACCATGTTTGGCTTCGAGGCGCCCTCTGGTAGCGAGAAGCTGAACTGCTGCAACATGGCGGAGAAGAAGAGAAACAACATCATTTTGGCCAGCGCCTCTCCTACACATCTCCGACGCCCTGAAAAAAAAGAGCAGAGCTTGCACCATTGGGCTTCAGCTGGGAATTCGTTCAATGTCGGGAAGTGAACCGGGGACGTGAAGCTGAACATCATTTCAGACAGCTTCTTCGGTCCAATGAAGCTGTTGGCCTACTCACCGAGGCCAAAATTGATAATGCTTTCTTGATTTCGCAAGTCGCCGCCTTCTGTGAGGAAATTCCTTGGGTCAAACTCGTCTGGATTAGGCCAAAGAGACTGATCCCGAAATACAGCCCACTGGTTACCAAACACTGTGGTTCCGACGGGGATTCTGTAGCCAAGGAATAAAACACCCCTGCCCAGGTTTGAGTGCGGGGTACCGAGCACAGAGACGGCGCTCAGTCGCTGGACTTCTAACAGAACAGCCTAGGTGTAAATCAGTTGTTTCTTATTAGCGATGCTCGGCAGGTACGCCATTGTGTCGCATGCGTCCGCTATCTTGTTGACCTTCCCAAGGTCATCTTGGACCCGTTGTTGTATCTCAGGATGGGCAGCCATGTAGAGAATGGCCCATCGTAAAGTTCCTGACACGGTCTCTCCCCCGGCTTTGAAGAGGTCACCGATCACTTTGACCAGCTGCGGACCTGGAAATAATTTGCTGTGTAAAATAAAAGTCTAGGAAATGAGATGGAGGTGTACAGGCGTGGGCAAAGGCACTCCACGGCATGACGGGGAAACTCGTTCCCGGGCAGGCCGACAGAGATAGCTGTCACGTGGCGTCTAGTCGTGCGTCGAAGTCATATGTAGTGCTTGCTGATTAGGCCTACGCAACTCAAGCCGGTCCACGCAAAGCAAATGCATGAAGGACTTGAAGATGAAAAGGGTCCAGCGATGGGTAAGGTTTATGCATGACGAAAATCGCTGACTTCATTAGTTGTTAGGAATGATGGTACGGAAGACATTGCCCATCCACTATGCCACAGAAATATGAAAACGATCGGGCCAGCCGTGTGGCAGTGGAAATCAACAAATTTTTTCTTATACAAAATATGCTTTCAGTGGGCCTGTTCTTTGTCTCAATATGGCGGTCGTTGGGATATTGCGATATTGTAGGCTTTCTTTGTCTTACGGTACCGAAAGTATTCAATTTGGTGGGTCGTCATGTCCCAAAAAACTCCAAAATAACATAATGTAAACATCCATGTTTACAAACAGTTTACAAACATTGAATGCAAACAACGAAGTCATGATACATTATTTTTAAGCAACGTTGATCGCGATCACTACGTGGATGGGGTGACCGGCGCGGTATAACACAGAAAGAAAAAAAAGACCTCATCTCGAGATAAAATGAATCTCCAACTCTTGTCCCTAACATGAGTTTCTTTAGCAACTCGAATAGACATAACTGGGTCTCCACTTGAGATGACATTGTCTCCAACTGGGTAAAATGATTCTCAGCTGTTTCCACCGGATTGTTTGTTGTCTCGAATCAAATAAACAAGTGATGTCTCCATAAAAAAACGTTTAACACCCAGTGGGTTTCGAACCCAGGACCCTCTGATCGCAAGTCGGACACCAGAACCACCACACCACCGAGCTCCTCATATGAGCAGATTTTGGTTCCCCTCGGTTTGTTTCCAATTTTCTCCAGCTGAGGCCCTGTCCCATCGACTGGAGAACTGAGAAAACTCAAAATGAGTAGACTTTGTCTCCACTTCAGAATGAGACTCCAGTTGCAGTTATTTCAAGTCGATGCAAGAGGGCTCCAGCCTTAGAAAACTGGTACTCATTCTCGGTTCGAGTAGCAACACGCTGGGGAATCAGTTCTGCGCGAAGCCGTGCGATCGCCGTATTCCGAGTCCGCGTTTTGCAAACCTCCGTGTCAAAATGGCCGACTCGGAAGAAAATGAACAGGACCGGCTACAAAAATCTATAACTGGAGATAGAAATGTCATCGAATCTGAGTAGTAAGGCGTACAGTCGGATCTCAGTGGTCTACTGCAGCTCTCTGAGAAATTTGGTATTGTAACTCATTTTCGTTAACGAGTTTGAGCTGTAAAACCAGCGCGGTGTCATGCTCATTGCTGTTGGCAACGGCGTCCACCGTAGGCCTAAGTCGAGGCCACGGTCTTATCAAGCAAGAACTCTTGTACCACGTGTACAGTAGGCCTACAACAGGCTGTAGACTTGTTACTGTTGTGTAATACTCATAGGCTGCATCATATCATGATATGTGGCTACGGGATGTAGGTAGGCTTACACGGTCATGACGTGGACGGGGGACGCCGTTGCCAACAGCAATGAGTATGACACCGCGCTGGTTTTACAGCTCAAAAATGAGTTACAACACCTAATTTCTCAGAGAGCTGCAGTAGACCACTGAGATCCGACTGTACGCCTTACTACTCAGATTCGATGACATTTCTATCTCCAGTTGTAGATTTTTGTAGCCGGTCCTGTTCATTTTCTTCCGAGTCGGCCATTTTGACACGGAGGTTTGCAAAACGCGGACTCGGAATACGGCGATCGCACGGCTTCGCGCAGAACTGATTCCCCAGCGTGAGCAAAGGAATCTCATTTTAGGGACAAAATAGTAGGCTGGAGACTCATTTTATCTCGAGATGAGATCGATTTTTTTTCTGTGAATACATGTGTGATATAGTTGCCATTGATGTTGCGCATCGCTCCGACTTCCACTTCCGCTGCGAATTGACACGGAGTCATTTTGGAGGTCAAAAAGTAGGTTGCGGCAGACGCACGAGAACCAAGTCGAAATGGTCATCTTGAACACCATCCCAAAAAGTCTTTTTCACGTCCTTGGCACACTTCAGTTCGTTGGAACGCTACTAAAGTTTTTCAGCATGAAGCTTAGATTTAAGGAGGCTTCTACAATACGGGTTTATGTACCTTTTATTTTCAAGCTTTTTCACGTGCAGCAAAATCGGAATTTGATGCAATAAACGAAGTTAAGCAATCTCCAAAATCCCCGACCATGTTGAAATTTCTCCAAAGGAATAAACAGCCATAAATATTATTTGGGGGAATCTGTGTAACCGTGAGTAGAATCGTGCCCGGCACCTATGTTTGTCGCACTCTTCAAATACCCGGCCCATGGATACTGAGTGCAGATGTTTTATTTTTACACCACCATGTGTAAAAACTATGTAAATCTTGGTAAATACTAGGCAAATCCATAGCTGTATACAATGTGCATATTCTAAAATGTTCAAAGTAAAGATTTGAGAAGAATAGTATGTCAATTGCTTTATGACTTCTTTATGTTGATTCCGATATGTTTTGAACACTTACAATGTACTCCAATTTTTAGCTGCGTAAAGCGGCCCAGGCACGATCAATATTATTGCACAATATGAGGACCGAAATAGACAATTTTATTGCAAATCGTTCTTCTACCCATCATGCCACAAGCCCATGCCTCTATTTTGGGCCCCATATTGTGCAATAATATTGATCGTGTATGGGTTGCTAAACTTTTAACCTTCACGTCTTCCCTTGGAGTCGGTTTGTTGCGTAAATGGTGGGCATACATCAAAATATGTGACAGTGTCATGCATATTGCTGTATAGGACTGTTCTCGAGCTCTACATCAATTTACAACCAAAGTTACCAGCACTTTGCCATTCGAGAGTTTAAGAAATGGTCCCGTTAAAGATAACACGAACGCTGACGCTATTTCTGACGTGCATGCACATTTATATGCAATGTAAAAAATATCGTTAATGTTAGTGTTACCGGGGCGATCTCTCAAACTCGCAAGTTATGGGCTGTCTGACCCATTGTGTTTCACAGGTCGGCGCTAGGCGGCGTTATGGACGCACCAACCTTTGTCCGCACGAGCCGTATCACGCCGAATTTGGCGTAAAAAGTAATACGCGGACACATCACCGCCTCAACTCGGTAATCACGTGATCTACTACGCCACGAAAGTAAATCCTAAGAAAATAG
>NMRB01000928.1:43220-59905 GCA_002633025.1 Notospermus geniculatus | reverse complement strand
ATGTTTGCAAACATTAGCAAACTCGGTGTTTGGCCTTGTTTGGCAAGAAAAGTTTGCAAGTGTTTGCTAGTGTAGACCAGTCACCAAACAAGGACAAACACGACAAAAACATCAGCAAACATGTTTGGAGATGTTAGTGCATGCACCTTCTTGAAAACATGTTTGCTTGTGTTTGGCAGATCAAGATTATTTCAGGACCATGTAATCGTCTTGTTGATGGACAAATTGCAGCCTCCAGAGTGAGAAGGAGATGGAATGGACCTTCTGCCTTGACGGAGTCAGTGATAAGCCCCATTCTTGCTCCTTTTTAGGAACTTGCATCTGGCCAACAAGTGTGGCTTTTTGATTTTTGCAATATATTGCTGCTCAACAACTTCATTTCTGTGTTTCTACAGTGTTTTTGTCTAACCCAGGGAAATAACAACGGTTTTCCCTAAAATTTCTGCCAATATTTTGCAAACAATGCCAAACATGTTTCATGGTGTGGACGTGTACCCCAAACATCAGCAAACATTGTGTTTGGTGATGTTTGCATACAATTGTTTTTGAATGTTTGCCAGTGTAGACTAGGCTTGACATGCAGAGGACTGCATAATTTGGAAGCCCAACAAAAACCCTGCACTTGGCAGACAAGGTTAATTACCAAAACCTCTACCTGGTGCAAGACCAATTCTGACATGGTTGATCGAACTGCTTCGTGCTCAGTCATCTGTGACAGTAAATTGGATTTCTTGGTACCATAAGAAAGAGGACATCATTAGGTAATGAATGGTGGTTTCCAATTTCCAAAATGTTTAGCCATGTCCAAGAAATTAACAAATTAAAATCTCGGTCTCCTTTTTTCTGATACACACTGTATATGGCCCCATTTCAACAGAAATAATTGCGTCACAATATCTTCATATGATATAAATAATAATAATGATATTGAAATGATATTCAATCATTGTAGTGCCGAAATTGAGGAAGTTATTTAGCATTGTGTTTAGGGGAACTAGATTTTTCGTTCATGATTTGAAAACGTACAGTCCAAGAATTTATAAAATATCGTCCAAGATCTGAAATTGTTTCGTCCAAGATTGTCACGTAAGTCTTGCCAAGATGCACGTGACCACAAAACTGATGACATCATGAAGTACATGAATAACCCGTATGCATTTCGTCATTTTCATTTATTTACTTTTTGCATGGAAACTTTGACGCCTTGGGACACTTCCGGCAAAGAACATGCAGTAGGATTAGTGCTCGAAAGGGCTGAAAAATGCCGCTATACCTCCTATAATTTGGGAATAAGGAGACAAGACCAATCCCTACAACTTTTCAAAAGGGACCCATAGTAAATTCTCAAGGAGTTGTAGGCCTAGGCCTCGTTCGAGGCTATCCTTCATTTCATGATTTACGCTCTGAATATCAACCTCACTACACCTCTTGGTTGGCGACACTACGTCGGTCCACTTCCGCCGTCGATCCATTCTACTTTTTAGAAATAACCAGCTGAATTTCATTGGATAATTTTGGCGGTCATCGCGCCATCGAGTCAAGTACAACATGCCAACCGATAAAACATGACAGGCTGTCGCACACACCGTGCCGTTATCGGCGTCAATAGCTTAAAAGAGAAATATGAGTCAGATGTTAGACTACCGAAATAAAAGTAGTGCAATAGGCAGAATTTGGTGGAATACCGTGGAATTCCACTTTTTCTACATGCCGCCCAACATGTTTAATTCTACCAAAGAACCGTCTATCATTCCGAGATTACACGAGATGCGCGCGCAGATCGTCCCAGGATGCAATTCGGCACGCACGATCAATATGGATGCGTTCGTCGCATTTTTCGATTGAAAATGAAATGCAAAATATACTACATAGTTTTTTCGCTTCACCGTGGTGAAGTCACATCATAAACGTAGCGTAAGTGTTTATAGATCATTGGTGAACTGCGGTTTGCCGTTTTACTCTCGGCTGTCGCCGGTGCCTAGCTTATTTTTGTGACTGTCCCGTGCGCGGGTAGATAGCGTCACCAGCCTCGTTTTTAGACCTTCGCTACACGTCGGCCATTAGTCGGCTGCTGGAATTTTATTTCTGCGGGGTCTTTTGGTAAATTATGCCTGAATTTAACCTTGCAGATGCTATTTTTCGGTCTGAGATGGATCTCTTGAAGAAGACTGAAGGGGAGGCCAAAAATAAAAGAGAAGCATGGCCAACATAACACTCCGGCCTCAACCTCTTCTCCTAGTGTTAAGCCTAAGAGCAAGTCAGCAGCTGCCAGCAGTGCTGGTGGTCCTAACCAGCTTGCTAAAGATGCGTCTAATGCTGCATCCGGGTCAAAAAGGAAGTCTGAGTCTGAGGACAGAAAACCTGCAAAGGCACCGAGGGTAGGCCTAGATATACACTCCTCTCGCAGTGTTTTGTTTCGCTCCGTACCTACGCTTCACAAACCACTGCTTCGAATGGCCGGTATTCTGCCGATTTGCCGCCAGATGGCACCACTACCATCTGGCGGTAAATCGGCAGAATACCGGCCATTCGAAGCAGTGATTTGTGAAGCGTAGGTACGGAGCGAAACAAAACACCTAGATAGTGCGGGGTCTGAGAAGACTACCACTGGCACTTGTCACAATAATAAGCCTAGCTGTCATACATTGAGTGATGACGAGCAGCAACTGTCAGACTATGATGATCATGTTGAACTGGAAGGTGATGGTGTTACTACCCCTGGTGGTATGGAAGACCCGCTTGCAAAGCTAGACAAGCTCCTTGACGAATCTGATGAAGATCAGTATGCTGACCAACAGGAGGAGGATCCTCACTTGGCTGAGCTTTTCAAAACCGTCCATGCTCAGGAGGAAGAAGTTGGTCCTCCAATTGGTGAGGTGTATGCTAAGCTTATTGACGAACTTTTTCCAAGTGCTTCCGGACGGTATGCTGAAAAAGCTTAATGACAAATATTTAAGCCATGAGTATTGCCATAGTATGGTTAACCCGCGAGTTTAATCAGGAGATATGGGATGCGATCCCACAATCAGCTCGAGTCGCAGACTTGGGGTTCAGCAAGATTGGGGCAAAATTTGTTAAGAGCACTTTTCCCTTGGTGCAATTAGTCGATATGATCTTCAATGCACGAGCTTTGGGGAATCGAGTTGATTCCAGTGCTGCCATAAAGCTGGCCATGAACGGAATTGCCCTGGTGGGAAATGCAATGCATGAACTTGATGTATTGCGCCGACTATATATTAAGAAAGTATTGCCGGAGAGTGCTCAGAAGTTAGCTGGCAAAGTGACTTAGGAATCTTCGCTTCTTTTTGAGCAAGATCTTCAAAAATCCATCAAGGACATCGCTGAGAGTGAAAAAAATGCCTTAGGACTTTGTAAGAAACCAGCTAAGCAGAGTTCATCCAGAGCTTATAATACTAGTATTCTTCGTTATGGCCAACCCATTTTCAGCGCTATGGTTCAGCGATTCCCAACGTTAGCCTCACTTACAATGACGCGGTTATGACGAGGTTAATAGTCAGAATTTTAGAGCCAACCGACCAACTCGGTCTGCAATCCGCGGATAGGAGTCCGTAGTCCCGAGTCCGTGGCCGGATTCCGTCGATCCGTAGTCTGCATATGTCATGCAACAGTTCAAATCTATAGTCCGTTCCAGATACCTAAGGCAAATGGTACTAGGTTGAGCTCTGCAGTGTTACACGACCCTGTTCACTATTTTGAAGAGCTACTGCACAATACTTGACAAGCTGAAGTTTATAATGCATGTCACCTTGCCTATTGGCTGTGTTTGTGGTCAAGCTGTTAGTAAAAGACTAACCACAACTCACAAGGTTAGCCAAGTGCGATTTGCCTTAGGTATCTGGAATGGACTATAGCTATTTCAAGGATCTAAGTTACCAATTATTGCAAGCCACAAATGCCAAAACAACATGGCCACTGCAACTGACAACCGGTACCATGCAGATAGCTGAGAGATGCCGAGCACGGTGAGTCAAATTCCACCCGACGTGACATCTCGAGGCTTAAGCAAGGTTCATTGGCACACGGAATTGGTCCGGTTCATGTCCGTAAAAAATCTATCAAATGGACTTCAGCGTTGTCGTATCCGGAAAACTCGGGGCAAACGGACTGAAAACGGACCGGATCCGTGCGCCAATGAACCTTGCTTGACGGGATTTCGCATCACACGTCGCCAATCTGTTTTTAGTGCTATAGTGCTGCTAATTTTTTTTAACAGCTAATTTTTTTTAACAAATCATTTATTGGCTAGTACTGGTATTTATAAAAGTCAGCAAATGCGTTTCCTTAGGATTTGCACAGCGAGGTCCAATGTAAATGTACTACAAAGCCTGAAGTAAAAGCATTTGCTAGCTTTTATGAATACCAGCCATTCTCTTCTATAGACAGAGCCTACAGTATTCCTGGTGTAATGTTTTTCACTGCCCCACGTTTGCCAGTGCCTTCCAACAAAAGATTGACGGAATAAGCCGCGGCATGACAATGGGGGAGACACTGATCAACATGTCTTTCTGTATTTGAGTGTCCACCGAACAGTAAAGCGGGCATTGTCATACGGGGGGCATTCTCATACATTACACCTGCTCTAGGAGTCACAAATAAGTATCTTGAATAATGTTCAGTACAATGTTGTCACACCTGACTCTACAGTCCGTTTAAATCACCTGGAGCTCGATGGGTGTATGTCAGTCAAACCCCTAGTAACCAGACAACAATGGACTTAGGGTTTACTCTCACGGTCCAACACACATTGTTTTCTAACCAGCTGAACCTTGGTTCGAAATAGGACATGCAACTAGGCATGATTCGAAATTGAACATAGGCATAGGCTGGAAGTGTCCTGTCAATAAAACGCATTTCAATAGCCAGACTTCACCAACAATACCAAGGTCTGCCTGACAACCAAAGGGTCCTCCCATCGAGCTCCAGATGATTTAAACGTACTATAGTGTCAATGCACATATCTTTTATTTAAACTATGTTCAGTGAAATTTTGTCATTAACTTTTTGTATGGCATTACCAATGTAAGTAATATCAAAAAGCTGTTCTTTTCCTCTCCTTCTATACACCCGATGGAGAAGTTAAATATGACTTTTTAACCAACATTTAAAATTCAACTGAAAGCTTTGTACATCGATATTTAAACAATTATACTTGACACTATTTCGGAGATCCCAAATTACCTTCTTACTTAAGCCAAATACATAAAAACCTTTTCTACCAGCTCATTATACCAGTTAACTTTAAAGCTGAACTGCATGAACAAAAAGCCCCCATGCGACGAGCAAGAGAATTGCAAACGCCCTGGAAACACCTCAGACGAAGGCTCAGAACATGATAGACCCCACGCCGCCAGGAGGGCGCCACGTTATTTGTCTTCAGGCAACATAGCTGTCAACATCTCCGGATACCTCTTACACTATTCAAAGAAAAAAAATACTGTCATTTAGACGGGAATCGAACCGTCGACCTTCTGATTTGTAATCCACCACTCTATCCACTCGGCCAAAAAGCCAGCTGACAAGGACATGATTTGTGTTTGTCATAGACGTAGGCCCTTGACTTACGTAATAATACTACGAATAAGAGAAAACATGGGATGCCTACCAACAAGTTCGGTGGCCGAATGGGGAAGACGGTGGAAAAAAGATAACAGGGCGCGGGTTCGATTCCCAGCCGTGTGAAAAAAAAAAGGTTCTGCAGGAGCTCACCAAANATCCACTCGGCCAAAAAGCCAGCTGACAAGGACATGATTTGTGTTTGTCATAGACGTAGGCCCTTGACTTACGTAATAATACTACGAATAAGAGAAAACATGGGATGCCTACCAACAAGTTCGGTGGCCGAATGGGGAAGACGGTGGAAAAAAGATAACAGGGCGCGGGTTCGATTCCCAGCCGTGTGAAAATTTTTTCTTTCAAAAAAATGTTCTGCAGGAGCTCACCAAAGGATGTTGACACCTTGACAGCTCGAAGAAAAATAAGGTGGCGCCCTCCTGGCGTCATGGGGTGTATCATGTTCTGAGGTGTTTCCAGGGCGTTAGCAGTTCTCTTGCTCGTCGCATGGGGGCATTTTGTTCATGCAGTTCAGCTTTAAGGTCCTTATCCTCTACCACAAATAGTACAGTAGTTGAAGGGAACCCTCAAGGTTTTTGAGGTTTTGATAAGATACCAGTGTTACAAGAATAGAAATTACATGTACCATAAATAAAGGATTGAGGAGCCCCAAGACTACTATTTCCGAAATCGTTTTGTGTCACGGAAGTTTTTATGCACGGCAACGATAATCAAACGATTTTCCTCCAGAGTATGATTAGTGTCGCCGTGCACTAATACATCCAGTGAGAGGTCTTCTACCCACTGTAATTCGGTTCATGGCCATTTCGCCTTATCTCATTTCGCCTTTTCCCATTTCGAATTAAGACAAAGCAGAATAGAACAAAGGCAAGACATTCGAAGGCGAAATTGAAAATGGCAAAATGAGAAAAGGGAAAATGAGAGAAGGCGAATGGGCAGAAACCTGTAGTTCATGCCTCAGCAATCGACGTTGAATATCGTACAGAGGAAAATTAGAGAAAAATAACAAGTACCTCCAAGTACAACCATCTTCAGAAATACATTTAGTCCTGGAAATGAAGTTGAAGTTTGTTTTTCGCAGGTGTATGCCTACTTCGTGTTTCGTCAGATTTGCGAAACCTCACTATTGTCCATTCGACTTCTCAACCTAACCACTTTTTCTTTATATCGCACATGATTTTCATGGTGTAACGATTGAAAATAATGACTCATGATCATATTTACGACTCACAACAAATGGTTGGATGATAAACCAAAAAACAGTGCGATTTACCTGTGAGGATTCCCTTGTTAAAAGCCATTGAAAAAATACTTTCGTGTTGATAGGGGAAAACGGCTACTGCGCATGTGCGTCTTTCCGAGAAATTCCAATGACAATGCCCTAATTCTGAGACGGCTCATTTGATCTATATACGCAAGTATAAGTTTTCTGTTTGACAAAGCCTTAAGGCTAGTGACTAAACATTCCCGCTTTTGTAACTTGACTGAACCTGTGTGGTACACATTGAAGTTCATAATCTATTATTTCTTACAACAAAGATTTTGTCACAAACTCAGGGATTTCCCGTCGTCATTCGTTACAAAGTACCGTGCATCGGGAATGATAGACGTCAGCCGGTTTTCGAAGACGCTGCTTTTGCCATCCGTTGTCCAGCCATGATACATGCATCGACGCATCGCAGAAGACGGGCCTACTACTAATATACCGTGTTATTTACTGAATAATACCGTGTCGTAAGGAACCATTTTTTTTTGATTCCACACAATGGAAACTATAAATCAAAGTTCATTTTCGGACAAAACTGTGTTTCGATCGATCAAGTGTTTTTATTGGTGGCACGATTACGATCTTGACCAATCATTTTACACTCTTACCGTTTTCGTTCTTTTCGTTCCGTTGGCGATCATTGTTGGTGTTGTTGGCCTGGTTGGTAACAGTCTGGCCTTCATCATCCTCGGCAAAGAGAAACCGTATACATCTACATCTGTGCTTTTAAGGGCACTGGCAATTGCCGACAATTCACATATCACATTCTACGTATTTTCTCGAACGTTCCTAGGCGTTGCTGAAGTTGGCCACTTTGATGGGTATTTTGAATTTCATCACATGACGTTTCCGTATGTATGAGGACTACTCTGCGTCGCTATCACGTTCTCTCTGTATACAGCAATCCTTGTGGCTACTGAAAGGTACATTGCCGTCTGTAAGCCCTTAAGGGCTGCCTCCATATGTATAATCCGAAACTCACGAATTTATGTCGTTTGTGTGGTTGTGTTCTCTGTTGCTACACAACTCCCATCATTTTTCTTGTTAGAAACCCACTATATATATGACCCATGTACCGGCTGGGAGCTCCCTGTTTTGCATACTACAAATATTTTTGAGAATGTAATCTTCACGGTTGGGTACACGTGCATCTTTACGATTCTACAGATATTCATTTTTCCAACTTGTGTTTTCGTATTCTGTGCAAACTCATTAATATCGTCATTGAAAATGTCTGCCAAGAGTAATTTGACACGTGACGGCCGAGCGCGCGCCGAGAATATGAGACCAATCACAGTCAGGGTCATAGCTATTGTCATAATCTATCTAATACTCGTCACACCAGCGAACCTCATGCAGATAGTCTTTTCGGTGCACGAATTCATAGTCAAGTTCGATGTTCGTATTGTGGATACTATTTTGTGTATTACATACTTTCTCTTGTATCTCAACAGTGTCATTAATTTTTATGTTTATTGTCTCACTGGGCGTCGATTTAGGAAAAGTTTCATCATGGTGCTATCAAAATTCACGTCAAAATTACGAAAGAGATGCATGGGATGATGTATAGATAATGTGTACATTGCGACAACATTCCCGTCCATGGATGATAAATATAGACAGCTGCCTCGCAACTGCATGCAATAAAAATAAAGGTGGGGGAAATTTAGCATGTTTAGTATCAAACTACCACCCAGTACAGTAACACTTTTGAATACACTTCCTAAAATATTGGAACGTATTATTTATGACTGCATTTCACAGCATGTTATTGATAACAACTTATTTTTTGCCAACCAATCTGGTTTTCTTAGAGGTCACGACACTCGGAAACAGCTTATTCAAATAGTCCACATGCGAAAATCTAATACTAACAATGGGATTGAAACAAGAGGGATTTTCTTAGACATCGAGGGGGCATTTGACTCCATTACCCATTTCTTATTGTTATACATTGACAAGTTGAAATCTTTGGTTTTGGGCCTGATTTATTGAAACTTATTGATTCGTACCTAACAAACAGGAAGCTAAGGGTAAAAGTTGATAACTCATTTTCTCATTGGTCTGCAAGGGGTGACGTGAATAGTGGTGTCCCTGAGGTGTCCATTTTGGGCCCGTTATTATTCCTCTTATACATTGACGACATAAGTATAGTGGTTCAGAATTGTACACTCCCTTTATATGCAGATCATAGTTCTCTGTTTCTTCCTGTTCACCGAAATAGCGATGTTAATATAGCCGCTGATTTGATCCAGAGTGGCTGAATGGTCTAGTCAATGGAAATTAACCTTCAAGCCAAGCAAAAGTGTCGAGGTGATCGTCGGGTCACCCCGAAAAGTGTCTCGCAATCACCCTACCGTTTTACTTAATGGTGAAGCAATAACCCGTAAATCGTCTCACAAACATCTTGGCGTCATACTTAACTTGATTGCAACTTAAATTTTCAAGCCCACATCGACAAAATCATTGGGAAATGTAATACAATATGAAATAGAAATCGGGTTTCTAAGGTGAAAGACATTGCCTTCTACCAGAATCGAAATGTTATACAATGTTAAATCCGTTGAAATCCTCGTCAACAAGTTTAACATCTAAACATTTGGAAAGAATATTTATGTCATTCATCTTTACCTCATTTAGAGTATGGGTCGTTAGTCTTTGTATGTGCAAACCAACGTGACCTTGACAAAATTGATCGTGTGCACTACAGGGCTGCCTTAATTGTGTCCGGGTGTGTCCATGGTACACTCATCCCCAAAAATAAATGGAAAGCAGTTTTTCTTGAATACCTCCAAACCAATGCAATGTTGGAGGCTGGGCGCAAACCCACTAACCCCTTCAAATCTGATAACAGTAACATTTTGATGTTTTTCGTGACCTTTGGGGTATAGGCGAATCAGAATCCCCCGTGTGCCACCGCGTCACCCTTTAGCGTTTTGAGAAAATCCCGTTTGAAGTTTAGGGCACTGACTTTATCATTGGACCCCAAGAACTGAGCTTTGTACAGGAGATGAGGCACCATGTTTCTATCTGTTGGTAATACATTTATGGGGTGTAAATCCAACCGTTCAAAAGTTAGCTGTACATCGGGTCCCATTCTCCTGTACAAAGCTAAGTTCTTGGGCCCAATGATAAAGTCAATGTCCTGAACTTCAAATGTGATTTTCTCAAAACGCTAAAGGGTGAAGCAGTGGCACCCGGCGGATTCTGATTCGCCTACCCCCAAATATTCAAAAAATATCAAAACACTGCTGTTATCAGAGAAAAAGGGGTTACGCCCATTTTCGGGGTTTTGCGTCCAGACTATGTGGAGAATAATTTGGATAAAGTGGTCTAAAACCACCTTTCTAATTAAAATAATTGAAAATTTAAGATACGATATGAAAGCTATCGATGAGAGGAACACACTGCTATAAAAATTTTCAGTGAAAACCTGCCAATAAAAAAGTAGCGAAAAACATGACTTTACAAAATTCCTTCTATCAAAGGCGGATTTCACCGGATTTTCTTGACCATCATATCATCAGATAGCCAGGAAAATTTGCTATCACATATGTTAGGTCCAGCCTCCTACATTGCATTGGTTTGGAGGTATTCAAGAAAAACTGCTGTCCATTTATTTTTTGGGATGAGTGTACAAGTAAAAATTATGGTGTTCAATCCATTGGTGGAAATTGGACTGCTGAGGAGGCAGGTAGACACATCAATGTGCTAGAAATAACAGCTGCTTTTTTCACCATTAAATCTTTCTGTGCCCACATGAGGGATGTCCATATCCTTATTTGGGTGGAAAATACAACCACAGTTGTTTACATAAATCACATGTGTTGCAGGAAGGGGCTTGTAACGACATTGTCAGAGACTTGTGGTTGTGGTGTAAGAAGAGGGGCATATTTGTCACTGCCTCCTACCTACCTGGAATCCTTAATGTCACTGCCGATTCTGAGAGCAGGACCTATCATGATAACGGAGAATGGGAGCTCGTTAGTGACATTTTTCGTTGGTTGTGTAAAATCTGGGGAAAAACAGGTACCGATCTTTTCACTTCGCGAGTGAACCACAAGTCGCGACATATTATGTTTGGAAACCTGACCCAGATTGTGCTATAGTTGATGCATTCTCAACAACATGGGACCACAAGCTTGTGTACAATGTATGCATTTCCCCCTTTCTTTTTATTGGGAAAGGTGTTGCAGAAGATTTTCATTGAGAAGGCTACTGGAATTGTAATTTTTCAAGTCTGGCCCACACAACTTTGGTACATGTAGTCCCTCTTGGGGTCATTACTGATTGATTTGCCCATTGCCCTCCATTCCAGGCAGCAAGGCAGCCAGAAGTTCATCTCCCAAGGTTGCAACTGAAACACCATCTACCCAAGATGCGTCTAGCCGCTGCACTGGTGTCTGAGAAACTCAAGGAACAGGAGAGCTTTCGAGTAATGCTACGGATATCATCTTGGCCTCAAGGAGAGATGGCACTAAGAAAACAATACGACTCTTACTACACACAGAAAAATATTCATCTCAGCTTGAGATAAAAATGTCTTGAACGCTTGTCCGTAAAAGAAGTTACTTTTGTATCTCAAGTTGAGATCTTTGAATCTCAGTACGAATAACTTATGTTTCATGTTGAGATAGGACTGTCTCAACAAAGTCAAATCTGCCAGCTGAGATGACGGCCGTCTCGATATGAGTTAACAGTGGTCTCTATTTGAGACTGAAATGTGTTCAGTTGAAACGAGGTTCATTTCGACTGTCCCCAGTCAAATATTCTGGATGATATTTTGTGCTCATCTCTGGAGACAGATGAGATGACGTTCATTTTGATATGAACTTAAGGATTGTTTGTATCAACCCGACAGTTGAGTTCTTTATCAACCCCAATGGTTGGATCTTTCAACCCAACCGTTGGGTTGTTTGTAACNAACAACATATCTATTATTATTTTGGTCTTCTGAAATATTATGAAATGTACAAGGTATTCCTGTATAAGTAATTCTGATATTTTCTACATTTTCTACTTCTTCATCTAATTGTACTGTTAAATCATTTGCATCTTGACCAGGGTAATCTTTTGAATTTATCATTAGTATTTTATCCATTTATATTACGTAAATCTATGAAATTAGTATCTGGGAAGTGTGAATTTTACCTTGCGAAACGGACCAAGACAGTTATGTTAGCATTAAACTCGGGCGCGTGCGAGGGAAGAATCTTCCTATATCTAGATCCGTGCATTTCCCTATTACTGTTTATCAATATTCTTATGTGTTTGCTTTCGTAAGTCAGCGTTTCTGTAATATTTTTTTGCAAATTGCAACACTGTTATCTCGTCAGGCCCAACTGGTGGCCCTCACTGATCTAGTTTATTTGCGATGACCAATATCTCGATTCGATGTTATTGATATCTCAAGCGTGAGATACGTTGCGTATCGGGAGGCTTAACACGCTATTTGTCTCAGGTAGAGTCGCAAATATATCAGGTTTTGCCACTAGACAGCTGCTTTCTCGATTCGAGATATTATTATCTCAAATACAAGATATTTGTGTTTCAAAGGGCTTCAAGACAGCACTTATCTCAAGTGGAGATGAATATTTTTTTGTGTGTACAAAGAGTGGGTCAGCTTTTGTGGTGGACGGGGTGCTAATCACCTTCAAAAGGAATCTGTAAATCTGGCGGTGGAGTTTTTGACTCACCTTTTCGACAAAGGATTGCAGTATTCTGCACTTAATACAGCCAGGAGCATGTTGTCTGCCTTTCTCTCGAGAGGGGGAAAACCTGTTGGGGAGTACACCCCCATCTGCAGATTCCTGAAAGGGCCTTCAATTTGCGCCCTGCCATCCCCAGAACCAATGTGATTTGGGATGTTTCTGATGTTATTGAATTGCTGAGATCATAGAGCCTGCTCATAAGCTGTCTTTAAAGCTGCTGTCGCTCAAATTGGCAATGCTCCTGGGGCTTCTTGCGGGGGGGGGGGCAGAGGGGTCAGGCCCTGCATTTGGTGGACATTCGCAATGTGGATGTCAATAAAGACAGGCTCAAAATTGGGTTTGGTGATATGGTGAAAACTTCTAGGCCTGGTCACCACCAGACACAGATTGTAATTAAGGGTTCTGAAAAGTGACTCGAAATCTCGAATTTTTGACGTAAAAAATCTGACTAACTACACACTGAATTGATAAAATAAGGCCCGAGGCACCTTCTTATGATGGTTCCCGAGGGCCCCCGAGCCTTGTTTTCCCAATTGTTTGTGCGGTTAGTCAGATTTTTCGCGTCAAAAATTCGAGATTTCGAGTCATTTTACATAACCCTTAAGGCCTATACGCCGGATTAGCGTTTGTGTATTTGTGTTGTGTTCAGAGAATATTTGAGTCGTACTCGGAAGTTGCGAGGCGACCATACTAGGTTGTTTCTCAGTTAAGTTAGGCCTCACTACTTGCCAATCTCTCCAGATTCGTTGTCGAGATGGGTAAAGGAGGTCCTCCATCTGGCGGGTGTTAGTTCGGACATCTTCACACATCATAGTGTGCGGTCTGCTTCGTTTCTGCGGCTAAGGCAGCAAAGGCGCCTCTGAAGACGATATTGGACACCGCAGGTTGGACTAAAGCTGACACTTTCACAAAGTATTACGATAAGAAGGTGGTGAAGGGCGCATTTGCACATGCGCTGTTGCACAAGGTGTGATTGGACGGTTAACATGTTTCAAACACGAGAGGAGTGTAAGGACTTTTTGATGTTACTGGTAATCAAGCGTAAGGCATTAGTGGCATATGATTATTGCCCACTAGGCAAATACTGTTATTTTGGCCACAGGCCAATGTTGATGAATTTTTTTTGTGATGACTGAGTTTGCATATTACCTGGTTGGTTAAATAGATAAGATTGGACAACAAAATCCATGTTGCAAAAGAGAATTTATGTTGTGAGCTCGTTACAGTACTGTTACATGGCATTACTAAAACATTGATCTTTTAGACTCAGCTCAAAATGCTGGCTCTTTGGGGCTCATTGGCGCAACTTTAAACATCTCAATGTAATCTCGGAATGCTAGTCAGCTGTTTGGTAGAATTCAAAAATTAAACGAAACTTACCTGTACATTGATGTTTATGTAAATTCTACCAATACAGCTGACGAAATGGAGATATTACATGCCCTCCACAATTTGCCCTCCCTTTCTCTCCATTTTACCTTTTTTGTACCAATGAGCAAAGCTGTAAACATTGCATCCTGGGACGATCTGCGCGCGCATCTCGTGTAATCCCTCCATTTCGGCAGCTGTATTGGTAGAATTAACATCAAAGATCGACTTACATGTAAGTTTCGTTTAATTTTTGAATTTTCGGTCGCAAAGTCCGCTGACGTTGCAACTAGGGTAAGTGGTAAAATGGATACAGATAGAGTCCAACATGGCCTCAAAGTAAATCCTAACCCTAACCATGTAAACCTAACCCTAACCCTAACCCCAACCCACCCTAACCCTAACCCAAACCTAAATCCTAATCCTAACCCTAACACTAAACCTAACCAAAATCCTAACTTTTGGACTCTATCTGTATCCATTTTACCATTCTCCTTGCAACTAGTCGACCGATAAAAACGGATGAAACTTTCGTCCACAAGCGATTCCGATGCGACGCATACGATACTGAAATAGGGTATAACCGATGAAGATTAATCATCCCATGGATTCACGTGAACGACGGATTTGAAGCGGTTTACGTACTCAAAGGATTTCAAGGGAATGTTGTCGGTTTCTTAAAGGGAAGCAGCTCACAATTTACAATTTATGAAGTATTGATGATTGGTGAAACGAGCCGAAGGATCTTGTGTAATGAGACAGATGTGCCGAGAAACTTTGGGAAAATGATCATATAGTCCTTTCCAGATACCTAAGGTAAATCGCACTTGGCTAGCCTTGTCAGTTGTGGTTAGTCTATTACTAACAGCTTGACCACAAACACAGCCAATAGGCAAGGTGACATGCATTATAAACTTCACCATTTGACTCGCCTGTTAAAGTATTGTGCAATAGCTCGTCAAAAAAGAGAGGGTCGTGTAACATTGCAGAGTTCAACCTAGTACCATTTGCCTTGGGTATCTGGAAAGGACTATAGTAAGTTTTATAATCAACAGGGATTTGTCTGTCATTATGTTGAGTGACATAGCAGTGACATTAGACTACCACCGGGAGAAGAGGTAAAACTTTGAATAAACCTTTGAAGTGTGACTTCTCGAAGCTTATTTTTGACAGGATTTCACATCACACGTCGCCAATCTGTTTTAAACTTTTAAAATTAGGGTCTTCGAACATGCAAGACGTTATAGTAGGGAGTTTAAGAAATCAAATGATCAACGTTAACTTTACGACAACGTTATTTTTTGTACCGAAAATGCAATGTGTATAATCTCGTGAACTAACAGTTTGAAAAATAACGTTGTCGTAAATTTAACGTTTGTCGTTTGATTTTTTAAAACTCCCTATTATGGGTGGTTATTACCACAAAAAAGGAGGTCGGGGAAACCGGAGACGGCGAGTCGGATGACCCGTGGACGCATACGGGAGTTTTCTTGTACGAGGAAATAAGCATAAGGGACACAGTCCGCGTGAGCTACTGCGAAACTAATGTATTAGGCCAGCCCTGCATACCACGATATATAAATACACACAGCACACCTGGATGACCTAATTTCTGTCCGCAGTGAAGTACACCTGACTGCGGACAAGATTTTGCAGTAGCTCATGCGGTGTGTGTCCCTAATGGAGGCCAGGTGGCGTGTGCTTTATCAGTGCGGGTGAGTCTTTGTTTGCAAATCGGAGACCTCCAACGACTGTTAGAACACAATAGGTCTTTGGAATGATATTGCTCTCCAGTCGCCTGGCAATTCTCCGCCATATGATTGGCTACTCGGACCTATATGACGCCGATCCTAATTTGCATATGATTAGGTTTTTACCACACTTTCACTAATTACGGGCGAGAGAATTGCGCCATGTGCTTTGTTTCTTGTCAATTATTGTGAAAGTGCAGTCTTAAATCTAAACCGGTTTTTTCTGACTCAGCACGATGGAAACTATAAATCAAACTTCATTTTCGGACGAAACTGTGCTTCGACCAATCAAGTGTTTTTACTGGTGGCACGTGTACGATCTTGACAAATCATTTTTCACTCTTACCGTTTTTGTTCTTTTCGTTCCGTTGGCGATCATTGCTGGTGTTGTTGGCCTGGTTGGTAACAGTCTGGCCTTCATCGTCCTTGGCCAAGAGAAACCGTATACATCTACTTCTGTGCTTTTAAGGGCACTGGCCATTGCTGATAATTTACATATCACATTCTACGTTTTTTTACGAACGTTCCTCGGGGTTGCTGAAGTTGGCGACCTTAATGGATACTTTGAATTTTATCACATGGCGTATCCGTATGTGTGGGGACTACGCTGGGTCGCTATGACGTTCTCTCTGTATACCACGATCCTTGTGGCTACCGAAAGGTACATTGCCGTCTGTAAGCCCTTAAGGGCCGCCTCCATATGTACAATCCGAAATGCACGAATTTCTGTCGTTTGTGTAATAGTGTTCTCTGTTGCTACCAAACTCCCAACTTTTTTCACGGCAGAAGCCCGCTATATGTATGACCCATGCACCGGCCGGGAGCTCCCTGTCTGGGGCACTACAGATATTTATAGGAATGAAATCTTCAATATTGGGTACACGTGGATCTTTACGAATCTACAGACATTCATTTTTCCAACTTGTGTTTTCGTATTCTGTGCAAACTCATTAATATCGTCATTGAAAAAGTCTGCCAAGAGTAATTTGGCACGTG
>NMRB01000928.1:2046-17193 GCA_002633025.1 Notospermus geniculatus | reverse complement strand
TGAGTACCATTAGCTTCAACCAGCCAGCGCCACTGGTCAAGCAGGTCCAGGGCAGATGAATCGCGGGAAATTCTATAAATAGCTCTGGGGAACCCATGATGATGTCAGCCATGGAATTCCAAGCGTAAAAAATAGATACACCTCATGGAAAAAGCTCCACCGTCTGGAGGAGAGCTAGCTACTATTATTATGCAATTAGATTTAGAAGATTTATCCTATTAAGGCTCGTCTACACGATCATACATTTGTTCAACATCATACATTTGTATGATGATGTCCAAGCTTGTTGTGGATTTCCGTCTACACAATGCAGCTAAAATTTTGAACATCATCATATATCATCATACATTGTTCAAAACAGCATCAACAACTTGTATGATGATGTTCAAGTTTGTTGTGGATTTCGATCTACAGTCCAACATTCATGGACATTTGTATGATGAAGTATGATGGAGAAAGGATAATGTTGGATGCTGTTTAAGTTTGTGGTTGGGAAAACCGTCCACACGATCATACATTTGTCCATGAACATCATCATACAAACATGCAGCTAAAAATTTGAACATCATCATACACATGTTCAAGTTTGTTGGGAAAACAGTCCACACGATCAAAATCTGTCCATGAACATCATCATACAAATGTATGATGATGTTTTGAACAAATGTATGATCGTGTAGACAGGCCTCACAAAACACAGAGGTACAGTGTACAGAATGGTTTGCATTGTTGGGGCTGGGGTCCGACTTGAGCGTAGGAAAAGCTGAAGTTTGACTTTTCTCAATGCTTCGAGCAAAGAGAAAGACTGACCTGAAATGAAAATCTGGGTGAAGCCCAACCCAAGCATACGGCCCTTGATCTCGTCTTGCATATATGCAACAGATCACTAAAAAAGCTGGAGAATTTAACGCTTGCAGTTCTGAAAATGCTCACTGATTAGCTTTTTCACGATGTGTCAGGTGAAAAAGAATGCAGATATGGATTTTAAAAGGGGGTGCGAATTATTCAGAGCAGGAAAACATTTTTCGCAAGGAACTTGCATGAAAAACCAAATTACATAGATTTGGACTGTCTCTGGACAAATTTTCCTGCAAATTTTCCCACCTTCCCTATTAAAGGACCACAGTATTGCTTCCCAATCCTGCATTACACCTACCCGCGTTAAGGGAGACCTCTATTGACGACTTGGTAAACTACGCATGCTATTACGTGCATTGTAGTGTAATCGTACATTCTCCAACACTGGGGCGAATCAGAAGGTTGACGGTTCGAATCCCGTCTAAATGACTACAATTTATTTTCTTTGAGTAGTATAAGAGGTATCCAGAGATGTTGACAGCTCTGTTGCCTGAAGGCAAATAAGGTGGCGCCCTCCTGGCGTCGTGGGGTGTATCGTGTTCTGAGCCTTCGTTTGAGGTGTTTGCAGGGCATTTGCAATTCTCTTGCTCGTCGCATGGGGGCTTTTTGTTCGTTCACGTCAGCTTTAACTACAGTATTGGAGAACGGGTACCGTTGGCGCCGGCTGTCGACAGAAAGTGGCAATACCGTGGTGCTTTAAATACAAGGCCTACTGCACGTCCAGTTTTCCTGCCCAAAGATCGTCGATGACCAATGCGAAATGAGATAGCTTATTTAGTTTAAGTAAATACCTATCTCCCAGGAAAAAGCTACATAGCAAACCAATTGATATGATTGGAAAGCGCATTTTTGCATTACAACCAAATGGATTGAACAGGAATTTAGTCAGGGGTTTGAGAGAATGAAATGCATTCGGAAATATAAAAAGCTCTGTCAGATTAAAATGAAGTCGGGTCACTTGCATTTGGCGATAGCGCCCGTCAAATCAGAAGCACTGCACTATACACTTCATTATGCAACGACCTCGATGATCAGAAGTCAAGGTCAAGGTCAAACTTGATAATTTGAAATATCTCTACCTGTGGTAGAGGGAGAGGTATGATATCATACACACTTAGGTTATTGAGGATGCCCATTTCGATTATGCAGTGACCTTGATGATCAGATATTTAGGTCAAGGTCAATCTCGGGATGAGTTATTGGCATGCGATCAAGTTCTATGGGCCTCATCGTAATCCATCAATCAATGTACATCCTGATCTCTATCAATGTATCTTGATCTCTATCAATGTATCGTTCATGTACCGGTAGAAGTACGGTACCTGTACATCGGGAACCATAGGACATTTACAATGTCATCTTGTTGCAACAGAAGCGGATGACTATAAAGTGTTACCTAGGCACTGCGTCATTTTCATGAATTTTCTCTTTCCATGACAAGTTCGACGCCTTGGGATGCAGCAGGATCATTGCTCGAAAGGGCTGAAAATTAAGGCTACCTCCGATACTTTTGGAATAGGGCGACAAGACCAACCCCTACAACCTTTCAAAAGGGACCCATAGTAAATTCTCAAGGACTTAGGAGTTGTTCAAATTCGAGGCTATTCTTCATTTCATGATTTACGCTGAATATCAACTCCTCTTAAGGGGTCACTGGCAGTGTTAAGTAGTGTCATTTTTCAAATCTTAGAGGAATTTTACCATTCTTGGGCTATATTTTTATTATATGATGACAATTTAATTCTTAGACTAATTTTTTTCCCAAATGTTGAACGAAAAATCAGTCTTGAATAATTCCGCTTCGGTATTCCATAGCCCAGTAGTAATGAACTAGTTCAGGCGGCGGTAAGCAATGAGTCACAATCCAGTAAATCCAGTCATCCAGACATCCAGGTTTTTCGAATACCCGGAAACGGCTAACCTCGCAGCCGGGTGACATCTGAAAACAAGTCAAGTTTATTTCATGTAAGTTCCTGCCTCATGTGCAATTACCAATAGGCCTATGATTCCCTTTATTTTCATGATAACTGTATTCACGCATTCAAGCAGTTTTTTTAAAAAACTGCTTGAATGCTTTTTTAAAAAGCAGTTTTTTAAAAAACTGCTTGAATGCTTTTTAAAAATTTCTTCAGAATGGTTCTTGGGTTGCGTAGTACGTGCGCAAGACTATATACCCCCTCCCTCTGTACGCATAGTGTACGCTTTTCACAGACCCCTTCAGTGCGTGGCACGTACTTAAAGGATGCTCCCCTTTATCTTTTAACACTTAATAGTGAACACCCAGTTGACACTTGTCGAACTCCTGTTTGACACTCCCTGGAAATTCGGAATCAGCGAATCTGTTCCACGGCGTATTATCAATACCAAGAACTGCCCAGGGCTGTGCACTTTATCCTATGGGATTGACTGTGGAGCTGTCGAAGTGTCAACATCGAGACTGGGAATCGGAAGAAGAAACTTTCATGAAGCTTGGGCAGAAGATTGGAAATAAGGTAGTCAATAAGGTAGTCAAATTATTCTTATGTAGTATTTCAATAGTGCACAGAAAAAAGAAATCAACTCGAGTGGAGACTCAGATCTCACTATAGGGGCAAAATGGTTCGAAATACTTTTTGACTCAAAATGAAACCGAAAATATTTCGGCCCGAGACAATGACATCTCAATCTGAGCCTTTTGTCTCAAAATGAAACGGAAAATATTTTGAGATCACTCAACTCAGATTGAGATGTCATTGTCTCGGGCCGAAATATTTTCGGTTACATTTTGAGTCAAAAAGTATTTCGAACTATTTTGTCCCTATAGTGAGATCTGAGTCTCCACTCGAGTTGATTTCTTTTTAGCTCACCCGTGAGCTTTTGTCGTATTACNTTTGCCAAATTCCCATTTCGCCAAATTCCCATTTCGCCAAATTCCCGTTTTGCCAAATTCCCATTTTGCCAAATTTGTTATTCAGGCTATAACCCCTAATCTAATGGACTGATCCAATGCACAATACTTCAAAATAGAGGGTTAGGGTTAAGGCCCTTGGGTATCAAACTGTTTCACTCAGGATTTGGAAGGGATGGGGCTGATGTCTTCACCTTCAAAAAGGACGGGTGTAATTTGCCACACCCAAGGTTACACAACTCTAGCAGTGTTTGTTCCCTTGACTATATCTGCGAAAACAAAACGAAGAAAAAAAGAAACTAAAAAACGCATCTTTTCTCTGAAAGTTTGCACTATTTCTTCGTCTGAAAAAGATCGTTGAAGAGTTCACCTAGAAAATAACATCAGTCTTCTTTGGAATGAATACCATGGCATTCGCTTTATTAAACTTCTAAGCCTGCTTCATAAATTGTTAATATTTGGAACGATTCATTTTGAAAGAACACAGGGGTGTCAAGTAAATTTTTGGCAAAACGGGAATTTGGCGAAATGGGAATTTGGCGAAACGGGAATTTGGCGAAATGGGAATTTGGCCAAATGGGAATTTGGCGAAATGGGAATTTGGCAAATTGGGAATTTGGCGATTTGGGAATTTGGCGATTTGGGAATTTGGCCAAATGGGAATTTGGCCAAATTTTGGCAAAATGGGATTTGGCGAAATGGGAAGTCACCGGAGCGGTAAACGGGTGGTGTCAAAATACAGAAAAGTGTTGTGTTACTCTGCTGCCAACAAAGTTGTCAGCATTTTTAACAGTGTATGTTTGTAATACATTTAATGGGTGTAAATCCAACCGTTCAAAAGTTTGTTGTACATCCGCTCTGATTCTCCTGTACGAAGTTGAGCTGTTGGGGCAAACGATAAAGTTTAAAAAATGCGTAAAACTTTTTCCCCAAGTGGGATTGATGGGGATTTTTACTATGTGATTGAGGAGTCTTCAACAGACATAATGACACATGTTTCATTTATATCTTAATTTTTTCCGGGCTAACCCTTCTCCTATCAGTCTACATGGCCGTCTTCATAACTCTGAGACTTGACCTCTCCGCTCAATTCTGACTCGAGTTAACATGATGCGTTTCTCGTAAATCCTGAGGATTTCGTGGGTTTATGGGAACACCAATAAAGTAATCTTAGTGTCATCGAGGTGTTAACTTCATGGTTAAATCAGTGTTAAGTTATATTTCACCACGGTTAACTCGACTCATGTTAAATGGAAGGTCAAATTGTGGGGTTTATAGAACTGGTTAACACTTTAGTTAACACCTGGGGTTAACACATATAGTTGACTTTGAGATTTGACCTCACCCAATGAGACGGGGCCTTGTGCCCTATGGGAACGGCCAGTAAGCAAATGAAATGTTCATTCTCTCTGTGATGCGTCGCAAGCGAACAGGGAAGAAGGAAACATGCCACAAGGGAACAGCCTAGGGATACACGGCCTTATACTTAGGCCAACGACTACGATTTGTCCGTGTACGCCTGATCTAAGCTCAGGCAGTAGAAAATACTTAGGCCAACCACTACGATTTGTCCGTGTACGCTAGATCTAAGCTCAGGCAGTAGAAATAGCCAATGTAATTATGGTTCCCGGTCATCAAGACCGGGAAATACATTGTTTTTGGTCGTGGTGTCAGTGTCAGCTACAGCTCTGGTAACATTATTCCTGACCCAAGGTTTGTCAACCTGGGCAATCCAATGAGCTACATGTAATCATTTTCGATCTCAGATGCCTGGATCATGATGTAAACAAAATGATATCCTGACGATGTCAATGGTTCCCAACCTGTTTTTTTTTGTAGATTGTCTCTTGTTAGTAACAGCCGTTACTATTTCATAGAAAGCCGTTACTATTTCATGTTATTTCCTACTGGATTAATATTGTTTAGTATTGTGCGCAAGAAACCACCTGTTCACCCGGAGTTTTGGTGGGTTTGCGATATGTAGAAATAGAGCTTATATTCGCTGTTGCCGGGGCGATCCCGGTAGCCCAGTGGCTACAGCACAGGCAATGAATGGTGTCCAGCATCCGTGGTTCGTGTCCGGTGGAAGATTTTTTTTTCTCAATTTTTTCTTTCACTTACGTTTTCTGTCTTTGGAAGTTGGACTTCCCTGCCAAAAATAGTTATACGCCACAGCAATTCCACACTCGCTGAGTTCTAAACCCACGTTTATTAGACCCTAGATGAAATTGGCAGATGACTTTTGATCTCAGATTTTGGTGATATTGATGTCTCAAAGGGCATGGGCTATTAAAGGAGTTAGACGCCGAAGTTGTAAACACTCACTCACTGGTTCTCTATCCACGGACGCCTGCGGTGCTGCCACCTATTGTCGGTGATATGTACTGACGTGAATATCGTGAGTGAGTTGCATCGGACCGGGAACCAGTCTAACGATCACGGGTGCTGCCACCTGCACGAAGGAATAAAACTAGTTTGCCGACCATATTTGTAAACAAACCAGCTTGTTTACAACTTCGGCGTCTAACTCCTTTAAGAAGATGACATGAAAGTCGTGCAAAACTCGGAAATGGCTGAACCAATCGGAACCAAAATTAAAGGATGGTTCACTTTTGTTAAGCGATTGAAAATTGTAGCAAAATAATTAATCTTGACTGACCCTGACCTATAGATTTAAAACAATGTATACTTTTACATATAAATGCCCGGAAATATAAGAAACAAATTGGGCGAGTTCAGGAAACTTGGTGTGTTATGTGATCTGTGTTAGTGTAACAGATCTGTCAGTGTTAGGGTTAACCTGGACGCCTAAACAGCATGTCAGACAGTGCTCTAGTTAACACCGTGTTAACATGGTGCCTACAGCCTGTTGACACGGTGTTAACATTTCCTAGTGGGCCCAATCTGTAGAGTTTCCAGGAAATGATTCATTGTCCCATGACTGAGGTGTACATTTACCACGGTCAGACGGTGCACAATCAATATTGCCGTACAGCTTCGGGAGAAAGTTCCGGTCACATACGCTTGGCAAAGCTGAGATGCCAAATTACTACATGTACATGTATAAATACCATTGCTAAGAGCAAAATGATAACCCTAGGCGAATGAATACACTAAAAAAGGCTAGTTGCTGCAATATTTTCCAGAAATTCGCAGGAGAACGCATCGAAAATCGTCAATTTTATAATGAACTGTACGACTGCCGGGAGAATTAGACTGTACGGTGCGGGAGCGCTTGCTCCTACGGCATTGAAGTATGCGCTGCAATTAACTTTGGACCACCACGGCCCTGACACCGGTTAACGTCGCTGGAGGCCATTCTCCAGAGATTATGTCCAGCGATATCCAAAATGTCGAAATCAATTCGAAATATTTTTTCTGGTTGTTCTTCTGTCAAAATCCAAAAATAATGAGAGAGACAACAATAGTCTGGTAGTATTTTTGTTGCGTCTAATGCCAATACATCAGTGGAGCCTTTCATTCTAATGGAGTGACTTTCTGGAATGGTCCCTGGCTCACTCCAAATGAGTGAAGTGAATTTCACTCTTCAGAATTTAGAGAGATATGGTTCAACTCAATTTGACTTATTCAACCTTGCCACTGTCTGCGAACCTTAGGTTCTGTTGAGTGCAAAACCACCAGCAAGCAACTCTACTTTTTACACAGCTGACTTCTCATTATAAGCAGCAGATAGCATTATGACACTATCAGTAGTATTGGGCACTATACATGTACATGTGTATACCTTGTTTACACTAATAAAAGTCCGGGCTTTTTGCCTTTACACCTGCGAATCGCCGTGTCTAAATAAAGCCCGTGCTTTTAAACCCATACACTCACTGGTCATAAGTATTGCAACATAGTTTTTTTCTGGATTTCTACCTTTACTACTTCTGCATCTATTTTCCAGTATATGTGGGGGGACCGACGGCGAAACATGGTGTTGGGCATACGGACTGAAAAATCTCACTGCTGATGAAAATAACAAGCCTTAAAAATGAAATATCAAAACATGAAAATGACAAAATCTTCATGTGATACTGGATCGCTCTCTCCTTTTCAGGATAATGAAGCCTAATGATGAGGAAGGATACAAGAAAAAAAATTTAGAAATATCAACTGCGAAGAAAGATATTTGATATTATCGAAAATTATCAAAAATTGAAAAAGTGAGATTTTGCATAAGATTACGCTGCTGATGTAAAGCTGTCATCCCATGCGTCCCACCATGCCAGTTTCATCCAATGAACAGCCACAGTTATCAAGAAAATTGAACTTTTCTCCAAAAAAACTCGATTTTTGACAAAATTGGGCATTTTTCTACGTCAAATAACACGAAAACGATGAGCCTTTTCAGCTGAATTTTTTCGCAGTTGTGAATGAATTTCCCTTGTCTTCATTTTGTAAAAATTTGGTAGTCTTGCACTTCAAAATGTTCGAGACCTATCGGTGATATTGTGATATTCTGATATTTCCGTGATATATTCACTTTTCCTTAAAATTTTTCGAACCAACAGACTTATTACCCTTCGAAGTATCACATCCACAAAGACTGATGACTGACTATAGCGAGAAATTAAGAAAAAACCCATGCTGCAATACTTACGGCCAGTGAGTGTACATGCCCCATACATGCTCAAAAAGCCCGGGCTTATTTCAGACCCGTGCTTCAAAACGTCCGGGCTTTTTCAGACAGGTGTGAACAAGGCTATAATCATGTCTGTTTACCATCATACCCACACAGATCCCTGTCATCTCTTGAGCACCCGATTATGGCAAGCCGTTTGTTCATTATTTCCAAAAGCTTAGTTTTTGCTCCAGAAACTAGGTTTCTGACTTCAAAAACTAAGTTTCTGGTCCAGAAACATAGTTTTTGGACATCTATTAACTAGTACTTTGGATCCAGAAACTTAGTTTCACGAGCAAGAACTAAGATTCTGCATCAAAAACTTGACTTCAGAAACCAAGTTTTTGGCCCAGAAACTTAGTTTTTGGTCAGAAACTTAGTTTCTGGATCCAAAATACAAGTTACATGTTCAAATACTAAGTTATTGAAGTGAAAAACCTGGTTTCTGAACAAACGGCTTTCCATAACTGTGTTTTTGAAAGCAGAAACTAAGTTTTTGGCCAGAAACTACGTTTCTGACTTCAAAAACCAAGATTTTGCTCCAGAAACCAAGATTTTGTTCCAGAAACTTAGTTTTTGGTGCAGGCTCGTGAAACTAAGTTCCTGGATCCAAAGTACTAGTTAGATGTCCAAAAACTAAGTTTTTGGACCAGAAACTTAGTTTTTGAAGTCAGAAACAGAGTTTCTGGAGCAAAAACTAAGTTTCTGGAAATAATGAACAAACGGCTTGCCATACCCGTTGACCAAAATAACTATGCCATGACTCTCCACCAACAATCAGACTGATGTCAGGTTCTCCATGTTTCCAGGGAAGGCATATTTTGGATATTCTACCTGTTGAATACACCCCTTAATTAAGTGATTTTCGTGTTCTTCTTTGTCCCTTTGTAATGAAAATAAATTGAATACCTCTCATTGGGACTTATCTATGGGACTTACCTGAAGTTTGTGTGAAGTTACAACTTCAAATCATGTTTATGTTTTATATTTCTGGGCATTCAAAAATTGGCATGTTTTAAATCTATAGGTCAGGGTCAGTCAAGATTAATTACTGACGTACAGTTTTCAGTCACTTAACAAAATTGAACCACCCTGCGATTTTGGTTCCGATTGGTTCAGCCATTTCCAAGTTTTGCACAACTTGCATGTCATCTCCTCAACAGCCCATGCCCTTTGATGTTTTCAATACCTACCTCGTCCCGTGATGAGTTATTGGCATGAGATCAAGTTTTATATGATTCATTTTTACTCTGAATGGACAAGATATGAATCGAAATCGGCTGAGCTAGTATTTGATTTTCTTCGAATTTTCTCTTTCATTTTATCGTTGTCGATCTTTGTAAATGGTTTTTAGGTCAGCTGAGCTAGTCAATAGCTCTCTAGTCAGTGGCCTCAGTCTGTCAGCCCATCACTCCATCTGTTCATTTTGAAACCGTAATAGCTTGAGACTCCAAATTTCATCTGAAAGGGGCTGTTCACTTTCGGAACCATTTTCCCAACTAATTTTTCATTATGTTGGAGTTGTTTAATTTTCATGATAACTTCAGGTATAATATTTTATAATGTGAACTAGATAATCATGCAAGAAAAATGTGACATAAGCTTCATTAATTAGGAAAACAAAGAGCATTTGCAAAATGTCCGAAATCAGCATGAAAACAGTGAAATAATTCCCTAATATTTGTTCTGCTGGGAGAGTAATGGTATTATTTATCATTCATCGAAAAATCATTACTAAACATATTGGTTTTGCTGAAATATGTACATACATGTAAAATGTGTGATTTTCTTCATTTCTGGACCCCTATTTAACTGGGGGGAGAACAGAACAGCACATCTAGGCCTATCAGATTTGAATGGCATTCTGTGGTAAAGATTATGGTCAATATCAGTTACAACATGCATAATCGACCATGACATGTGGGTTGGCCTAAGTGATCAGTGGGATGTCAAATTCAAGTATTCCCTTTCATGACCAACACCAACAAACCATTGACCATAATCTTTACCACAGCATTCCATTCAAATCGGACAGGCCTAGATGTGCTGTTCTGTTCTCCCCCCATTTAAATAGGGGTGCAGAAATGAAGAAAATCACACATTTTATGCAAATATTTCAGCAAAACCACTATGTTTAGTAATGATTTTTCGATGAATGATAAATAATACCATTACTCTCCCAGTAGAACAAACATTAGGGAATAATTTCACTCTTTTCATGCTGATTTCGGACATTATGCAAATGCTCTTTGTTTTCCTAATTAATGAAACTGATGTCACATTTTTCTTTCATGATTATCTAGTTCACATTATAAAATATTATACCTGAAGTTATCATGTCAATCAAACAACTGCAACATAGTGAAAAATTAGTTGGGAAAATGGTTCCGAAAGTGAACAGCCCCTTTTGACTTTGACTTTTTTTAGTGTGATTGGGACCATTAAGCAAGAAAGATTTTTTCTTCAAAAGTGGTCGGAAGATGGCCAGGATGGATAAAAAGTCATCACAGTAACTTTGCGACAGAGAACTTTTTCGCTGCTTAACGACGAAGGGATAAGAAAATGTTGGTGCAATCAGCTGTTATCGACGGCACCTGCATTCCCCGGCTGGCTCTCTTATCGGCTTCAGTCGTCATTCGGAGTCTGTGGCTCTTTTCGTAACGTACGAAAATAAAAATTGCTCATATTTCATATATTTAGAAGACAGTTGGACCGTCTTCTTCAGTTTGATTGGGGCTATCAACGACGGAGGGATAGGGAACTCTTGTTGTAATCATGCAGCTGAAGTCGATTGCACCTTCTCGCTCTCCACAACGGCGAGTGTCATGCATTTTCTCATTCGGAACACCTCGGGTCTTTCCGTCATTGTTCGGGAAAAGCCCCTCGGATGTCATACAGTCATTCGCGGAGCGATTCTGTACGTGATCACGACCAGAATTGTTAGGCTGCCGCATCACTCATGACAAGTACCCACCTCCGCGAACAAAATATAACACCAGCAAACCCGCGGTGTAATAATCCCCTCCGAGCTCGAACGGGTTTTTGAGGGCTTAATTTAGGTCCCCGTCACAAAATTTGAGTAGTGTTGACGGGCACAGACCCGGGTGTCAAAAACCCGGGGATTTCTATGTAGTGTAACCACGGCTACAAGTTCATGTTACTCAATGGTCAGGCAAACTCAATTTTAAATGATTTAATGTCATTTAGTCCAGTTCAATCAATCAAAAGCTGTTAGAGCCATTGAACTTTCATGCACGACCTGGTTACCATATTCATAGTAATGAGAGGGCTGATCCAGTGGAGTGATGTCTGAAAATACTGTAATTTCCCCGGCGTATTTGGCCAGTATGCATTAATTTAATTAGCATGGCAAGTTATTTGTGCATCTCATCCGTCCATAACTGCCCGATCACTATTACTGAACACCATGTTGAAAACCCGATACACTGCCCTTCTCAGTGGTTGATTTTGTAATGAATGAATGCAAAACATTATAAATTGACTCACACATGTCGTATCAGTCGGGCATAGCGGCACCATCACTTCATGACTTTCAGGTCAGGTGCACCAGAACAACTGCATGATTCCGGCGCAGCAGATTTTGACTCCTCATTTTAAAATTGCTGTATTTTTGCAATGCCTTGAGATATTTATCTGAAATTTCCACTACAAGCCACAATTAACAGCCTCATATCACACATGAAATGCCATGACATTTGTTTAAAAAGTGTAAAAGTTAGTGGCCTCATGTTCCATTTTGGGGGGCCACCCGATACATTGAGTGTAATCACCTCCTGGAGATGGGAGCGCCTGATTCAACAATCAGTCCCATACTTCTCTGAGGTGCAACAACATTGAGATATCTTTAGGGTTTTGACGGGTATTGACAGTTTTAGAACTTCTAATATGCCCCATACCCCTTATTGCAATACATGTATTATGTTTTCTGCATTAACTTCGCTACGTGAACCGTGACGCCACCAGGTTTCTGGAATCTTTTCATGTGCCGTGAAGCAAACGACTGAACGTCTGGGAAAATAGTGGCTAAAGAAATCAGTCTTTTAACTCTGAATAAAATGACAAGTCGTCAACCCATTTCGGATCTTAGTGGTATGATAATACAAAAAAATCCGTACACAAAAATCGTTATTATTATTGATAGCATTCATCNATCGTGAAGGTCCCCAAAATGCCTGCCTGGTGCGTATTTCCGAGAATCAAGGCCTAGTTTTCAGCACACAATGAAAAAATCTGCAGGGAGGGCTCTAATGTATTCAGATAGAGCGCAGTACATTTTACACGTCGTGACGTCGTGCACTGACGTCAAGAATCGCGGCGATGATTTGCGTTTTTCAGATTCAATACAGTGAGGCTTTAACTATTACGAACTCCTCGTTAGTATGAACTTAACCCTTGGACCGTGAAGGGTTCGTAATAGTGAGGGGGCACTGTACACGTAAATAGATTTACATGTCATAGTGATATTTTCGTAACTCATTGCAGAATTATAGTCACAACACAAGCATCTGAAAATGCAAGTTGCCTGTGGTCACAAAATTTGATGTTCAAGGCACCAGCCAAATTTATGATCAATTTTCTGAATATCCTGAATGGTTTTACACATTGCTTATCTAATTATGAAAGCTGTGAGCCCTGAATTCCTGGCAGATAAATTTGATCACGGATTTGACATTATGAATCAGGCTGTATTTTTGAAAAATATGCCATCACAATTAACAAGTACACTTTCCCAATATTTCAATCATCTTTCTTGGACTTGTGCACCTTTCAGGGACTTGTGGCACTGATTTAAGTACAGACTGATTAGTGATTAGCCTGCACCACATGGGCTAATGGCATCCCATGAAAATGGAAAAATATGCGAACTTTTCTCTTAGACTGGTCCCCTGTCGTATCGCTCCGTTCCTCCACTACTACGACAGGCCGTGTCCGCCATGTTTGCCTGTTTTCTGACACACATATGCAAATGAGCAATAAAGACTTGTAACATTGTGGGAGTCTCTAAAAATAGATGATGACTCATGGCGCGACCATTGATGACGTTAATTGGCTGACCAATCACATGCCGAGTTGGCGTTCAAAATGCCTGTCGTAGTTGTGAAGCGAGAACTACGACAGGGGACCAGTCTACATTTCTCTTAGATGCAAAATGGATGGATTTTTCTATGGAGTCTTTCTCAGATACAATCTCCGAGTGCACAGAATGGACGGAGTGATAAATAATGTCACATACAAACTAAACAAATCTATGTACAGAAATTGTAAAAAGTTTTGTTAAAGGGACCCTTACAGGCAGCCTCCTCATAGCCAACTGATCTGGGGTTTAGAGATAGTTTTTTTAAAGCCCGGAGTACCGTATACGCAAATATTTTCACGGCTAAAATATTTAGCGGTTGGGGTCCGAAAGTACCTTTTCGCGTGGATAAATATTTGTGGTTGGGGTCCTGATGTAAGATTTCAAAAACACTGCATTTTCAATGGTGAGTGTGACAGTTATGGTACGAAATCCACCGAAAAGAAAGAAATCCGAGCAGTCATAATCGACCTCACTGCTGGCGGGGCGCCATGATAGCTGAGTGATTGACAGATCAGTGTCACGTGTCTGCAATTCAGTGCAAACCACGATGTATTACGGGATCGTCGGTGATTGGAAAATGGTTCGCGTGTGAATGTAGGGATGTCAATTGTGACCTGTAAAAGTACTGTATTGCAGGTAAAATAGACCAAACATCAACATTCGGGCCCAAATTCTTAGGTTGTCAGTTGCCAGCGCCATCTGTGATGAATTCCCTGCATCAATATGAGCCTAATAGGGTCCCTTTAAGTAGCACGTAAGGTCAGACGTCATTCACCATAAGTTCATTTTTCATTTTCTCATACACACGGTCTAATCATCTTGGGGTTTTCGACAGAATGGGCAATAACCTTTCTGAAGAACCAGCAACTCGTAGTCATCCGTGTGGAAGAGCTGAAAGTTGGAACAAAAAAAAGGATTATGCTTGCGCCAAAGCACGTGTTCTTCGACTACGATCTTTGTTCTGACGTCCGTCTTGACCTTGTCAATGGTATAAATCCCCTTGCTAACTTTGACCCTACTTTATTTCATTCTACAGGGTGTTTAAAAAAAGTTGTCATCTCTAAAATATCTCCTAGAACCCAAACCAGTGAATATTTTTGGCTCAGATTTGGTATGTAGATAGGTCAGGATGTATGGAGGTGCTGGACAAATTTTGGTTCCGACCACTTCATGTGCCGTTGAATGAGAGGCCTCGTATTGAGGTGAAAAATGCAAAAAACCAAAGATCAGACAGCATACAGACTGCGTACAGAATTTGCCAGGGTCTCACTCCGCAGTCCTTATAGGTGTCCACCCCCTCAAGTAGCACGTATTTAATAGTGAGATTGCATATGATATATAAGTTGGCACTGGCGGTGCATGTAAATTCATGTTTGTCATGCAGTATAACATATTTTACAGGGTAAATCAATGCAGATTTGTCTGCAACAAGCCAAAATGCTGCAGGCGTAATGATTTTGTGATGAGGCAGGCGGATGTAGTCACAGTGAATGTTCTTCGGTTGCTGGGGATTCCCCAGAAATCTGGCATGTGATCTGGTGAGTGAATTTCGACGCGAAAAAAGTGCCTAAAACGCCGTGATGACCTAGTGTTTTGATTTTATTTTTGGAATCGGGTGTCCAAGTGTGTGTAGATAGCATGGGGCCTAGACCTGGCAAAATTCGTTTTCACGTGTTT
>NMRB01000927.1:224328-238410 GCA_002633025.1 Notospermus geniculatus | reverse complement strand
TGACGTACATCTGGCGGACGTATGGCGTATATACGGCATACGTCCGCCAGTCCTGGTTGCGTATATATACCGTATATAAAAGTAGCTAGATTCAATTTGTATGTACGTCGTCGTATGTACGCGGGATATATGGCGTATGCCATACGTATGCCATACGTACGGCATATACTCGGCGGACATATTTTTCCGTACGTAAGCCATACGTACACCGGACGTCCAGAGGATGATCCATTGTACTATACGGCGGATATAAAAGTAGCTGTACGTCCGCCGTATGTACGTCATTTTGCCTGTGTAGACATCATTCCAATATCTTCATTCTTATTGCAGCATCAACAAGCTCCGTGAAGCGGGCCTCATAGAATTCTGGATCAAGAATTGGACCCCACAGAATCTAGTCTGCAAGGGCCTGGCGAAGGTGACTGTGGCAAAGCCTGCCCCACTGAAGGAAGTCCTGAGTGGATTTATTCTACTGGGCGGGTTGCTATGCTTCGCTCTTCTGATTCTATTGTTGGAGTGTGCGTGGAAACACTGGCCGTGCAGAAGACCTCCCAATATGACCCACCACAGGCATTCACATTCACATTCCGCACAAAATGGTGGGAATCTCTTCACCCTATCCAGTGGCAGTTCGACGCTCAAATTGACTGACCTGAACAATGCAAGTTAAATCAACCTCATTCCCAGGGTCATCCTCTTGCGAGGTGCAAAAAACAAAAGACACATGATAGGCAGTTTTGCCCCCAGTATTCTAAAGTCTGATTTACTCTAACTTCAACATGGGCAAAGTGCCAAGCTTGGAAATGTGCACAAGTCAGTGTTGTTGCAGTTATCTAATGATGTTAGGGTAACTTGGTAATACTTTCCATGAGTAAATACTGTGGTTTGTGGTTTTAAACCACAAACCACAGTATTTACTCATGGAAAGTATCGTGTTCACTTGTGGTGTCTGTTGCACAGGCCTGGCACTTTGCCCATGTTGAAGTCAGGGTGAATCATACTTTACCATGCCTACAAAAGTACAAGGGAAGGAAATAAAGATTATGCAGCTCAAATGTGTACTATAATTGCGAGTGATTCATGAAATTTGAAAGGATCACTTGGATATATGATTTTTTATTTCCTAACCAGTGTTGGACACTTATAGCTAAACTACAGCCGCAAAGCACCTGAAAAGATTTCTTAACACACGTCACATGATCAAACGGAACCATCTCAATCAAAATAGGTCAAAAATGCTACATATCCAAATCGCCAGCAACATTTGTCAAATATTCTCGTATGAATTTCACTGTGGATGTCCGGTGGTATCCTCTCAAGTCTAAAGTAATCAGTAGTGATAGCCTAGTGGTTATCACATCCACTTAGCAAGCAGCAGATCTCAACTTCGAATCCCGGGCCATATGGGGATTAATCATCCCTGGCTCTTCATGGGACAGGATGCCGTGGTACCTTGTACCTTGTTCCTTCGCAAGGACGAGTAAAAGACCCTATCCAAGGAACATGAATATGAAATAGAAATCGAGTTTCTAAGGTGAAAGACATTGCTTCCTACCAGAATCGAACCCACAGACCCTCGCATGAGGCATCAATCGCCAGCACTAAGGGGCAGCACGCCATCCAAGGCCATATGGGGATCCAAGGCACATCCAAGGAACATGAGTAGGTTGAGATATGGCCTCTTCCGTACTTACCGGGTCCAATAATGCTATGGCTTCGGTCGGAACAGAAAAATCAAATAGACGGGCCACCACCAGATGTCTCTCACTGCCTGAATTGCTTATCATAAGAAAGAGTCAGAAGGAAAATCTGTTGAAATTTAAAGGGACAGTGTCCACATTTATAAAATGCTAAATTTGTTGAACCCTATGTTTGATTCCTTTTATGATCACATTCAACAACAGAAAGTATTTGAAGCTTCTTTTAGAATAGCCCCACTTATGGATGAACTCCCAGGCTGGCAAAAAGGATATGTACCATGTTAGACACTGGCATGAACAGTAAAAGGCTACACACAAATATACATTTTAGGAATGTCCTAAACATACAATGAAACGAAAGATTTCCAGGAAACAGGTTAATTTCAATGATCCTGCAAACTTCTGCCAGTTGGAGGCGCAGTGACTAGTACCTCCATTTTCGACATTTCGTCTCTTGCACAGCGTCAAGGAGGTCAGGATGCAACATTATTGCATTTCTGTGCTCTGTTTTTTTAACTTTTTTGGTGCGATCGCTCGTAGCGCGGCCCTGTCGGGATAAAAATTCAAGTAGGTTCCTCGCTACAACATGGAACCTCTCTAAAACCCTTTCACTGCCGAGTTTCCCAGATAAGTTCTACTGCCGAGTTTCCGGTTCTCCGTTCTCGGGAAATCCCCTAATTTCGATTGGAGCGCCGTCTGTGAATAGCCAAACTAACTGAACATACCTTCTGCATAGGCGACGATGGTCGCCTACGGCAGTCGCCAGAGGGGCGACGATCGTCACCTACGGCAGTGAAAGGGTTAAGGACACCTTTTGGACTGGCATCAGGAAGCACCTTTCGCAGCACAAAATGAAATCTGCCTCATGGCGGCCAAAAATGGCCTGAAAAGGCAACGGAAGCGGTCAGTGTGCTGCTGGCTTTAGGCATCACGCACCTGCAAACATTTACATTTAAAACGAAGTGTTACCAATAAATTCACAAAGAGTTAAACTGTTCATGCCTCACAAGGGTGAACTCATTAATTCCCATTCCATGTCACAAAAAAATTTCACATAACAATTTCGACATTCCCACCTAGGCTAAAATTCAATAAGCAAATCAAACTACAGTCATAAACTACGGACATTCTGCACAGAGAAACACAAGATGCTAAACACTTAATATAGATATACATTGTATAATTATATATTAAGATATATATATCATATAATATAGGCATTTAATCACCTAAAAAGACGCAACGGCACGAAAAATTTGCACAAATGAATGTGGGGCGATGTTTCGCTTGTTTTTCGTGGTTTTCAGTCCGTGATTCAATACTGTACATGTACATTTATAAATGGTATTTACTTGGTTTCAAAATGGCAATAAATTTGTGTAAAATGTTGATAAATTCTCGCAGAAATTCCGCCTTCGTTAGTCATGGGCCAACTAGACTAGTTAGACATGGGTGACGTCAGAAATATATCACGTCTGACGTCACTCTGAGGTTGGCAAGTTGGGACCAATGTATTTGTCAATTTCAGTATTGTCTGACTGATATATTTCGCGAAATGTACTGGTACAGGTACCAAGTGATTATTCCCATAAACAAGACAGCAGAATTGCGGTCAATTCGCCCCCACCGCAATCCATATTCACGCCTATACATTGGCTAAAAAGTCATGCCGACAAGCGAATGCTTTTGCTGCAGTTTTCTACAGAGATGGCTAGTGTAAAATGTATGCAAAATCTGAAGTAAAAGCATTTACTAGTCTTATCTAAAATTGAAGATCCTGAAATTTTAAAGGACCACAGTATTGCTTCCCAATCCTGCGTTACACCTACCCGCGTTAAGGGGGAGACCTCTATTAACGACTTGGTAAACTACCGCATGCAACTAGTCTCGCGCAGCCAGCCGTTTCGTTCCGCAGTACTGCTACACAAACTTGTTCGATCCCCAGCGGCTGGGTGACCGAGACTGTAATCATACATTCTCCTACACTGGGGCGAAAGGCTTAACTACAGTATTGGAGCATGGTGCCGGTGGCGCCGGCTGTCGACAGAAAGATGCAATACAGTGGTCCTTTAATAGCTCCAGTGCCAGGAGCGGGGAAGGCTGATGTCGTTTTTATGATGACCCTCACGTCTGCCAAAAGTGGGATCATAAAATAACATGTTGTTGAATTTAACTCAAGATAACCACATGTCTGCAAATTCCGCCATTTTCAGATTTTGTCACAACAACATTTGATGGCTACCACAGTCATTCTGTGAAAAACTAT
This sequence comes from Notospermus geniculatus, assembly GCA_002633025.1. Taxonomy (NCBI): domain Eukaryota; kingdom Metazoa; phylum Nemertea; class Pilidiophora; order Heteronemertea; family Lineidae; genus Notospermus; species Notospermus geniculatus. Next base: position 234,444 of record NMRB01000927.1, on the reverse strand, counting down.
GAAATTTCAGATACAAGCTGTATTTTTTCATAGTTCAACAACAAAGTCAGTTAATGGCCATCTATTCATGCCATGATTAAGACTGTACAGTATTTGTACTTGCCTGTACAGACATTGATTACTCAACAAAATGTATACCTACCCCCCTGGATTTTTCGATGGCATGCTTCCCATCACACGAGTGGAAGTGCGTTAACCCTTTAAGTGCCAACCCTTTTGTCCCCTATCATGCCACAGTAAAATTAGAAATTTCAAAAGCAACTCAGAATGACGCTAGCGACGTCGACACCTAGTGACTTACAAAAGAAATGAAATCGCTGTCAGTACAAAGTGAACCAACTGGGTAGTTACATCGATAGTTCACAGATGGCATTCACAATTTTCGTTTGGTAACAAAAACCCGAGGGGCAGGCACAATGGGACACATTTTATCCCCATCTTCTGAGAGGGGGTCGGCACTGAAAGGATTAAAACATTAATTCCACTAATAGTCACTTTACCACTAGGCCCTCTATATTCAAATACCTGAATCGACAACACAGATATGAAACCGTGTATGACATAACTACAAAAAAGATAAACATTTTACTATATTATATAGAAATACAGAACAATTCCCTTTATGGAAGTTGGTCATCAGCCACTAATACCCCACTTCATTTTAACTTGATAAGATTTATGTGAAAAGGAGAGCACAGGGGTTCTGAAATTGGTCACACGGTCCCCACGACAACTTTGCACATTTCCGTTTTCGCTGGGCTGTCAGCGTGGCACAGCAGAAACACCAGTGCCCGTCACCCCAAGGTTTCAGGTTGGACCCCCCACTCAGACCAAGTTCATGTGCAGACAATTGGATCCTTTTCCGACGTCACAATTACACTACGTTGGACAGTAACCACGACATCATGAAGTCATTTTTGATGCATGAGTGCAGGCTGGTTGGCAAAACGCAGACATGAGGAGTATCCTTTTGCCAACCAGGAACCAGTCAAGATGGTGGCTATTCGTGGCCTCAGAGATCAATCTATAGGATATCAGATTCATTGAATGAATCCCTGATGTTCAAACCCAGCGACACGAGACAGAACAACTCCAAGAGATTGTTGCATGAAACATGTTTTACATGATTTAAGACAAAAGTGGCATTATAGTCGTACTGTGTACCTTTTATAAAATTTAAACCCTTACCCTGGCCGTCGCATACCCTTACCATAAAGCATTAACAGACCCGGATAATACCGGTACCCCTACCCCCGTATGAGTAGGCGATCAACATCAGGTATGGCAGTGTGCACTTCAACGATCCAGGACACGGGCAGATTCAGAGGTATCGCCACCCCCTTATGCCACAAAAGTAGCGGTATGTTTTAACCGTGATTTTGAGTGTTTTCAGAGTGGCTGCCACCTCTTTACAATGCATTAGTAGTAGTTCCGCCCCCTTATCCAAAACCCTGAATTAACCCGTGCTGGGTACCCACTTTGAGGTATTATGGGAAAATAAACTTAAAACTCCGCAGAAAGAAACATAATGAAAACTGACAACAAATATATCCTATGAGTTGTCTACCCCCCCGCCCCATCATCCAAATATACTGAAGGAAAACTGGCTTTCATTAGGGCTTTTTGATGTGTAGAAATTTTGATCTGTTGGTCAACATTCTTATCCTTTTGACTGTCAGTGGCAATTTTATCAAAAACAGAAAAATTTCCATAATTCTGATAAGTTACGGACACCTGTCACACACATATTCTCTGAAAAGCACTCCATGAGAGTTTTCTGATGCGATACCTATATGATAGGGATAAGTACTTTTCAGAATTTTTTACACATTTTCAAATTTTGACAGAATTCTAGGATGAAGTCAACATAATTGACCAACATGAATCATCAATCTCCCATTGGATGACAAATGAACAGTGCCACCATTAGGCTAGATTCAGAAACGACGCTGACTTTATAAATCCTCGGGTAGCGCCACCTAGACCTTGGGCCTCTTCGTCGATGGCTCATCTTGCGAGTCGTATGTGTTGTCCTCCTCCGAGCCGAGTCCCTGTATGTTGTGGAATCCCAACGGGCGCTCGCCGGTCCATCCGTCCGGGTGGCCGTCACCATTCTTGTCCTCGTGATTCCCGTTAGGGGAGGCGCTGGTGCTGTTAGGGTGGCTGCCACCGCGAGACTGGGCTCCCTGGAATGATGAAATGAACATGGACTGGTTGAGAGATCACAGGATCGTGCCTGAATAAACTCATGATTTTTCTGCCAGAATGAACGACCTTAGCGAGTGAGCAGCATTCAGGAGATCTGACCAAAACAAGATTGTCACAAAGCACCCTCTACATGCCAGGTACAGGGTTTGTCCATACAAGTACACGGTGCCTCTGTACGTGTACATCTAATATCAATACAGATACAGTATCATGTCCATACATGCACACGGTATTTCCATACATGTAGGCCTACACCTACGTATGTCCACACATACACATGTAGTGTCCATACATGTACACTGTACGTTAACCCCTTAATTGTGTAATTTTTTTGTTAAAATGTTTCTTTCTTCAAAAAAATTTGCCGAAGAAGTATTTCACACATAGGTTCCAGATGTGATATAACTTCCCACACACTGTGAAGCGCCATTTCCTTGCAGGGCATACTATTACGCCTTACACAAGCTGAGATCCTCGGGTGTTTCTGGGGGTTCCCCAGATTTCGTAATGACATAATAGTATGCCAAACCCAGGTAAGGGGTTAATACTTGACCATGTCCTACACACGAAAACTAAGTGACTACAGTGAGAATTATAAAACTGTGAAGTGCCAAGAGTTAGTAAGGTACCTGAGAGCAAAAACTGAAGTGAAATTAGTGGAAAATTTGCCATTTGGCAAACTAAATATTGCTGTGAGTGAAAAGTAATTTGTTAGGCAAACAGGATGTTGTAAACCCCCAATATATTGACAAAGAGAATATTTTCCTTCAAATTCGCTTTCAACTTTGGAACTCGGCACTGAATGAGTTGCCAAATATAGAGGGTTTGCAGTATATGAAAGAACACAGTCTATCTAAAGACGTCACTGAAATCTATCTAAGAGGTCACTGAAACTAACTGTATCGTGGAAAGTTAGGTGAGTTAATAAATGTGTAGTGGTAGAAATAACAGACATCTAAATTATATTTCAATATAAAATTTTTTATTCAATTGTTGTCATTGGCATAAAATATATTCAGTAATGGATAAACACAATTTTTTTGTATTTTGGAAGCCATAATCATCTAACAACTGTAATGGAGTAATTTCTATAAGATATACTCAGCAATGCATCAACACATTTTGTATTTGGAAATCGGATTATGCCAAAGGTATACTCAACAAATGTAATGTTATGTAACGTAGACATTGTCCAAAAATATATTCAGTCATGCATTTAGAAGTCAGATTATGCCAAAAGCATACCGGTACTCAACAATTGTATTGTAATATAGTCGTTTCCATCCATAACATATACTCTGTAATGCATCAATATATTTTGTGTTTTTGGAAATCAGATTATGCCAAAGATATACTCAACAAGTGTAATGTAATGACCCGTATATAAAATATATTCAGCAATGCATTTAGAACTTGGATTATGTCACAGCATACTCAACAACTATATGTTGTCATTTCTATGAAATATACTCATTAATGCATCAACACATTTCGAGCTCTGGAAGTCAGATTATACTCAACAAGGGCGTTATACTCAATGCCAATTTACTAACTAATGCATTGATCTTTTATTTGGAGGCCGAATTATGCCAACGGCATACTCAACAAGTGTAATGGAGTGATTTCCATAAAATATAAGTTCAGAAACTCATAGATAGTAAACATCAAGTCGTCTCCGAATTTCGCAAATTTTCGACCCCAATCGGGGTCTTCCTCAGGCACCCTGGTTGGGGGCGAAAATTTGGGAAATTCAGAGACGACTTTATGTTTACTATCGTTTTGTGTGTCGTTTTTTTTGCTCCATGTTGGATATACAGAAACTCATAAAAATACATTTTGTATTACATAAGTCACATAGAACCACTTCGCAGATATAAGAATTTTTCTAAGCCACACTGTAATGATGAACATGAATGTCTGAAATACTGCCCATTTTGCAAGACCGTGAACATCGGTCAAATATATGCCGAAAACACATAATAACAGTTAAAATTTGGTTATCTTTTGAAACTATATACAATGTTCTCCATAATGGCAGTCCTAACGTTGTGCACATTTTCCTTTCATGCAAAATTCGACTGGAGAATTTCAGCTGATTGCTTCTATTATTTTTGACAGTCATCCAAAATTTAACAGTCAAAATACATTGATAAAAAAATATCTGCAGTTAAAAATGTTTTTATCTTTATCCATCGGGGACGAATAAAATTTCACAAATTTGATTGTAAAAGATCTGAATACTGTCCATCAGTGACCTCAGCTTGGGCTCGGTTGATGAGGGGAAGTCTGAAAATAATGGGAGAGGGTTCCAAATGAATTACGCAAAGCAAATAAAAGGGGTTCACCTCGTATAAAAACTGACGGTATCTGCTGCAAAGTGTGCAGCACCTCAGTGACACTGACCGGCGACATTCTTCCAGCACTATCACGTCTGAGGTTTTATTTGTATTTGTATTTGTATTAGATTTTTTCCATCAGGGCCAAAGACATAGCATTGTTGGGCCTGAGTACGGAAGAGGCCATCTCAAGCTACTCATGTTCCACACTTGGATGGGGTCTTTTACTTGCCCTTGCAAAGGCATAAGGTACAAGGCACCACGGCGTGCTGTCCCATGCGACTAATGACAGACTGAAGAGCCAGGGATGATTAATCCCATGTGGCCGGGATTCAAACCAGGACCTGCCCATTGCTAAGCAGACATGATAACCACTAGGCTGTCAAGGCAAACGTCTGAGGTTCTGGGTTCAAACCCTGGTCAGACCTGCACTTCAAAAGATTAAGGGCGACTCACTTTGACAGTGCAGTTTTCTGGGCAATTCAGCACACTGTGCCAACAAATTTAACACATACAGTTTACTCTAGCTTCAATGAACTTGATTTTCATGGGGTATTNAACGTCACTAATCACTTGCTTCGCTTTGAGCAAAACTCAGTAATGTCAGTTCTTTCTCCAGTCACTAGGTGTCTCTAGTAGCATTTGGAGCTACTTACAAAAGGTCCAATTTTGTTCTGGCACAAAAAGGGACAGAACATCTGGCATAAAAGGGTTAAATAAGTTTCTACTTATTAAACTCAACAGTATTGGAAAAGCCCAGGGATGTCATTCACATAGCTTGCTGTCTGGAATATGGGGAACTAAAAATATACTAGTTCCCTGTCCTTCTACTATGCTTTGAAGATACAGGTCAAAGACATAACCAGGTGATTTCTGTAGCCACAAAATCTAAGGAAGCTTTGAGAATAAGATCCCCGATTCCAATCCAACTAGTCTGTACCACTCAATGAAAATATTCAAGAATGAATTGCGAAGAGATTTTTATGAAAAGAAGGTCAAAATACACCAAATAAACCGGAAAAAGGTTAATATAAGTTCAGTGTGCACATGTACATGTACACCGCGTCATTCCAACAGGGTAAAGCCCGTTCCACACTGCCAAATTTTGATCAGAATATCTGAATATGCCAACTTAGGGCCCATGACTTTCAAGCAATAAGAAGCTACTCCAATCGAGCGCTTTCACATGGGTGTGGACTCTCAATGGGCAATTCACCGTAGTTGGTTCCTTGCAACTAACTTACGCTTGGACCAATGACTTATGACTGCCTGTAGTTTTCTACAGGCAAGTTGCCCATAGAGAGCCAACCTGCACATGAAAGAACTCACATGGAGATGCCCCAAAATGCCTAGATAAATGACACCACCGACTGCCATATTTTTCTACGGTTGCCCATAAGGAGCCAACTCGCAGGGAACTCTCGACTGGATTAGAGCAGTGTTTGTGCCGGGAATTTTGTGCCAGAAAATTTGACAGAATTTTTGGTCAAAAACACAAATTTTGACTTTTTAAGGGAGGATATCCCCCCTGTCGTCCCCCCTCTGGGATATCCCCCCCCCCCCCGGCGTCCCTTTTCTCTGGCGGAAACACTGGGGAGTGCACTTTTTCTGTGTAACAAACAAAATGAGTGGGAAACTGCCATCAACAACAAGAAAACTAAACTAAGGAAGTCCAACAACGACAATAAAGGTATTAAATTGTGATGATTTACCATGGAGGAGCCTACCTGTGACTGAACGTTCGACCCAACTGAATCACCCGACTGGTAGTTGTCGCCGTTGAGGTTCATGTATTGTCCAGGTATCTGTTGTCCGCCAGGGGGCATCGTGTAACCGCCAGGACCTGAAAAGGAGTGAAAACCCTTTGACTTATTATGCCCCTGACAAGGTGTACCAGTGTGACATACAGTAGAACCTCACATAATGGACACCTCAGGATTACGGACAGATTTGTCCAGTCCCGAATTTTCCCAAGCCATTTTCAACATAAATTATACACGTATTATATTTTGCCCCCTATCTGTGTGACCTCCCCCAATTCCCCACACTGTACATTCCTTTGATGACGTATTTGATTTTTCTGTCAGAGCCGAAGCCATACATGTAGCATTATTGGCCGTGGTAAGTACGGACGAGGCCATCTCAAGCTACTCATGTTCCTCACTTGGATGGGGTCTTTTACTTGCCCTTGCAAAGAGGTACATGTACAAGGTACCACGGCTTACTGTCCCATGCAACGGATGTGAAGAGCCAGGGATGATTAATCCCACATGCCCCAGGCTGGATATGAACCCAGGACCTGCCGCTTGCTGTGCGGACGTGATAACCACTTGGCTATCAAGGCTCCCCAACTGAACGTTCTTTTCTGCAGAGTTCTTCCGCTGCAGGTTGGCACCGGACGGCCCTGTCCAGGACGCAGAAATGCCGACCCACACTCGGCCTAAAAAGAGCATTTTCTGACCAGCAGAACCAACGAAGTGTGCCACGAGGAATGCCCACCACTCACCACGCACACTTCCGAATTTCATTTCTGTTCCCATTCACCGAATGACGGAATGTGCTTCCGAGCGGGGCCTGACACAGTTCTGACCAACAACGGCGGGCCGCCTTTGCAATAGAGTGGATCGGGGTCGTTTTGACGCCAAATGAGCTCATTACCGGTATTTCAACTCTCAGCTGCCAGGAAATCACATTTCAGCAAGTCGAAATTTGAAATTTTTCTGGGGGAGGGCCCCCGAGATCCCCCGCTTCGACTGGCACTCATTCAGTCCTGGAGAGAACCCTGTTTCTGACCTGCATATGTTAAAACAGTTTAATTGAGAACAGGGCAACATAGAGAGCTCATCAGATGGACTGCTATGGTGCCAGAAGGAACAGAAAACGGCTCGAAATATCCAAATTTGATGAAGGACAAAGCAAAGGCAATGAAAGCCAACTTTTACTGTCAACACCTTCAAAGGAACGCCCAGTGCAGAAGCGTCAAATGAAAACAGCTATCATGACCATCAACGCGGGTAAACTCCCTACGCAGTTGTGACCCATGCCCCCTTCAGTTTACCCGCTCTCCACAACTGCTTCACTTCATAGAAGTCACGGCGTTTGGTCAACAGATGGCGTCAGGGTCTGGTGTGAGTTTTATAGCCTATCAGCATGCTGCTTTCAGAACTCTTCGCCCCGTTGGCAACGGATGTTCTTGTGCTACCATGGCAACTGGATCACATGGTCCGCTCAGCCAATGTAAAAGTGTCTCAGGCCAGCTTGGTTACTGGTTTCTCGGCGCTCTCATTGGTCGAATCTCTTAGCGCCATCTGTTGACCAAACGCGGCGACTTCTACGAAGTGAAGCAGTTGTGGAGAGCGAGTAAACCGAAGGGGGCGCGGTACACAACTGCGTAGGGAGTTTACAATGTGGGAGAAAGTTCTCACATGAAAGTGTAGCTGGGGTAGTCTCATGCAAAAGGGAAGGCCCACAAAAAATTTAAAATTAACATGCAATTATCGCGGTTTTCACAACCCCAAATGCCATCCCAAATCAAGGCTTCCCTCAAATCTTTTTGTGAATTCTCAACACAGAGGAGAAAATTTCTACTCGAAACCTGAATCTATCAAAACTGTAACGAATCCCTCTGACTTTGAAAACCATTCAGTGATCTTTATAAAATTTTGAAGTTGATACTGCCGAAAAACCCCATGAATTTACCAACAATGACGAAGAAAGCTATGTCACTGTAAAGTACGCTATAATGACTTTATGTAACCTGCAGTGCCTCAAATCCAACAGGGAATCAAAAGTGGGTAGTTTAAATTTCACGTAAAAAGCCACGTAGCTGTGCATTTCACACCGAACAGTGAACAAATGGACAGCCATTTTTGGCAAAATGGAGGTAAATTTTTGAAATACTGTGAAAATTTTTTTGAAGTTTTTGGGAAAATTTGAAAGTTGCGTGATGACATTTATGAGTTGCGAAAAAATGCACCAAGTCAACTGCATTTTAACCCCTCCTAGACAGAAGATGATCACGATAATAATCGTTCAGTGAAAATTTTTTAAGCGAAGTACAAAGTCTAGGTAGGGAAATCTCATTCATTTCGTTGCATTCCCCCCCAATTTGTCCAATTGATAAAAAATAAAATCAAGATCATGCAAAATAAAAGCATGCTACCGAAAAGGTAACAAAACTGGTGTAATCCTAACCAAAATATACAACATCTGAGCATCTGACAAAAAATTTATTCCAATTTTATCAAATTTGGTCAGAAATTTTCATGATTTATCAATTCACTGCTGTAAACACTCATTTCAAAGCTACTGAATAGAGCTTCAGAATGATACTGATATTTCAAATCTGTTGAGGTCTGCTTTCAAATGCTACTGATATTTCAAAGCTACTGATGTGAGCTACTGGTATTTCAAAGCTACTCATGTAAGCTTTCAAATGATCCTGATATTTTGAAAGCTGCTGATGTGAGCTTTCAGATGATACTGATATTTCAAAGCTGTTGAGGTGAGCTTTCAAATGATACTTATGTACTTGTAGCTTATTGCATGATTACACATGTAATTTCCAAGGAAAAATTTGCTTCTTTGCAAAAAAATCAGTGAATTTCAATGTAACTTTTCATTGGAACCCCGCAACAGAAATGTCATGCAAATTTTAAGGAAATTTTTTTTATAATTGCGTGGCAATCATCTTCAGCCATGGTTGGGCTAAACTAAAGAAAACTGAGCTGTAATCATAAAGCGTGTGTACCCGGAACATCCTGTTGGGTCTGAGCCGCTGCGGCTGCAGCAGTCTTTGCTGCATAAAGATTGGCCTCTTCCTGGGCTTTACCTATATTCTTCTTATAGCGGATACGCTTGTTACCAAACCAGTTGGACACCTGCAAAAGAAACATGGAAACTGAGAGCGACAGCGCCATGGGGTCATCCAATGAAATCACCAGGGACATCGTGCTCACCTTTCTGATATACTAAGGGCCGTATGCATGGGGTCGGACTTTAGCCTAAAGTATAGCTTAAAGCGAACTGGTCGTGCCAGTCAAGGTGTCTGAATAGAGATTTAAACACCGCCATCTTGACTCGATTACTTCATTCACATCGGGAATTTGTTGCCTACTAAGAGCATATTTGCACAACCTCTGTGGCTTTGCTGCCTTCGAATAGCATTTAGAATACGGTCAGTCAACTGCAAATCCAGGCTTACGTAGGGGATATAATCCGCTAAAATACGAAATTTGTAGGCCTAATTTTGAAATTGTAAATTTCGTGGGCCACGAAATTATTCTTAGTGTCATTTTTGACTGCCGCGACTTATTCCCGTTAAGTTAGACTTTCTCTTTGCTTGAAGCATTGAGAAAAGTCGGACTTTATGAAAGTGTGGCTGAAGTCCGACCTGTGCATACGGCCCTAAGTTTAACTTCTCATGGTGAATGGTGAAGGATCGGTACAGATAAGATAAAGTAGAATACACTACAAAGTCTGACCAGTAATTGTCAATCAGAAACATCAATCAAGTCGACGGCTGGCAGGAGTATGACTGGTGAATACAAGTTCTAAATTCAAGTACAGTCCC
>NMRB01000927.1:194813-217007 GCA_002633025.1 Notospermus geniculatus | reverse complement strand
GGTGCCATCACAGATTATTTTTCGTTTTTTCTCATTTGGCAGCTGTGCTGAGATCTTTACTGTTCAAGAGCATGGTGGCAAGTGAAACCAACTGTGACCGTCCGAGAGGGTGTATCGTTTTCAGAGGTAGTTTGGAAGTGCCTTGTGGCTGTTCGTAATTTCTACCTCTGCCGCTTGGGGTTTATATCTATTAAGTTCAGCTTTAAGTAGAGACACGCCAGTTCAATGCATGCAGTCCTCGAGTTAGGCCTTGTGGCATTGGGCATTTTCAGTAAAAACTAGTTTCCTCAGCCACTAAGCAACCTTCTCTGGACAAGATTGCGCAATCACTTACCAAACCAATTTAGATTACATATGGATTAAATCTGTTTGTAATGGTCGCTCCGATTGGCTGAGATGTGTGGCATAATTGATAACTGCCTGTAACTGACATCCTTAGAATTTAAGGACGTTTCTTAGACTTGGGGGAAGATACATCCCTAAGGTTTACCTTAAGACGTTTTATGCATATCACTTAAGAAATGTCCTTCTGTAAGGAATCCTTAAGCGGCCCATACACGATCAATATTATTGCACAATATGAGGATCACAATGGGCAATATTATTGCCAATCTTCTACCCATCATGCGAAAAGCACACGACCACCCATTTCGGCCCCATATTGTGCAATAATATTGCGCCGTGTATGGGCGGCTTTAGCGGTCTTAAGGGAAAAACTAAGTTGAGGAGTAAGATGTTTTATGCATACGGCCCCTGGTGGACTGGAGCCGGTTGACAAACTGGACGAATGTGCACTGGCGTCTTACAATCTCGTACCCAGAGATTCGTTACGCTCGGGCCGAGGTTGATGGTCGCTACACTAATCTCTGGAGACGGCTAGCCATTTTCACGCCTTAGGTGTGATTTTTGTCATCGTGCAATTTTAGACCGAATTTTAACCACAAATGCACTGAAATGACTTGAGTATAAAATGTTACACACAAAAATGTCCTTAGAAAGGTTTTTCGAGGGATCTGTTGTATTTATTGAGGAAAATCCACAGCACTACTTGGCGCACTGTATAAACTTGGAGTGAAGCGGGATGCGCCGTGTGTAACGCACATTTGCCAGATTTTGGTTCCCGAAGCCACCGCTAGGGCTTAGCCGTCTCCAGAGATTAGTGGAGCGACCGTCAACCTCGGCCGAGCGTAACTAATCTCTGGGTACGAGATTGTGGCGTCTTATTGTAGTCTTTTATCATGAGAACTCGACGTATGAATAAGATGGCATTAATTTGCTTGATTTCCAGGCGTATGGGAGTTATACCTATGAAAATCTGAACGTTCAGCCTGGAATGCCAAATGATACTGGAGTGGCAGATAAATTAGGGCTTCTGGACAATACCAAGGAAGATAAAACTACTGGTATAAATATTGTAGTCGTTCTGGTGAGTGATGAAATACCATGCAATATTCTGGGACGAGGTTCCAAGCGGCGCATGCGCAATTGTCACGTTCTGCCAAAACGATGTTGCCTGCTGTAGAATGAAGAACCCGCAGAACTACGCCACGACGTGACGCTGTCAGTGTGAGACCCGGAAGTCCTATTTTCTAACAGTATTTCCATTTACTTCTTGCCCCAAAATAAACCACTCTCTTTGGTTCAATTTTGATTAAATTACACTGTCCTGTTTCATGTTCAAAGTTCTCCGTATATCACTGCTTTGTTTCGTCAGAAATGTCACAGGATGCCAATACTGACGACGTCTTTTGGGAAAATTTTCACGGAAAATTGTGTAGAAAAATGTACACATGCTATGACGACGTGACGTCAACAGCGAAAAAAGTGACGTCAGTACGTCATTCGGGTCTTATACTGACTGCGCCATCTGCAGTCATGCGGGTTCCCCATTGGCACGTTTATATCTGCAACTATGCGCTCGGTACACACTAAGCATCAGTAAAAGTACGTATCGGTATTTATTATACGTAATGTGCCGAGCTCACCGCCGTCCGATACGAGCGTCACAATCGTAACAAAACCTGCACCACCAGTGTAGCGTTATTCTCAGAGGCGCGCCTGGTTTTCAGTCCGCCTGTCCCTAACGAGCCACCACACATGTGGGTACGCGCGTTGAGTGCATAGCAGCAGAATTTCACGGGCAGCCAAAAAATACTAGTACGCTATACCGGACAGTTTCCCGTTTGCATGCCAAACTCGCCTTCGGTAAAAATGCTCACAACACCTCGATCGAAGTTGCCCGTGAGAGGCAATCGGTTAGAATTGAGAGCCAGTGCGTTCATCACCTGAAAATGGGATTATTCATGGATTTTCCAACAACCGGTTTATTCGCCTTCCTGACATTTGCATAGTATCATCTTACGAAAATGCTTCGGAACGACGGAAACAACCGACCGCCCGAATCATGATCACCATGGCGACACGAGGTGAGAGATTGAAATATATCTTTTTGATCTCTCACCTCATGTGTGTATATAACGGTGCCCTACAAAGTACAGGTGTGAAATTAACCCAGGTCTTAGTATAAGTAGGGTCCGCGGGACACTAACTCCTAGGATTCTAAGTCCTACGGACCCTAACTCTTAGGAATCTAAGACCTACGGTTGTCGACAACTAGGAACTGTAGTCCTAGGACCAAGATTCCTAGGAATCAATGTCCTAGGACTGCGCCTCCTTAGGAATAGAGGTCCAACATTTAGAAACAGTGGTCCTAGGCGGACTTCCGTTACGATAGAAATCTAGGATCCCAAGTCCTACTCTAAAGAAAACTTCTGGGTTGATATACATCAGTCTGCGAATGAAAAATATGTGCAGAATACTTTGAGTTATGTGCATGATGTACATAACTCAAAGTATTCTGCAGATATTTTTCATTCGCGGTGAGGTGTTGCAATTTGAAAACTTGCGCCAAGCACGACCTGATGAAAATGATGCCGTGATTTGGCCCCTGCGGGGGTATACCGGTAGTCATGACAAGATCACCCTCTGTAAAATGTCGTGTAAAGTGCATCGTTCACTTGCCCTTTCAGGCGTCGATACATCAGGTCCTCTGTCGGACCCGCTTTCCTAGGAATGCAAGTCCGCCGGACCCGTTTTCCAAGAAATGCAAGTCCGCCGGTCCTGCTTTCATCGGAATGCAAGCCCGCGGGACCTGCTTTTCTCGGAATGCAAGACCGCCGGACCTGCTTTCCTCGGAATGCAAGTCCGCCTGACATGCTTTTCTAGACATACAAGTCCATAGACCAACATTGCTGGAAATCAGAGTCCGACAGACCTACGACTAGAAATCAAAGTCCAATAGACAATGTTGTGTAATGATCGAAGATGAGAAGGAAAAAAAATTAAACAAAAAAAAACAGTTGCCCGACAGGGAGTCGAACCCGTAGTATTTGCTAAATGTGCAGGTCCCCGAACCACTACACCACGAGTGACCGGCTGACCGACGACTGATTATTTTAGCTATTTGAATGCATGTCCTATTAAAGCGCGATACAGTTTCTATTGTGCATTTAATACAAAAGGGGAAGGACTTCGGTTACGGCGGACTTTGATTTCTGTCACTGTTGTAAAAGAAATCTAAGTCCCCTAGTAATCAGAGTGTTATACATTTTCTATAAGAAGGAACGGAAGTCCTGGTATAGGACAATGGTTCCTAAGGAATGGGGGCCCGTAGGGCCCCCATTCCTAAGGAACCCAGCTCCGTGGGACCTTGGTTCCGGGCGGACCTGCATTTCTTTTACACCAGAATGTACTGTAAGCACCCTAATCCTAGCGAAACCCTAACCTGTACTCGGCATAACCCTAACTCAAACTGAGGCTGTATTCAACTCCTGTTATTGTGTGTTCTGGACAGGTGCAGACAACGGTGTTCTAGAATGTGTCCAACAGCCGAGAACCCGTTCGGGAACGTGTTCCTGTTCCCGAATCTCACACCACATCGGTTGGTGGTGCGAACGGGAACCGTCGAGAACAAAGATGGCGGACATCGGCAGCAATTTTATATACTAGATTTTTCGTCAGATCATAGTGTAATTATTCGCGGTCGAGAATCAAGCAGAAAAGACATGAATGACATATCCTTATTCTAAACTGAATAATTTTGAAGTATTCTTGAAAAAAAATTGTTGTTTTTAGGCCGCCGTATTGACGCCGGAAGTGAAATCATAGTAACAAGCACTTACCTATTCGAGACTCAATCCCGTTCCTTGTTCTCAGCCTGTTCGGGTGCAGTTGAGAACAGTGAGTCGAACACAGCCTGAAATGGCCCGATGACGGTGGCGCTCGTTTCGAAAGGCGACGTATCGCGGATACCAAACTCACCAATAATAAGTGATGCCATCAGTTGTGTTTTTTTGCTTCACTCTGCAGGAAGAACCGTTTGCGATGAAGAAAACGGTGGCGCAGAAGATGCAACATAGTGATTTAGTGAATAGTGATTTCTCTGGTTTGACTCCGGCACTTACGAATGAGATTTTCGCAAGAATGGGATGGAAGCTGAACGAAATCCTTGAATACAGACTTTATCCCGCACCAGATAATAATTATGGATCTTATAATGCAACTTCCCACAAGTGGAGTGGGGCAATGGGAGAACTGCAGGATGGGGTAGGTATGGATGTTAGGAACGTGCCATAGAAGGGACAAGTTCTAATTGCTCTCTAGCCCTACTCGTTTCAGTTGGGCTATTGAATTCACCGAAGAGATTCTATAATATGCATACAGTTTCAAAAAGTTTTGTGCCATCCAGGATCTATGTTGTGATGACGACATTGTTTCACCTAGCCCACACCATGCATCGCTGTGATTGGATACTTCTTATGGAAGGATTTACATACTCATAACATTTTCGGAGAGGATGGAAATACGATTCATTGTTTTTGAAATACATCTACCTTTTAGCTCACTGTGGTAAGCTATTACGATGCTGCAGCGTCCGTCGTCGTCGTTGTCCGTTAGCAGGGCACGTTTCGTAATCGCTGGAACTATCAATCTGAAACTCGGTACATATATACCCCTAGGTCAGATGACACCAAGTTTCCGTCTGATTTGATTCTTAGCTTGGCCACCAGGTGGCGGAAACAAAAAAACACAAAAAAGTTCAATAACTCCTGAACTAATGACTGGATTGCCTCCAAATTTTTGTCATAGGTGTATCCAATGATTATAAATGAAGGGTTTTTTATTTGACCTAATTTTCAAGGTCACAGAAGTCAAAGTTAAAAATTTTGCATTTTGGTGGCACGTTTCGTAACCGCGGGTGCTATTGACCTGAAACTTGGTACATATATACTACTGTGTCAGCTGACGTATGGAACCCAGAATGATGGGAACAAGGGGCGGTCGATTGGTGTTGGTCGGGGATCATGTTGGAAGTGGGCAGTGTGCACCTCTCCTCACACTCGACAGCTATAGTAAAGCTGTCGGGTGTGAGGAGAGGTGCAAACTGCCCACAGGAGAAGTGTCTACGTGTTTAGCCATATACCAGCCTGATGGCGACAGGGTTCTCGAAGTGACGTTTTGTGGTGTCAGATCATGCAGCGAGAGTGGAGTTGCTGCGGTTTTGGGCAGGGGAAAGCAAAATACTAGAGAGCTTTCGCACCCGCACGTTTAGGCAAGCGACTACATTTAGGTCATCAAATGTTGCGGTCTAGTGACGTGTACACAAACGGTTATAGAAAATATTATCCGTAGCGACTTCACTACACGTCAGAGAAAAACGGTTTGCAAAAGCAACATATTTTTATCAAAACCCTCATTCCAACGGTGATTGCTATTCTTTGTTATCAGATTTAGAAGGCTTCCTTATGCATACCATGTGTAACATTTTGTATGTTTTTGTTTCGATCATATTTTATTAAGCTTTTCAGTTGTGAATCAAATCCGTGTAAAAAGGGCAGTTTCCATTGATTGCCGTGCGATCAGTATAGGTCTTTCGCAATTGAACGGTTTGCTGAACATTTACTTTTACGTCATCATTTTGTGAGCAGTTGTTACGTGTGCACATACACTAAATGAAGGCCCATACACTAGCCGGCCGGAGTTCACGGNGAACCCACGCATGTCGGAAACCATTCATTTATACGTATGCTCTAACCCCTGGGCTACCGGGCTCGCCCCGACAAAGGGTAATATTTAGTGATACAAATGCGGCGATGGCCTACATGTAATTCACAATTTAATCGGCTTATAAGGAATAGATTCGGCGGAACTAACTAGGTACGACTTTTGGCATGCCCTCGTTGTAACCTACCTTACTAGGCAAGCATTACATACATGAATAAGCCGTCTGACTTGTCCTTTGGAAAGAGTGACAAGTTCCGAGCGTTCTTCGGCATACCTCGGAAGCCTTTCGGCGAGCTCATGAATATATAGTTCTCAACTTGATGACGTATACGACAAATTTTTGGGGTTATTTTTCCCCTGTAAATCATATTTCACAATAGCTTTGAAAGACCCACCCGACCTGAACAGCGTTAAATAACCTTCCGCAGACCTCCATAAAGAAATTTCGCCTTCAAACCGCATAGAACGACCGTTTCGGCAGTTTTTGGTCAGGCGGTCAGATTTCGTCTCCAAGGTGGTATGAATCGATGTGACCCGCCTCAGTGTTTTGTCGCGCTTCGCGCATTTGCCGCTCCGCGGCGTTCAGGGTCCTTGCGTCAAGTTACAGTCCGATTTAATTCTTGTCTTCACCAAAACCGAAAAAAACCAAAAATGCAGGAACTCCTGAACTCGATCGTCTCCAAATTTTTATCAGTGGTGCTTCCAATGAGGATACATATGTATTATGTAATGGGTTTTTGATTTGACCTTTTCAAGGTAACAGAGGTCAGAGTTCAAAATTTTGTCATTTGGTGGCACTTTTCGTAACTGCTAGAGCTATTGACCTGAACTTGGTACATATATACCCCAATGTCAGATGACCTACGACAGCAAGTTTCGGTCCGATTCGATCTTGGCTTAGCCCCCAGGTGACCAAAACCGAAACTCAAAGTCAAGTAACTCCTGAACTGTTAACTGGATTGTCTCCATATTTTATCATAGGTGCATCTAATGCGAATACATGACATATGCAAAGGGTTTTTGATTTGACCTATTTTTCAAGGTCACATAGGTCAGGTTCAAAATTTTGCCATTTTGGTGGCACGTTTCATGGCTATTTGACCTAATATCGTGTAACTTGCTGTGGTCATCTATCCAGAGGAATCGGAACCAGTAATTGTTGGTTTAGGCCTCTGTGCGGCTTGAGGTATGAGTAGCCCTATGTGTGGATTAATTGTTACATCGATAACAGTGAGTTGGTATAGAGTGATGGGATATGGACACCCAAACCATTGGATGGGTGTAACTTTCCATGGTTTGGGTGTATTTGATACACGCGCCGAGTCGCGGTTCGTTCGAGCCTGCCCGGGCTCATTTGGGGAAGATACGCATGTGCAGAAAGCGTAATAGGGGCGACGTCGTGATTCCATCACGTTCGGCTTGAGTTGGCACCCGGGCAACCAGGCGGCGCCGTTGTCTGATGTATACATGTACACCAAACTTAAATTATGCCCGCAAATAATACTTGCGCGCTCTGTTTACTCAATTCCACGTCGGACATTTCAGTTTTTACGGTCTTCATCGTTCCCTATGCGTTGCAGCCGCAAACGCGCCTTAGTCGTGGAGAACAGGCCATTTTTGTCATTCTGGAAAAATTATTTACATATTAACCATTTTCACAGCGGTGTTCCACATTTGCGGTCAGTTTGCTTCGCAAAGTGGCCGCGTTGCGGCGTTCCGGGAACATGGCGTCTAGGTACCCTCTATGTGTACAGCAAATTTGTGCCCAATTGGAATGCAAATGATGGTTACCAGGCAGCCATCTTGAAAAATGAACTTTGGTACATATGTCATAAATTCTCTAGCCAGAATGTTTTGACGTTGAAATTTTGACCATAATCGTATTACCCTGGAACTCAAGGCTTGCCCTAGAACATTTCGATTTAACATTTGTCATTTGTTCTTCTGGTACGTTCACCCAGGTGAGCATAATGTCCATGGACCATTTCATTTAAATTTCAGAGGGCGGTGATGGCCATCGGAATGATATCAAAGACGAAACTCCGTGCTCGAGATTTCGATTTCTCACCTCTATTTGAATACGTCGGACTAACCTACATACGACAGAAATACAGATACCCAGCTACCTTATTTAACTTCATGCGTCCCTTTGAGTTGACTGTATGGTACGCCATCATGGTAACGGTGATCCTGTCTGCAGTCTTTATATACATTCTTGAATACTGGAACCCGTTTCTGCACGAACCCGACGGGGAAAACAAATTTACTTGGTCAGAGGTGATGTGGTATTCGTTTGGTACGATGAGCGGAGCAGGAGGATCATTCGCCCCAAGCAAACCCGCCACTCGTCTCTTTTCAGGTTTGTTTATTGCGGGGTAACATTTGATTTGTCCATTCTCCAAGGCATCAGCCAATCAGTATTAATTAGACAATGAGGAACTCGCGTGACAATAGATGGCGCAGCGAGTATACGACCCGAATGACGTACCGACGTCACTATTTTCGCTGTTGACGTCGCACCGTCAAAACATCTGTGTACATTTTTTGTACACAATTTTCCGCGGGATTTTCCCCAAAAGACGTTGTCAGTATTGGCATCCTGTGGCATTTCTGAAAAACAAACCAGTGATATATGGAGAACATTGACAATGAGACAGGGCCCTGCAGTTTGATCAAAATCGAACCAAACATACTAGTAGTGGCTTATTTTGGGGCAAGAAGTAAATTGGAATACTGTTAGAAAAAAGGACTTCCGGGTCTTACACTGACAGTGCCACGTCGTGGCGTTAGTTCGCGGGGTCTTCATTGCGTCATACATGTAATACGGGGATGTGTATGAAGCGAATATTGAAGATAGGTAAAAAATGAAGATTCACGCAGGTAAAAAAAATGAAAATTTCTCGATTGCTACGCAAGAGGTTAATATTCTGGAACCATATTTTGTCTACCTCACCCACGTCCCAAAAGGAATATTTCATGAAGTTTTCGACCCAATCTATCAAGGGACAACGCACTTTTGCCTTCTACTATACTTATAGCATAGCGATGGTAAAAAACGAAGATTCATGCAGATAAAAAACGCAGATTTCTCAATAACTGCATCTCCTTTTTTTATCTGAATGAATCTTCTTTTTTTACCTATCTTCAATCTTAGCTCACCCCTGAGCTTTTGTCGTGGTGCAGCGTCCGTCGCCCGTTTCGTAACCGCTGGAGCTATTGATTTGAAACTTGGTTCACATATACCCCCAGGTCAGATAACCTATGACACGAAGTTTCTGTCAGATTCGATTCTTGGCTTGGCCTGCAGGTGGCCAAAACCAAAACCACTAAAAGTGCAATAACTCCTGAACTAATGACTGGATCATCTCAAAATTTTTATCATAGGTGTGTCTAATTAGGATACATAACATACCGTATATAACAGTTTTTTTATTTGACCTACTTTTCTAGGTCACAGAGGTCAAAGTTCTACAAAAGTAACGAACCTGCCACAGTTGATCATTTCATCGAGCGTCCTCATATCTTGCATAAAAGTGTATTTTAGGGGTACCTTCAAAAATACCGTGTTTCAGCCCGATCGGACATCCAATATGGCCGGCAGGTGGCGTAACCTGAAAATCATCCAAGGAACGGCTTGGCCCAGACCCGGCTCGACTTCATCAGGAACGGCTTGACCCAGAGTGCTCAACCTTGATATTTGCCTCCCTAGATGACCTTTACAAGCACGTCAAATTTCGGCCTGATTAAACTTCCAATATGGCCGCAAGGTGGCGTAAAATCATCAAATGTGCTATAACTCAGGAACGACTTGACCCAGAGCGCTCAAATGTGCTATGTGGCTCCCTCTAGATGACATTAATGTGCATGTGAAGTTTTGGCGCGATCGGACATCCAATATAGCCGCCAGGTAGCATACCCCAAAAATCATTGAAGTCCTGCAACTTGGGAAAGACTTCACCTAGATTGCTCATAACTGACATGTACAGTCATTGACATAAGTTTATCTACACCTACTACCTTGAATATTTCAAATACTAGTACTACTGGGCCAATTTTAACACGGTTTGTACCACATGAAAGTATATAACCTTGGTCATATTTCTGAATTAAGGGGTTTTTCTAATGAGGTATTACATAATTATGATATTTCCAAATTTCCAAAAGTTTGATGCAGAAATATGACCAAGGTTATATACTTTCATGTGGTACAAACCGTGTTAAAATTGGCCCAGTAGTACTAGTATTTGAAATATTCAAGGTAGTAGGTGTAGATAAACTTATGCCAATGACTGTACCTCTCTCTGTCATTACACTATTATGTCCAAACGGGTGAGCACATGGTCCATGGACCATTTCATTTACCTACTGTAGAATCGGAGTTAAGACATCACTTCACTGCCAATGCCACATTTCATGTGTCAGTTTTAATGGGGTTCATAGTGAGTGACAACTGGGCCTATTTGTGTTGGTAAACCAATCAGAAAGCAGCTTGTATTACAGGTTATCAATATGCAACCATGTGACTGTCATAGTAATGAAGTGGGCTGACCTGCAGAAGTGATGTCCTAACTCCGAGTCTACGGTATCTTCAATCTTCGGTTTATACACACCCCGTCATTCGTCGTTTTACGAAACACGAGCAAAATTTAAAAAAATGCATTAACCAATAGAAGGGGAATAAGAGGTGAAAGATTACTGACGCTGACTTTACTGACGTCACAAGTTATTGAAATGCATTGAAGATCGGGATGTCTGTTGAATAAAATCTTAACGTTTGGGTACACCGTGCACTCATCTAAGGCTGAGGTTTCGCAAACGTGAGGGAACCCGAAGTACGAAATACGAAATACATGTATGACTTTCATTTCTAAAATACTAGTAATGTAGGCCTACTTTAGGAGATGACTGATACCACAAACATCGCCTCCTGCAAGAGCATCTTTCAGCGTATAAAGTAGGAGTGATAGAGTAACGGTGTATATTAAACTTTGAATCGTTCTTTTCCTATTTCGTAGCTGCGAAGTGGTAATTTAAAAATTCAAGATGCACCGTTACTCTCTCGGTCTTACATGATACGCTAAATGGCGCACTGGCAGCAGGGCCATTTGTGGTTCCGATCATCTCCAGAAATACATACGTCTATGAAATGAACTCGAATTTGTATTTCGTACTATGCGTTTCGTCAAGTCTGCGAAACACCAATAAGGAAGTTAAGAAATAAAACGATAAACGTAAACATTAGGCCGAATTTACATGTAGGTAAACGGTATACGCATACACTGGCGAGCTAAAGGTTTCATGTTCTTGAACCATTTATTAGGCCATTGTTCGCAAGCGTGTTGTGAACTCAGCCTTACCAGAAAGTTATTTTTAATACATGTATATGTACTACTGTACTTTCACCAGATCTTATATTGCATTTTGGGTTCAAAAATAACGTCGTCAGGCTGGGTTCACATAGACTGAGGTGTAATCCTTTGTGAAGCCTTTGTTAACCAGCGTGTCCGTACACATTATAGCTGCACTTCCACTACAGCTTTTAGATCCGGTCTTAGAGTAATTGGTCAGAGGCGTATTTTCTCCGATTTATCTTACGTATTTATCAGTAAATGTGACATATTAGACCAAAAAAGTCCTCAACACTGGCAAATTCCCAAAATGAAGCGTTTTTAAAAAGACCGCCTCGAAAAAAAACTTCCCATTTGCGCGAGTCCCCAAGAACGTCGATGACGTCACACGAGGGCGACGTCATCGTCATTGACCCTCGACCTGCACCGTCACGTGCTTTTTTACATCATCACGGCTGGCAATAATTTCGCGCCACATTTGGAAGCAGAAATATCATCTGATCCATCTGCCTTCCAACCCTTCATCATCGACTGAAGATCTCATTGACATACCGGTAGGGCCTACATGAGTTTGAAGAATCTGGAGGCGCGAATTTCGTTTTCAGCCATACCAATTTGTGCCTGAATAGGCCTACGGCTCTGATGACCCCGAGCCCGAGGGCGAAATGGACTTCGACGTGGTGGACTTTGAACGGCGGCTTCATGATTTGGAATATTGGTGTGTTATGTTTTTATTTGACAGCCCCCCGTCATGCCAAGGCCAAAATTAACAGCTTAGCTATGGACCGACTCTGACCACATCGGGGGTTCGCCTGTAACTGATGGCAATTACGCCTAGGTGGGCCTACGTTCACTTTCTTAAAGCCGGATCGGGACAGGGTGCAGGGCCAAACACGCAATGTGCACATGAAATGCATTGTATCGCCTATACGACGTCAGTCAAGTGCCCTGTGAATTTCATGATTTTGTAATTTCATTTGGCCCACCCGGACCCGCAGCATGTTGGGCATTCACAATTAATTAGAGCCTGCTTGACCAGTCAGCAATGGTCCGTCGAACAAACCGCTCCCAGGCATATTAATCGCAAAATCTTTGGAAAATTCATGCAGAGTTCTTACACCAAACTCTGACCGTTTAAAACAAAACCGTAGACAACGCAGTTATAAATCATATTTGTGACCCGGCACAACAAAATGAGTCGGAAGTCGCACAGAAGAAGACCGAACATGTCCAAGGTGACACCAACGGTTCGCTGATTTCGGGATTGTCTGCCCATTGTGAAATTTGACTTTGTTGATTTCTGTAGTTGTTGTCTGGTTTCATCTTCGGTCTTCTTCTGAGCGACTTCCGACCCATTTTGTTGTGCCTGTTTACATTTATCGGAGAAACAGCTGATTACAGTGACAAGTGATGATCGCTACGCCTGTCTTATTATATGACTGCTGACGTCCACCACTGTGACGTCGACCACCCTCGCCCTCGTGTGACGTAATCACGCCACAGGCGCCGGTCCAGAAACGTTGTCCGTTTTTCTGGCGGCGCACGAATTTACACATTTTTAAAAATGGATTTGTTGAAAGCGGCTGATTTATTTCGTGATTGAATAGGGATATATTGGAAAGTTCATCACTTGCAACACTTACATACGTGCCATTACTGAAAAGTATTCCCCTCTGGCCAATTACTTTAATAGTACCGCATCTAAAATAAGACCGGATATTTCACGGCTTGCGCTTCCACTACTGGATTTGAGGTTAGTAAGTTCGGCTACAGATGGCGATACGTGGAGTGAACCGCGTATTGTTCTGGTACTTTTGAGCATGCGCAATGTCGCAAGCGATCTTAAGCCACCTGTACCCGAACATAATACTACAAATAGATCCGGACTTATTGCCATTCCACTAGAGAAAACACCATTGTTGAGCCGCACCTAATTTAGATTCGGAGTATGATCGGCTATGCTATCCGAGCTTAAAGGGACTAGGAAAATTTTTTCAAGCTTCGGTTATTACAAAATGCTAGTCTTTCGTGATAAATTCCCACCGTCAATTCACTTTTTCAATTAACTGTTAATTACTGGCACCCAGACAAATCAGTTATCACCACACCATGGAGCATTCACCACGTCACTGGGAACCTAATCAACATAATAGAGTACAAGCTCGCTCTATACAAAACATACAGCGACGAGGTTCCCAGTGACGTGGTGAATTCTCCATGGTGTGGTGATGACTGATTTGTCTGCGTGCCAGTAATCTATACTATTAAAGCAACAAACTGCCGGCAAATTCTGGTGAGTGTCTGAATGTGTGCTCTTGAAAACTGTGGCTATATGATACTCATGGTCCAGTATGTTGTACCTCCCTCTGCCGCCAAAAAAATATTTTTGGAAAAGGTGCTTTTATGGGGAAATAATCTTCGAGTGCTGGGGAAACCCCTCCCATGACGTCACGGGATACCCAGTTCCCATGGTATCGCCAATCAGCGTCGGCCGTATCAACATCCTCATACGTCACAAATCAGCCCGTCATCGACACGTATGACGTCAGTCATTCAGTGATGACGTCGTCATGTCCCAACATCAAATTCCGTTGAAAAGGTCTACGGTGAATGAATGACGTCATACGTGTCGATGACGGGCTGATTTGTGACGTATGAGGTAGACGATGATTTGGACGACGCTGATTGGCGGTACCATGGGAACTGGGTATCCCGTGACGTCATTGGCGGAGACTCCCCAGCACTCGAAACAGTGACGAAATCGACGAAAAAATGTCATCGCCGCGGAAACCTGGGTTTATATGACGTCATGTTGCCACACGCCGTGTATGGGCGGTTATTCCCGCAAATAAAAGACGTTGCAAAACACGGAGGTTATAAGCCAAAACAAGGAGGTTATATAGCAAAACACGAAGGTTATATGGCAAAACACGGAGGTTAGAAAGCAAAACAAAGAGGTTGTAAGTCATCTAAAAGACGTCAGGTGGCGCTTTTAATGAAGGTTGCAGAACTGAGAACAAGGAGGTTAGAAAGCAAAACAAGGAGGTTTGTAAAACACGGAGGTTGTATCATGTGTGAGAGAACAAGGAGGTTTACAAAACACGGAGGTTAGAAAGCAAAACAAGGAGGTTGCAAGTCATCTAACGGTCGTTGGGTGGCGCTTTTAAGCAAAGACCCAATACCTAAAGGCGGCCTTCCACCTGAAAGTTTTCTGTCGCAATTTTTCTTATGGAAACCTATGGAAAATTGTCAGACACTCTGTTGCAGGTGGTCCAAAATTTGCTCGTGTGTCTATTTTTCAGGACTGCCGCGTATTGTTCGAAAAGATTGCAGACATTTCTGGCGAGGAATAGAACATGTGCTATTCCAAGCAATAACTGTCGGACACAAAAATAACTGGCTGACATAATCTTTAAAGGCCTCTTCCACGCTACAGAACCTGATCCTGCAACAGAGTATCTGACAATTTTCTATAAGTTTACAAAAGGAAAATTGCGACAGAAAACTTTCAGGTGGAAGTCCGCCCTAAGACCAGCTGTAGCAACAAGACCATGGATACTAGAAACATTAGACCCTGAGTAGAATTTGATTGGAAGTTGTTGCATGGTGATGTCCCATCATGCCTCAGCAGGAATTAAGATAAAGGGGGCACTCTGGTCGCTTTCGTGAAAATCGGTTTTTGCTGTAGTTGAGCCCTATGGAATAATATTTTTTTTTAAATTCCTTCGCAGTGCATTAGTACTGGGACGTATCTACAAAATGTCTGCCGCAAAACTAAAATAATAGGTGGCGCTGCTGAGATATTATTACTTTTGCGTTTTTGGTCATAAGTTCCGAATCAGTTACTTTCTCAGGACTGAGGGGAATCTTCTCTGACGTCATAACCTGGCAGCTTTCTGCCAAGTATGGCCGCCCAATACCGGTCCCTTTGTTGGGACCGGGTACCAGTCTAGGGGCAAATTGCATAATGAAGGGATGTATAGACGTGTGTTCATGATGAATGTACAAGAATTAGATCAATATGTTAACTCATTCGGAACTTATGACCAAAAACGCAAAAGTAATAATATCTCAGCAGCGCCACCTATTATTTTAGTTTTGCGGCAGACATTTTGTAGATACGTCCCAGTACTAATGCACTGCGAAGGAATTTAAAAAAAAAAATTAATTCATAGGGCTCAACTACAGCAAAAACCTATTTTCACGAAAGCGACCAGAGCGCCCCCCCCCCCTTTATCTTAATTCCTGCTGAGGCATGATGGGACATCACCATGCAACAACTTCCAATCAAATTCCACCCAGGGTCTAATGTTTCTAGTATCCATGGTCTTGTTGCTACAGCTGGTCTTAGGTATTGGGTCTTTTGCTTAAAAGCGCCACCCAACGACCGTTAGATGACTTACAACCTCCTTGTTTTGCTTTCTATCCTCCGTGTTTTGTAAACCTCCTTGTTCTCTCACACATGATACAACCTCCGTGTTTTACAAACCTCCTTGTTTTGCTTTCTAACCTCCTTATTCTCAGTTCTGCAACCTTCATTAAAAGCGCCACCTGACGTCTTTTAGATGACTTACAACCTCCTTGTTTTGCTTTCTAACCTCCTTGTTCTCAGTTCTGCAACCTTCATTAAGAGCGCCACCTGACGTCTTTTAGATGACTTACAACCTCTTTGTTTTGCTATATAACCTCCTTGTTTTGGCTTATAACCTCCGTGTTTTGCAACGTCTTTTATTTGCGGGAATAACCGCCCATAGCCGTGCAACTGACGCTCATGTCGCTGCGAATTTTTTTTTCACATCTAAAAAATCCGCCATATTGGATCTGGAGAACCTCCGTGTCCTCTGAGGTCATTCCTTAGTTTGGCCGAGTGGTTAAAGCGTTGGACTATCAATCTGAAGATGGATATTTGAGTGGGTTCGAAACTCGCAAAATGCCGATGATTTTTTTCATTTTTCGAATTGTGTTTTATTTACTAATTACTTTTTATTTTATTTTCAGTGCAGGTTACCGCAATACATGTGTCACATGACACCTCTCATCTTTTGTAGATAAAATCTCATCTTTTGTAGCAATCTATCACTGCTCACCACGAATTTACTTGATTGTAACGTTATAAGCCGAAGGCACCATGTTCTGACTGTGAAATGGTCTTAAAAACCTTTGGGAAGGTACACTCGATTGTAGGAAAGTAAAAGGACAGCAAGTTTTCCTAAATATTGCAAAAACCATTTGAGCTATTTTCACAATTTTTGAAAAATCGTCCGATTTCAAATTCTCTTTCTTCATTGCTAATAAGCATAAAATAAAGTAAGTGCAAAGTAAATAAAACACAATCAATTCGAAAAAATGAAAAAAAAACATTGGCATTTTGCGAGTTTCGAACCCACTCAAATATCCATCCATCTTCAGATTGATAGTGAGCTCAGCTTTGCGAAGCGAACTCAATGGTTAATGCACGTGCGTGTGTGTAATGTACAGCAGAGTTGTGTACATTCTCTCTTTACCGTCCTCCGATTTCGGAACATACTTCCAAACCTCTCCTCCCCTAAAAAATCTGCTGTGCACCTGCCCAATGCTACGAGATAGAGTTAGCCGCCTGGAAGCGAGCATAGGGTGGCATGGGGTACGATGGCTGTCTCGATCTTACCCTCTGCACGCAAAATGTACAAATGCGCTAACGCACTAGGCCCACTGTTGAATCGGCCAATCAGCTTCGCGAACACGTGTGCGCATGCCCGAAGCAGACGACGCCGGCAGCCGACGGGCGAACTGGCGATTGACCGTGCACTCGCCGCTTCGAGACTCAAATCTAACAAAATTCGGCAAAATTAACCTGCCAGCGATGGGTAGAATATTCTAGAGACAGTTTTACGTCCACCTTAGGCACTGGCATGAACTGTGCACTGGCAGTTTGATAAAAATCGATGGGTGAACGCAGGTGGGCCTAGCCCGAAATTGAAATTTTCAAAACTGCAAAAGGAAACAGCATTACGCGCACACCATGCCGATGTGCCGACCT
Organism: Notospermus geniculatus; assembly: GCA_002633025.1. NCBI lineage: Eukaryota > Metazoa > Nemertea > Pilidiophora > Heteronemertea > Lineidae > Notospermus > Notospermus geniculatus. Next base: position 199,577 of record NMRB01000927.1, on the reverse strand, counting down.
CACTTCGAGACACAAACCTAACAAATTTCGACAAAATAAACCGTCCATCCGTGGGTAGAATGTTGTAGAGATAATTTAAAATCCATCCTGGGCATTGGAATGAACTATACACCGGCAGTTCGTGAAAAATCGATGGGTAAACACAGAAAACAAGCTCGGAAATTCAGGAACTTTGCGTTGTCAAGGAAGATGACAGGTCGTTGGCGCTCATCGGACCAACTCCGCCACGCCCGCCTTTTCCATCCTCCACCATGTCCTCCGCCAACACCGCATTCTTCCATTAATTTCAATGTACTGTGCCAATTTTTAAGTCCTCATTGTTCTCCACCCTCTAGAATTGCTCTCCCTCTGCGCCCCCAGACTCCCCCTGCCCTGCCCCGACATGCCCGACGGGGGATCCTTGCTGAGCCCGGCCGCCTCTACCAGGAAAGGCCCGGCCCCACCCACACTAGGCCCTACCAGAACCAAAAACACAGCCTCGGACATCATGTTCGCAACATCTCACTATAAATCCCCACTAAGCCCCACCATCTAGACCCAGCCCCTATATTTAAACAGAGGCCTAAAAGCTGAGCTCACTCCAAAGGTGACACCTTGACATATTAGTCCAACGCTCTAACCACTCGGCCAAACTAAGGAATGACGTCAGAGGCTGTTGACACGGAGGTTCTCCAGATCCAATATGGCGGATTTTTTAGATGTGAAAAAAAAATTCGCCATGTCGCTCGGGGACACCATTCTGTGTGGTGAATTCACTGGCCAGAATGTCATCTTGGCCAAGTGACTGCCCATTCGAACAGGACCATGAGTCGCAGTTTTCAAGAGCACACACATTCAGCCACATTCACCCGGGTACTTTGCTAGTTCACACTTAATTGAAAAAGTGAATTGACGGTGGGAATTTATCATGAAAGACTAGCATTTTGTAATAACCGAAGCTTGAAAAAATTTCCCTAGTCCCTTTAATAGATCCGCACTTAATAGAACCGGACTTATTAAACACGGACATTCTGTATTGGAAGCAGAATAAGAACGGACAAATACCAGCTTTTTTGTAGTGGAAGCGCAGCTATTACCTCTATGTCGTTTGGTTTCTTAATCTCCCTACTAACATGACTAATATCATTCGAACGATTTTGTTTCAGTGGTTTACTGGTTCTGTGCTCTTGTACTGACAGCCACATACACTGGTAACCTGGCAAGCTTCCTGACCGAAGCGCTCGAGGATAGGCCCAGTCGTACGATAGAAAGTCTAGGATACACCGATGACGTAAAATGGGCTACGTTGCGTGATTCGTATATGGATACTTTCATACGTAATGGTGAGAGTTTCGGCTACAAGCAGGTTGCTAGGCAGATGGAGTACGTTGAATCATACGATCAGGGTGTAGCTAGGGTCATGGACGATCATAACTACGTTTTCATCGGGAATAGCCTTCTCCTTCATTTATACGAATGTAAGATTTTTTTTCCAATCGAGAAACTTGCTTATTGTGATACGGGGGAATCCGGTGTGACTGTGCAAAAAGTCCCCTGGAATCAATGTTCGGCCGGGTGCTTAATCCTAGTGGTTTAAGCCTTTGTGAAGATGGTAAACGCCTTTATGTCGCTAAAGCTAAGCGCACATGTCCGACAAAAAGCCTTCCGAAATGTATACGTTTACCGGATCCGTTACCGGATTAATATGGGACACACTGATTGACACTTGCCACCGCACATAGCCGTTATTATCATCCGGAACGAATTGAGTAACGCACGCGATATCGGACGAATGGAACATGTTCCATTCATCCGTCAAAAATAACTGTTGCCGTCCGGTATTCGGAAGGAATTCCTTTATAATGACGTAATTTTGGGATAACCCTTCGATTTTCCCAGTGAAGAAAAAACTGACATCCGTCGGTGCTGCGAATTTTAACGCATACATGTGCGCGGTGTTGCCGTGCGTTAAAGTGCATCCGGTGAACGGATCCGGTAAACGTACACATTTCGGAAGGCTTTTTGTCGGACATGTGCGCTTAGCTTTAGGCTAGGGATACACCGAACGCGATGCGTATAAGGGCTTTGTTATTTTCCGCCTCACTGCACGCAAACACAGGCTTTCAAAGCATAAATGCCCTGTCGCATGCGAAGTCGCGTTTGGTGTATCCATAGCCTAACCATAAAGCAGGTTATCTATGTATGCGTTAAGCAAGGTTCATTGGCACACGGAATTGGTCCGGTTCATGTCCGTAAAAAATCTATCAAATGGACTTCAGCGTTGTCGTATCCGGAAAACTAGGGGCAAACGGACTGGAAACGGATCGAATACGTGTGCCAATGAACCTTGCTTTAGGCCGTTCGAAAAATTTCCGACACTTTCCTACTCGTATGGATGGAAGGTGTCATCGAGAAAAGATAATGGGAAATGTGGGTGTCATTGCCACGTACTGGATGGCAGCGCTGTCAAGCGTTTAGTCCAAAATACCGTTTGCGCCATCTCATCCTGAGAATCTCAGGTCATTTACGGTCGCACAGGGAACCAAGCATGAGGAGGAGAGCAGTTTTAAAGACCCTGGGTGCGAGGATGGCGCCATGCAGGGTTTAACTTCAGGTCGTGCTGCTGAACATTTCTTCTTTTGTAGCGAACTCACACGATTGTGATCTCGGTATTTCCCACGATATGGTAGGGTTTAATGCGCTAGCGTTTCCAATGGCGCCGGACTGGAGACTTAAAGATTTAGTATATGACGTCATGATTGAAATGAGAGATGAGGGAATGATAAAGGAACATTTGGCTGAGTAAGTTTTCATATTTCAGTTCGAGCAGTTCAAATAATAGCACAACCGACGGATGTCAAAATAGGGAGGTTTCGAAATCAAACGATAAACGTAAACGTTAACGACAACGTTTTTTTCGTACCGAAAATGCAATATAAAATCTGGTTAATGTGTAGTACGAAAATAACGTTGTCGTTTACGTTTACGTTTATCGTTTGATTGCGAAACCTCCCTAATGTCGGAGCTAATCCGATACGTTGTTTCTGGTCAGTGAAAGATCAAGATCAAATATCATGCTGACTGTGGTGGCCGCGGCAAAGACGGGAACTATGTAGTCTAGCTGACTGGTGTTTCGTCCCGATTCTTTGGGCCAGGGTTTGCGGTTTGTATCCCCACCTTTTGGTAGGCGCCAGGCCTCACTCTGAGAGCACAGCAGTCCGCAAAGTTAACGGATATGCCATTATTGTGGTTGATTGCAGGCCATATACCATGTTTGTGCTTCAAGTTAAACTACAACAGTATTTTTTGTTTCCTTTATATAAAAGGGAGACTGCATTCATTGTGTAAAATTTTAAATTTTGAATTTTTGAAATATCATTATTATATTCAAATTAATTGGTATCTGCAACGTGTCGTATTTTTTAAAATCGGCAGTTAATTCTATGCCAAGTCAGCTCATTCACTACAATAAAGGTCGTCCGCCTTTTGACATTAGTGACATCACAACTCATGGCATTTGCCTCCACGGATTGATATAAATTCAAAAGCCTACAATGAGTGGAGTATCCCTTTAATAACAACGTTTGCCTCATTTCTTTTTAGTTGGATGCAATTCAAGTATTGTTCTGGGGCTGATGATGATGACGATCACGTCAGATTGAACATCGACAGTTTCTACGGTCTTTTCATGATTTTATCTGTGTTCACCGGCATCTCATTCGTCATATTGGCCGTTAAGCTTATTGCTCTGAAACTAAGAGAGAGGAAAGAGAAGGTAAGGTATTTTCTGGTGGTTCGATTAGTCGCTGCTCTTCCTACATTTGTAACAGGTCCTGTGTATAGTGAGACAAGAAGAACACTGCTAGACTGCTTCCCGTCTTCGCCGCTGCACGCCCGCTGGCGTCCAGCGATCCCGTTCCGCTATACAAAGACAGGTCCGGGGTGCCACTACGAATGACGTAGTTCTGGGTTATTTATAGAACATCAACAAGGAAACCCCCTGCATGTGAAACATGGCGCTCAAACTAAAAATCTCAACAGTCATGAAAAATTCTGTAAAACTTTGCAGTTCTCGATAAAATAGAGATTGCTTTGGCGCCGAAATCAATTCAGCAGCAGCAATGGGTAGGCATTAGGGCCTACACTGAAGCTAAGCAGATTGAGGCTCTGGAGAAGGCATCGAGGAAGCCCAAAGGCAGCTTTGCATAACCTCGTGTTATCCCAGAGTCTTATCCCCGCAGGGTCAGTCCAAACACACATACCGGTACTATCTCCTCGGGCTTATACACGTGATACATGCACATGCTCTCAAACACGAAATACTCGATGCACGTGCGTTTTCTATATTTATTGAACTGGTCAAAACATTGCGCAAATACCTGCGCAGAAGGTATGCACACAACAAGGATGCGCAGTAGGTTGGGCCGGAATCCCGGCCCAAGATGGTGCCCCGGACCTGTCGTTGTATAGCGGAGCGCCAGCAGTGTGGGGCGGCAACGACGGGAACCAGTCTAGAACAATGCGGCAGAGATGGAATGGTTCCCCATTTCACCGGTAAGATACATGTACCCAGAACTAGTCACACCGGTGAGAGTTAGGGTTAGGTATCGTCTTCGAGAGCCAATCTAGGTCCGGCGATTTTACCAAAGAGGACAGGTGTGATAAAACCCAATGCCCCTCCTTCTCCTCAGTCCTGATGCACGCCTGTATTTTTGTCACTCTGTCTCTATAGAGACCAAAACGTGCTGCTCTCTTAAATTTAGGCGATGCTTTAAGGTATTGATG
>NMRB01000927.1:181485-194803 GCA_002633025.1 Notospermus geniculatus | reverse complement strand
GGGGGGGGGGGGGGGGGGCATCAAATTCTGTGACACCGTCACTAGAACGCTTTGTTACTTCCGTCCACGAATCACTCACCGAGCATAAACGAAGCCCCGCTGGTGCTCACTTTATGTGAAAACACCTGTCCAGAATTTCAAGGCACTGCTCTATGTTGGCTCTCTGTGGGCAACCCAACCATAGGAAACTATGGGCAACCATTTGCGTCATTCGTCTCAGCCCATCGAGAGATAAACTCGACAGAGAATACACAGCTTTTGGGGTTTGTTTTATCGCTACCATGGCTACAGATGATTACATGCACTTTTATTTTTTAGACGAACGGTCCACAACAGGAGGGAAGTTTGGAAGAAGAGCAAGCGATGACTGATTTTGTGGAAGGTAGGTACTTTCTGTGAGATCGCTCGAGGAATGACGGTGTAACATCTGTCATTGTTTCCGTGTGTCAGTGTGCCCCCATTGTTTGGGAACACTTGCAGATAGATTGGCACGTTTCTCTCTGTGGCCCCATTGTCAAGTCACAGTGTCTTCCATCAGACAATAGTAGGGGAACACAGAAACGGGGAACATTCAAAAACGTTACAACGCCACCTGAATAGTGTACCACAAACTGCCTCAAGGTGACGTGACCACCATCTTCCAGATGGCGCCCCAGTCGATTGCATGATTTACAATTTATTCTGGCGCCCATAAAAAGACAAAGTAACTTACGTTTATGGTTCAGTAATACTGGCGATGTAATTCCAATTCAAAATTGTTTACTTCGCCTGACTGTATAGGCTAGAAAGATACAATAAACTTGTGTTAAGGTGAGGTAATGACAGACATAGCAAGACGGGAGGTCAACATGGTCAAAATACATTTTGGAGTGAATGGATTGGATCTGTCACGGCAATGGGAGGAGGAGAACATAAGCATGAACGGGCACCATCTGTCACCAATGGCCGTGGCCGAAGAAAGGATGTGGCCGAAGAAAGAAGGTGCCCAAACAGAGAACTTGCAGGGGAAATGGTGCTTTATGACTCCAGGGTCTTTTCTAACATTCATCCCTTTCAGATGACGGCGGGAAGTCTACAGATGTATAAGTAACAGCAGGACCTGGTCAACAAGAGCGACTCTCCAGAAGTGCTGGTTAAGGATGCTACTCAACGTGAAATCGAAATTGTCCGAAATGTTCTCCAACTCCAGTGTATTGAATCCGTGATAATCGTCCCTGAGAACTCAATGTCAGTGGGGTTACCCCGTGGGGTACCAGTCAGTATGGATTAGGGTAGTGATTAGTTCAGGAGTTATTGCACGCTGCGTCTTTTCGGTTTTGGCCACCTGGTGGCCAAGCCAGGAATCGAATCGGACCAAGACTTGGTGCCATAGGACATCTGACATATAGGGGTAGGCCTATATATGTACCAAGTGTGAGGTCAATAGCCCCAGCGGTTACAAAACGTGTCTCACCAAATGGTAAAATTCTGAACTTCGTCCTCTGTGACCTTGAAGGAATGTAGGTCAGATCAAAATCCCGTTAAATATGTTATGTATCCTCGTTAGATACACATGCTGTATGATAAAAATTTGGAGATGATCCAGTCATTAGTTCAGGAGTTCATTGGACTTGTTGTGTTTTTGGTTGTGGCCTGCCTGCTGCAAGAGCGTTTTTAGCGTAATGACGTTAGACCGATAGAGTTCCGGTGATATTAAACTTTGCAATTTACCTTTCGTTTCCACTTCGTATCTACGAAGTGGAAATATAAAAATTAAAGATGCACCGTAACTCTCTCGGTCTTACATGATATGCTAAAATACGCACTGGCGGCAGGGACATTTGGCGGTAGCAACCACCTGGAAATGAAGTTGAATTTCGTATTTCGTACTTCGTCTTTCGTCAGATTTGCGAAACCTCACTAATCTTACGTGCTGAGGTCGTCTTTCGTCAGATTTGCGAAACCTCACTAATCTTACGTGCTGAGGTCGAAGTTTGCAATGCATTTCTAGTTGGAATGTGCGGAAATTGGACCAAATCTGAAAATGTAGCAATTTTGACGCTGAAAAGGTCGCAAACGGCAAAACGCAAAAGTTAGGGTGGCTGCACACCTAACGCGATTCGTTGACGCATGCGACAAATGCTTTGTTATTTTCCGCCGCACTGCGCGCAAACAAAGCATTTGACGCATGCGTTGCTCTATCGCATGCGATTCGCGTTAGGGTAGGGACACACCTGACGCGATTCGTTGACGCATGCGGCAACGCCTTTGTTATTTTCCGCCGCACTGCACGCAAACAAAGGTTTTGACGCATGCGTCGCCCTATCGCATGCGAATCGCGTTAGGTGTGTCCCTACCCTTAGGTATGTCCCTACCCTTAGGTAGGGAGAGTGGCGACAGAGTGTGCCAGCTAAGGGTGGCTGCACACCTAACGCGATTCGTTGACGCTGCACACCTAATGCGATTCGCATGCGATTGGGCGACGCACGCGTCAACGCATTTGTTTGCGTGCAGTGCGGCGGAAAATAACAAAGGCGTTGCCGCATGCGTCAACGAATCGCGTTAGGTGTGTTCCTACCCTTAGCTGGCACACTCTGTCGCCACTCTTGACGTACCTTGGCTTAAAGGTTATCTTGGCTTGAACACCCTCCGGATAATGCAGGGGTGTTATGGACGTTTTAAATGAGTGTGTATGGTATTTGGCAGAACCCATTGGTACTGACTGGAGAGCAAATGAAACTGATTGTATCACAGAGACTTAAGACCAGTTTGTCCAGAGGGTTAGAGACGAAAGTGAATACAAAAGTGAATTGTACTATATTTATATCTTATCTTCAAAGAGAAACTTTATTTATGAACCATATCTGAGAAAACTGCCTCTGAAAAAAATAAATATATCAGGTGGACAGTCCTGGTTACTTGGGGGACCTGTATTGTATTTCATTTTTCCGTCAGGACCGATGCTATAGCATTATTGGCCCTGGTAAGTACGGAGGAGGCCATCACAAGCTACTCATGTTCCTCACTTGGATGGGGTCTTTTACTTGCCCTTGTAAAGACACAAGGTACAAGCCACCACGGCTTACTGTCCCATGCGACGGACTGAAGAGCCGGGATTAAATCCCATATGGCCCGGGCTGGATTCGAACCCGGGACCTGCCGCTTGCTAGGCGGACGTGATAACCACTAGCCTATCAGGCTCCTTGGGGGAACTCCTCAGTCTGCGTACGCCGGGGCACAGGCTTCGGTCTTCAGATGATCCGTGACGTCCTTTCAATCCCAAGGGCCAATTGGAGTTACGGTGAGCGGGGCCTGAGTGTTCTGGCTGGCAGACTGTGGAATTCCCTCCCTGCTCATATGCGCGCGCTTGAAAACACAAATGTTTTTAAGAGATCTCTCAAGACAACTCTTTTTACCAACTATTTTAGTTAATGTTTTATCTCCTTCTTTAACTGAATGGCTTTAATCACTTTGCCTCTTATCTGTGCAGTGCTTAGAAAATGTTTTAACATTCTTTAGCACTTTAATATAATAAAATTATTATTATTATTATATTTATATAGATTTAGAACTGGACCTTACCAGGTTACAGCTGTAAAACTTATGCTGTTTGAAAATATTGTACACCGCTCAGCCTGTCATTTCTATGGTCTCGATGTCCTGAACGAGGTTCATTATTTCGTATCATGTGCTGGACTGACACAACTGCGAATTCCGTACCGGTGTAATAAAATTATTATTATTATTATTATTATTATATTTATGTAGATATAGAACTGGACCTTACCAGTTTACAGCTGTAAAACTTATGCTGTTTGAAAATGTTGTACACCGCTCAGCCTGTCATTTCTATGGTCATCTTCTCGATGTCCTGAACGAGGTTCATTATTATGCCCCCGCTCAACGAAGGGGCATTATGTTCTCAGTGGTCGTCCGCCGCCGCCGCCGCACTCTATTCCGGACTGTAACTCAACAACAGGTTGTCTGATTGATCTCATATTTCTGTGGTGTAACCGAGTGGATCAGAGGAGGTGCCCTATCGATTTTGGTTGCGACCCGATATTCAATATGGCCGCCAGGAAGATATCTTGGATTTCGCATTCTGGGCCGTAACTCAAGAAGGGTTGCCGGATTTGTCTCATATTTGCGTGATGTAATGTTGTGGATCAGAGGAGGTTCCCTATTGATTTTGGTTGCGACCCGATATTCAATATGGCCGCCAGGAAGACATCTTGGATTTAGCATTCCGGACCATACTCGAGAATGTGGAATGTCCGATTTATCTCATACATGTATGGTGTTATGGGGAGGATCAGGAGTGGTTCCCTATTGATTTTGGTTGTGATCCAATATTCAATATGGCCGCCCGGCAGATATCTTGGATTTTGCATTCCGGATCATAACTCAAGAATGGGTTGCCCGATTTATCTATCGATTTTAGTTGCGACCCGATATTCAATATGGCTGCCAGGAAGACATCTTCGTTTCATCATTCTGGACCGTAACTCAAGAACGGGTTGCCCGTTTTATCTTATACCCCCATCACACTGAGCTAGTTCTCAGTACGTTCTTGAAAATTTTGCCGAACGGGCTCAAACTGTGTGCGAACGGAGTGGACGTAGTGGCAACGTTTTACAGTCTTTTTACGAACTTCGTGGATGGGAAGGGTGCTCCAGTACATCGAAGCATTATTTGGCCAAGGGTACACGTTCTAGCCCGTTTTACGATTTTTTTAGGACGGGGCAGGACGTTTTGAGAACGACTTCAGTGTGATGGGGGTATTATATTTGTGTGGTGTACTGGGGTGGATCGAGGGAGGTTCCCTATCGATCTTGGTTGTGACCCGATATTCAGCGTATGCACCAGAGCGAGGGCATACTTGCAATCGCCCCGATTGCGTTACATCTAGTTTTGTATCATGTGCTGGACTAACACAACAGTTACTGCGAATCCCGTACCGGTGTAGGAAAGTTTTTATTATTATTATAATATTTATGTAGATTTAGAACTGGACCTTACCAGGTTACAGCTGTTTGAAAATAGTGTACACCACTCAGCCTGTCATTTCTATGGTCATCTCTGTGTCCTGAACGAGGTTCATTATTTTGTATCATGTGCTGGACTGACACAACTGCGAATTCCGTACCGGTGTAGTAAAGTTTTTATTATTATTATAATATTTATGTAGATTTAGAACTGGACCTTACCAGGTTACAGCTGTTTGAAAATAGTGTACACCACTCAGCCTGTCATTTCTATGTTCATCTCTGTGTCCTGAACGAGCTTCATTATTTTGTATCATGTGCTGGACTGACACAACTGCGAATTCCGTACCGGTGTAATAAAATTTTTATTATTATTATTATTATATTTATATAGATTTTGAACTGGACCTTACCAGGTTACAGCTGTAAAACTTACGCTGTTCTTGAAAATATTGTACAGCGCTCAGTCTGTCATTTCTATGGTCATCTCGATGTCCTGAACGAGGTTCATTATTTTGTATCATGTGCTGGACTGACACAACTGCGAAGTACGTACCGGTGTAATAAAATTTTTATTATTATTATTATATTTATATAGATTTTGAACTGGACCTTACCAGGTTACAGCTGTAAAACTTACGCTGTTTGAAAATATTGTACACCACTCAGCCTGTCATTTCTATGGTCATCTCTATGTCCTGAACGAGGTTCATTATTTTGTATCATGTGCTGCGAATTCCGTACCGGTGTGAGGCGTGGATCCAGGATTTTTGGCAGAAGGGCTAAAGGCACCAGCGCCAACGGTGGGTCTGGGAGGCCTCCCCAGAAAATTTTGAAATCTAGAAGGCCGCAAACGCAATTTCCTGGCACATTTCAGTATCAAAACGGAACCTTTGTTTTTGCGTTTTTCACAAATGACTGAAGAAAAAAAATGGCAGTGGGACCAGGGGGGTCTGTTTCCCAGTGTGTTCCGAACAATGGAATCACACAGAAAAATGTCCTTACTGAAAAACGTCACACCTGTACTATTCTGTATTAGAAAATATGCCTAGGGCATTACAGTTGGCATACTTTAGGAAATTCTTTGACTGTAGAAGGACAGAGTTCCTTGGTGAACTTGGCATCTTTTTGCTCGTCAATTGTAAAATTTTCTAGCCATAACACAGATTTCTATATTATTATCCTCATATAGATCTAACCCATGAGGAATTTTGAGTGAGAATAAATATATGTCTGTGTCTATGTCGGTCTATGTCTATGTCTATGTCTATGGACGTAAAACAAATGAAGTATATAATTTTAAACTACGAGGAGGAGACTTTAAAAACAACCAACGATTACGTATGGTCGGACGTGACTGATTTGGACCAAATCTCAGCAACAATTAGTCGTGCGCGCGCGTGAGCATGTACTTTGTGGTGTAGCCAGCGTTCACCTTAGGTCATGTTTACCTGGACCGGTCGCACCAAAGGTCTCAGGTGTTTTCTTAAGTATGGCGCACACCTGAAACCAAAATAGTGCGATCACCGACGAGACTGGCGACCACGACGTCGCAAGCAACAACGGGAGGTCGCTTGCCGACCACACTTGCGACCATTTCAGTGAACCATCCGCAAACGACTGACGACTTCCAGAAGTGACTAAGTCGCCGACTATTGTGGCGTCGCAACGAAATCTTTTGCGGACGAAAGTTACGTCGTTTTTGTGTCGGTCGACCCGATGCAAACTAAGTCGGCTTGGGTATCAGGACATTTACCCCCCGGACATTTACCCCCCAGACACTTACCCCCTGGACATTCACCCTCCCAGACACTTACCCCCAGACATTTACCCCCTAGGACACTACTTACCCCCAGGACTTTTACCCCCCTGGCACTTACCCCCTAGGACACTTACCCCCCCCCCCCGGACTTTTACCCCCAGGATTTTTACCCCCAGACATTAAATTAAACATGCTGAATTTTGGGTCTCTTGATGCGATCGAATTTCTTTGGTCTCCGTTGGCGATTGAAACCGGTCATTCAGATCGCCCACTGCAACAATCTCCCGCAAACAATGTAACGACCACCCAAGCGATCAAAGATGAGACGGGATACGATCAATCGGGCGACCTCTTCGTAGGTATACCTACTACAGCCACCAAATTCAAAATCCAACCGTCAAATTGTCGTGATTGGTCGTGGTCATTCTTGCTCCCGCGCCTTACAACGACCATGACGACCCCCTACGAATGTTCAAGAATATATGCGAATCGCCACGACTGGATCCAAGAATGCAGTATGAATGCTGTACGATGAAAAATAAATTGCGCTTGGACCGCAAATGTTTTGAACATTTCAAAACAGTCGCAGCCCCTCTGAGACTGGCCAAGAACGCCGGCGAATGACGGAGAATCCACCACGAGCCCAAAACGAATTGCCAAGATTTTTTTCACTTTTTCTAGTTCGCGGAAATTCGGCCTCCTAAGTCGCCACAGTGTGACCTGGGGCCATATTTATGAAGCCTTCGCAACTTTGCTTTCGCGCAAATCTATAGACAAATCCTAAATTAACGAAAACGAGAAAGATCTGCGCACTTCCGCCGAAATTGCAAACAGAACCTCGGTCTGAAACCATCTGACACTGAAAGACCTGACGCAGAAAACCCCACGACCATGTGACGACAGTGAGTTCGATGACATTGCGTCAGACTCGACCATTGCTGAATCATGGATTGCGTCACGTCAGTTGGTTTCAGGTCGAGGTTGTGTTCAGGCGCGGATCCAGGGTTTTGAGAAAGGGGGGGGGCGCACCATGCGACCGCCGAAGGCGGTCGCCCCGGCGGGGGGTCTGGGGGGCCTCCCCCAGAAAATTTTGAGAACTAGATGGCCTCAGATGCGATTTCCTGGCTTATTGCTACCCGAAAACATCATCGAAGAAATTCCATTTTTACCCGTTTTTATTGGCAAAATTTAACAGATCTATCATTTGAGTTATCACTGAATGACTGAGTCCACGTTTCTTACGGCCAGGGCCTACATGTATATCCGACAGCGCCTATTAGGCAATACCGTCCAGAAGCGCCTATTAGACAATACCGTCCAGAAGCGGATTCATTAGGAGAATCCGCCTGGGATATCGTGTAGCAAAAATATCAATAATTTTGCCATGGTCTAGTTGGATATCCCTGTGAATGTACAGAAGAACAAGTGCGTTCATACGATCTTCGCGCATGGTTGATCGGCGAGGACATTTGATAAACTTCAAGATGGAGTTTGCCCTTTCCACACTTGCACTCGTGGGGGCAAATGTCAACAGGATCCGAAGAATCACGGCAATATTTGGAAACATTTTGTCAATTTTGTCCTGTGTTATTTTCTTCAAGGTTTCTGATACGGTAGCAGGTTTATCTGATTCAGCAGACCAATACCGCTGCCATAAGCGGACTTCTTGATTGAGGGTTCCTGGGAAAGGAATGTCATCCGTGTAGGCACTTTCAATGGCTTGCAAGATGTCTGGACTCTCGGACAAAACCACCAGATGGGCCGGTAAGAGGTTCAGAGCCATGATAGAGTCATGCGACCGCCCTACAAATCGATCGTTCAACTGAGCTATCAGACAATCTACGAATGGAATGAAGATTGTCCTCCGATAGTATGTTTCCGTATCCTCTGCTTCTACGTTGGATCTGAGAGTTTGCCGACCAGCTACACGTGGCATCTTCAGTGAGGTCTGCGCGGTCTCCGCCATCTTCTCAGCCTGCCGGAATAATTGTCTGAATTCATCCTCGGACTTTCCCCTGATATCTGTGAGTTCCTTCGTCACCATGTTCACTTTCTCATACGCACGGATGATATCCATTGCTGTCCCTTGTAGCTGAAGCGACAGGCCTTTGGTATACCCGTAAATGTAACTGCAGGTCGTGAAACTTATAATGAAGTTGGTCGCTGTCAGTTGACGGTACAGTCCTCCTGCTTCTGTCACTGTTTTGGCATCCCATTTTCGGTTTTTGTTTGACTCAATCTTTGAAAGGCATTCCAATATCGGGACGTAGAGGTCCTTCAAGTCGGTGAATGATGTATGTCGCTCAACCCACCTCGTTTCGCAAAGGGGCTTCACCTTCGTCTTCAGTCTGCCACCATCTTTGGCTGCCGTCTTACTGATAACTTTCTCAAGTTTCCGTTGGCGTTTGGGGCTGTACTTGAAGAAAACTCCCAATGTCTGCATCAGGCAAATCATATTGTACACCTCCGGCACTTTAGAGGCTTTCGACAATGCAAGATTCAGCTCATGCGAACTGCAGTGTATGTAAGTAGCCTTTGGGTTGTTGGCCTTCTCTTGAAACCTCTTGGCTGCACCTTTCTGTCTGCCGGCCATGTTTCCCGCGCCGTCATATGTTTGCGACCTACACTTTGTTGGATCAAGCCCAAGTCGAGTTACGCAGTCTAAAATGTGGTCAGCAATATCATCCCCTTTAATCTTCTCGCACTTTATGAACTCCACCAACCTTTCCACCGGCACATCATCCCTGACGTACCGAACGATTACACCGAGCTGCTCCCAGTTTGAGACGTCTGTGACTTCATCTGCCATAAGTCCAAAGAATGGGCCGGCCTTCTGTTCCTTCACTTCCATCAAAATCTTTTCCTGGATAAATTCTAGGATGCAATCCAGCAACTCGTTCTGTATTGTCTTTGAGACGTACATGGCATTTTTTTTGCAAGTTTCTAAGTGGCGTTTCAAGTCTGCATCGGTTCGACTAACAAGTTGAATAAGGGACTTGAAATTTCCGATATTCCCGACTACCTCATCATCTTCTCCAGGCAGTAGGTCTATACCGTCATCTCGGTGACCACGTAGAGCTTGACCTTGGCGGCCACAGTATTCAAGGCATCTTATGACAGAGTCGAGGAAGCGTCGGTTTCGTGCGACGGTGGCTGCTGCGGTATTTGATAGAGTCTGGTCGATTCGAGAACTTGGATTCTTCAATGTTGCAACGAAAGCTTGCATTTTAGCATGCGCGTCCTTGTGGTATTGAAGTGTCGCATGTTCTTTTAAATACGACACCGCATCTTTCCAGTCTCGAAAAGGGGAGGAAATTAGTAATTTTGAACGCTTGCCTTGATGTGCTGGCATCGGGAACAGCACACATGGGAGGCAGAATAAACCATCTACAGATTTTGAGTAGGCGATAAAATCGTATTTTTCAAACCACTCATGTTGGCAATATCGTTTCATTCCTGACTCTCGACGTTTGTCCTTATATAGCTTTGGTGGAAATTTGTAACCTTTACATGGTGCTCTGTTCTCTATCAAATGTGCCTTTTGCTTGTCGTCTGGTGTAGTGCGCCGGGAAACAACATCGTCAATATCAGGGAAACCGGTAGGCATAGTCACGGTGTGGTCACTGTCAGTGGTTGCGGGATGGTCGGCGGGTCCATCGAAGCTTGCCGTCGGCACTTGGTCTTCATGACGATCATTATTTTCTTCAGCAGTGGAATCATCACTATCACCTTTCTCTGAAAAAAGAAGTGTTATTGTAGCTCCCTATCTCTTCCCTTATCGCCGACTAACCGTCGATATTGACATTATTGTAACGTTACTGACAGTACCGCTTTATGACATGAAAAGTACGTCTTTAACACGTCAAGTAATGAAGTACGATGATTGATTCGTTAGTAATTCCAACTGAAAACTAAATTCATCACTTTTTAGAAGTTCAAATAAAAAGGATAGACCTACGGTATGAGATGCAGATATACCTGATATAAGCCAGCCCATTGCTGTAGTGATTTTATGCTGGGACCATGATAATTCATTACTTACCCTGACTGTTTTCGGCGTTTGCTTCAGCTGAAGATGTTCCAGCGGTAGGCTGCTCGACGTTAGGGTCATTGTTGTTTGGAATAATTTCTTCGTTAGCAGAGCTGACATCTTCTCTGCCTAGAAAGCCAAAAATGACAGATAGGCCTAAACAACGCACATGGGATAATGCATTGATACTACCAATCAAGTCATTTAAGGTTGTACCATGAACGAGCATATTCAGAAAATTTGATCCTGTGAAACAGGCATTACTGGGCGCGATACGGCCGGGGATCGGGCCTACAACCTTCCGATCACAAGTCCAGAGCCGTAACATCCTGACCGCGCTCCCACAGACTACTTTTATAGTGTACATGTACCATTGCCGCCATGATTTTTTGCCAACTGTATGTCATCTTATGCATAAGCCTTTCCATTTGACATGATGCTTAAACCACCGTTTTTTTCCTGAGCGGGTGATCAATGACTTATGGTGAACAAGAAATGGACGGATCAGATCCTCCCATTCTGATACCCACCTTTTTTGTGTGAAAAAAGATGTACCAGCGATAGCTGTGTCCCTTTCCTCTTCGACATGTCTCACATGTAATCATGTCAGTGCTCTGTAGGCCAATGACGCTCGTGTGTCAGAATCAGCTGCCGCACGTTGACAGTCCGTTTTTATTCTACACACTCCGCGGCGGCGCTGTGGGATTTCCCGCCTTGTGTCAGACATGTGGTTTCGCTTTTGCGAGTATAGCCGCAATAGGAAAGATATGGGGGTTTTGAGAAGAGTAGGGGTCATTTTGAAATAGGTGTAACACTGCGATGATTACATTTATTTGCCTTAAAATAGCTAATGTTTCGATTTTAACATGACAAAAAAATAGAGTGGTCAGCGAAAATAAGGGGGGGGGGGCGCGCGCCCCTCTGCGCCCCCCCTTGGATCCGCGCCTGGTGTTTGCCATTTGGGCGGAAGTGCGCAGATCTTGGAATTTGGGATTTGTCTATTGTAAGGCAGTCAGTGAACGTTAGGGCTTTGCGTGAACGCAAAGTTGCGAAGGCTTCACCCTTACGAAAAAGTCCCATGTGTGATTTTGTTTTCACATATGTGAAATGACTATTCCCATACTCCCATATTGCCAGCAAAATGACATGGCGGCAGTGTTTGAATTTTGGTGCCAGCAATTTTTTGGATAAAAGCTACTATAAGGACTTCTTTTTGTGAAAATTCTTGAATTGTGCTACATATAAGGTTGAGTAGAACATTTCTAGAAATCGAAACAGGTTTCATTCCTGTTTATATGATTAAAAAACTCTTAAGAAGCCAGTTTGACGCCTAGTGTAGGGACAAACATGTACAGGAGCCTGTGCATGTAGTACATGGGATATGTACATATAGATTTGTACGCATAATCGAAGATTACGATCAGAAAGTCGTCACGGTTGATCAGGCTCTTGGTATGTCCAACAACGAGAACGGTCTCGCCACACCAAGGAGCATTGGTACTAAATGCAAAGGTGATCAACGTTCACCGCAAGACTCTATTAGCCCAGGTCATAAAGCAACTCGACAAGAGAATTATCGAGGCGAGGGCCAGGAGTTAAATCAGGTCACGAGTGTTGACGAGGAATACGAGAATGAGGGGAGCTTGAGTCAAGGGACCGGTACCACTGATGAAAGTCCGACAGATAAAAAAGCGCAGATAAACGACCCATTGCTAGCGTACGTTGTCTTCGCGATGCAGGCTGGTACGATAGAAAATATGCGGAGAGCGGTTATGGGTTTCGTTACCGATGGGCAAATAATGACAGCCAAAAGTGTGTTGTGGAACAATGTGTCAGATAAAATCATTGGTAAAAAGATTGCTCGTAGGTCATCAGACGGCAGAACTGAGGGCGAAGCTAACCTGAAAGATGTCATCCTTGCCTTGCAGAAACTAGACAGAGCAAGCAAAATGCCTGACATTGTTATTTCAGCAGTTGATCTAGGCAAAATACCGAGATCTCTGCCTGAAGAACTCAACTCTATAACTATTGTGGATCGTCTAGCGCAATTAGAAGATTCAATGCGTGATGTTCAAAATATGGTGGCAAAAAACTTAAATGATATTCGAGCTATGAAACCTGAAAATAAGACCGGGTGTGTGACCAAACCCTATGAGCCTAGCGGCTGGGATGATATGCAGGTTGAGGAATGGGACGATGGGCCCTGGAAAAAGCCGGAAGATGGCAAGTTGAACGTAGCAAAAGCTGAGTCGTACGTTGATGTATTGAAAAGGAGAGTGAATGATGGTAGCACTCGCGGAGGCCTTGGGTCGAGTAGAGGTCGTGGCGGTAGAGGAGGAGTGGCGATAGGCGGTCGTTCAAATCTATCTGCTCCTCAGAATGTGCTTCAATTACGCGGTAGTAATATGTCTTTGGATACGAGTGTTAGTGTGGGTTCCGATGGGTTCAAAGTGGTGAAAAATCGTAGAAAAGAAAAGTCAAGGAGTCGTGTGGTCATTGGCCAAGCATCCAAGGAAAACTGTAGAATAAAAGGGGCCCCTGAACCAGTTCGTGATTTGTTTA
>NMRB01000927.1:161298-180179 GCA_002633025.1 Notospermus geniculatus | reverse complement strand
GGTGCAGGGTGCAGGAAGGAGGATCACTTACAAGAAGAAATATAGATGGTGGCGCCCCCGGAGGAAGGAAGGGACCGCTACGATGTGCACGCAGTTACTTTTCGCAATAGATTCCAATTGTCGGACGGAATATCTATTTTCGGACGGACGCCATATTCTGAACCAAGTGGCGCCGGTTGTGCGCATTGTATTATATACAGTGAGATGCAAAAGTGTATTAAGTTTCACGGCATAGCTCGAAGGTCACAGTTTCAAGGTCAAACACGGCTGAATATACCCCTTTGGATTTTTTAAAAATTTCGACCCTCTCCGATTTTGATAAGATTAACATAGTATATGTAAAATTTCCCGTAGAATCGAATGCAATTGGTCCCATTGTCGTGTGACTAATACTCTCCGAGAAAAAGGCTTACTTCCGGGTTGAAAAAGGGAATTAAGGGTCGAAATAAAAAAAAAATGTCACCATTGTGTTCAGTGACCTTAAAAAACAAAAGTTCCGTCAAATAAACTTTGTCCGAAAATAGGTACCAACCGATCGTCGGATAGGAGGTAACCGGTGCTATTGTCCGAAAAAGCCCTAGATGGACATTGCTTCTCTCCTGCACCCTTCTGACACCCGCACTTTTTTCTACAACTTTCCAAAAGGGACCCATATAGTACATTCTCAAGGACTTAAGCGGCCCATACACGATCAATATTATTGCACAATATGAGGATTACAATGGGCAATATTATTGCCAATCTTTCTTCTACCATCATGCGAAAAGCACACGACCACCCATTTGGGCCCCATATTGTGCAATAATATTGCGCCGTGTATGGGCGGCTTTAGGAGCTGTAGGCCTTTTTCGAGGTTATCCTTCATTTCATGATTTATGCTGAATCAATTCACCTCTTGGTAGCTGGCGACACGGCGTCGGTCCACTTCCGTTGTTGATCCATTCCACTTCTAAGAAATAACCAGCTGAATTTCATTTTGATAATTTTGGCGGTCATCGAGTCATCGCGCCATCGAGTCTTCGCGTCATCGAGTCAAGTACAACAAGCCTACGCCGACTATGATCAATTTCAATGTGTGTGCACATTCACGGCTTGGAAACCTGCGATCAGTTTCATGCGCTTGACGTTCCGCGGGCAAGTATGAACCAGCCCTTACACGTAACATGTTTTGTGCATACGGCCCNAGTTGCGAGAAATACTGTCGCTGATTGGTTGATGACAGTTTGCGCCATCTAGCATTCAGAGACATGATTAGGCCCCATCTGTGCCAGTGGTTGAGAGCGTATTACTGGTATAAAGCTCGAGGCCACTGGGGACGAGTGTATGAATCTCTGTACTCAGCGCAAACTCGACGCTAGGTGGCGATATGTGCAATGACGTCAATCATATCGCCACTAGTGACGGTGGTAGGTTTCCATCTTGAAAAGTAGTGCGCGCGCGGAAGGAACAGAAGAAATTCTTCTGTTTGTGAAGCGGTCACCCCACCACTCGTTTTCTACGCTTACAATATATTGAAGATAGGTGTATAAAGGTATAGAGTGATACAAGCAACGGTTGAGTAGATGTAAAGTAATAATAAAGTTATTTTGTTTCATTTTCGACAAGATAAATACTGTTTTCTGCAAATAATACCATTTTGAAAAAGAAGTTCTCATCACGTGATAGACTAGCCCGCCGACGATGACGTCAGGATTTCAAGATGGCGATTTAGTATCGATGGCAGTGTTAAAATTTTCGTCCAATTATCAAAAAATTTCAACGCTGTCGTGGAGTATGTACTCAGCGCTTGCAGTTCAACATTCTTAATAAGGTTTGCCTAAACTGCCTCCCACTGATGAAATACAAGATAAAATTGCTGCAGTGGTTGACCACCTTAAGGAAACCAGTGATTGTCGTGACGGTGATAAATATGTTGGAGCCGTATACTATGAGCATGGTGTGCAAATCGAATAACCGTGCTAATCCAGATGCAAAGGTTGTCAACGCGTCTGGACCTACAAGTAACATGAACACAATACTAAGAGTGAGTAACATGATTGTCATATTGTTCAAGCGAACAGAGGAATTGTTGCCATTTTGAAATTTGCTGCGTTTGTTTTGGCTTTTTGAAACTTGGCCAAGAATCAAGATATTACATGTTGCTATGAAAAAGAAGGGAACAAAAAATGACACAACTGTATTGATAATATACAACACAGGTAAGAATCGTCTGTAATTTATCTCACTGGTGCAAATCTCTACTCCATATGCCGGTACATACTCAATGCGATATCCATAGAGAAGGTGTGCAAAAAGACCAGTTAGAATTAGGAACACACAGACTAGTGCGATGCATATCCACTTCTTAGTACAGATGAACTTGGCTTTCAGTTGATATGACACAGATATCCATCTTTCAGTTGTCAATAACATGATATTCCAGTGGGAAAAACTTGCTAGGAAGAAGGCGAGAAAAAAATAAAGTGGACAAGCCGCAGCTGACCAGGTGTAGAAGACTGACGAAATCCATCCCCACGATGCCAGACAGGTTTGTACTGGCGTTTGGAAGAGGGATGAAGTATCAGATACAGCAAGAGTTATGAGGAGAATCCTGGTTGACACTTTCCCAATTCTGCCGACGACTAAGACGACCACGGTCAACGAATTGAAAATTATTCCGAGAATTATTACGATTAGCAGAAAATATTTCTTGATGATTTTCGCTAATATCGGATAGCTGTCCCCAACCTTGACCTGGATATTCCCCTTGTCATCAAAACCGTGGCTGTCATTCGAACTAGAACAACATTAGATTTACGGTCCAAACATCTATATAAGTCGTCGTTACACTACATAAAAAACCCGTGTCGAACCCGGTTTTTTTCTGTCCACACCTGTTAAAAACGCGGTGTAATAATCCCCTCCGAGCTCGAACGGTTTTTGGAGAGCTTAATTTAGGTTCCCGTTACAAAATTTGAGTAGTGTTGACGGCACCGGGCCTCAGGAGGGATTTTTCAGACCCGGGCTAGACCCGGGTGTCAAAAAACCCGGGGATTTCTATGTAGTGTAACCACGGCTATAGTCTGGTTCAACGTAGAGGTGGACCATTTAGTCTGGACGCAGAACGAAAAAGTGTCGATTTTTGGATAACAGCATTTTTTTGCATTTCGTATATCTCCAAATGACAGAGATTCAGAATCCGCCGAGTGCCACTCTGGCACCCTTGAGCGTTTTGAGAAAATCACGTTTGAATTTTCGCAACTGACTTAATCATTGAGCGTCAGCTGACGCAACGACTGAGCTTTGTACAGGAGAATGGGACCCGATGTACATCTAACTTTTGAATGGTTGGATTTACACTCCATAAATGTATTATCAACAGATAGAAACATGGTGCCTCAGAAGCAGACAAGCATGTTCTTAATTGTTTTCAGTTGTTATGTAATAAGAAATGACGTTGTTTGTGTACAGGGCAGGGCGTCATGACGTCATGCATGGGTAGGGGCGTAGGCATTGTACAGCGTGTCGCAGTAAACTGGTGCCCGTCTAGACGACCGCCTGTGACATGCACGGCTCATGTCGCTGTGACTCTGACGCATTTGCCCCACAACATGGCGGCTTGTGACGTCATTTGCAAGGCCTCTATTAGACTGACTTTTACAAGTCTATTAGACTGACTCGTGCACACAAAAAGGCCTCGATTTTGCGCCATAATACTAGTACACAAATTTGTCAGTTATGACATCAGTCGATACTCACGCATTCATCTTACAGCCGCGAAACTCCGGTGATACAGGAACCCAAAAACAGCAAGGATAGAAACGAAGGAGAGAAAATCGTCAGTCGGGAATGAATACAGAGAAAAGGCGATATCTGTAGGCAACAGACTGTTTGTCATGAAAGAAGTCTTCCGATCCGTATGTTGGGGAGTTTTCGAACAGGCACAATTGATGTGTTAGTTCCAGAATGGGCATGACGCTTACTATGACGGCTACCCTCAGGGGTTGTACTACAATTATTTTGTCATTTACCAGTGATCAAAACGTTATTAAATTTCAATGGATGTTCTGCAGGCATAAACCAAGTGAGATCACGTGATTTGGGGATGCCATCCCGTTTTTTTGCGCAGCAACAATATTGCTAGTGGTATGGGACACACGATAGTACGTATTATACTTTGGCCGGGTTTATTTGCACAGCAGCTGTGTATGCAAGGCAGATTATAGCGCTTGGAGGCACAGCTGCTGTGCGTCCAGTACGTACGGATTTTCTTATGTGCACAGCAGATTTCGCCTACTGTGTAATAACACTACAGACTCCGCCTACTTTCGCTGTAGAATAAGGACGGGAATTGTCTTGGATAAAAATCTGTGATTCTAAACAGCATGGTGGTGCTTCATTGATCGCGTGGGGGGTTACCAAATCCAATTTCTCCTTTTGGTAAAGACACAAACCTGTTCATTTTTAGCTCAATAGATCGGCGTTTTTTAATGGGCAAGTGCCCTTATGTGCATGGTGAGATGTTTTTGACCTAATCTCCCAGGGTACCACTCTTCAAACATTTTGTCACCACCTCTGTAATTACACTTGACGGAAAAAGCAGGTAGCCTATTGTCGAATCATAACCCTAATTTGGGTTAGGGTCGTATAGGGCTTTTCATTGTGCACACCACGCAGTAATAAGGCCTAGCCCTGATTAGGGTTAAACTGGACCTAATCTGTCATTACTGTATGACGGTGGAAGCTTATGTGCTTGACGAAGGGCGTGAGCTCGACAGGCAACGAACTTGATGAAATCTTGCTCCTCATCATCGCCAGGGCCTTCTGAAAATCACCTTGTTTCGCAGTCCCCCTCCACGTCATTTTTTTTTCTGCGGCCGGGTTTCTAGCAAACATGTTTGCCAAGTAGATTATTCATTCTAAATTCCTAATTTTCCTGGATGACAAACACCCTGCAAATTGCCCACTAAAATTGTCTAACAAGGACTACGTCCCGTCCGCTAATTTTTCCCTGGGATGGATTCCGAGTACTTTCAGTAAACAAAAAAGCCAAAAGAAAAAGACAGGAAAAGAAAAAAACACAGGAAAAGCGGCGAAAAAATCGCCCCAGTCGGGATTCGAACCGGGGACCTGCGGTATATAAGCCTAACGCGCAGCCGATGGAGCTACCGAGACATCTGGCAACGATAGCGTTACATCGAGACATGCTTATCGGTGGTCATGAATATTAATTAGCCGAACGTGCATGCAAGAAAATATTCGTACTGCATACACAGCAGTTAGCTGTGCAAATAACCACTTCGTTNATACTCAGAGTCATTAACATGATTGCCATATTGTTTAGTCGCACTGATGATTTATTGCCTTTTTGAAATTTGCTGCCTTTCATTTGGCTTTTTGAAACTTTGAAAAGAATCAAGATATTACATGTTGCTATGAAAAAGAAGGGAACAAGAAATGACACAACTGTGTTGGCCATTTGGGTAACTGGTAGGAACCGTCCGTAATTTTCAGTGACGCCGCACATACGTACTCCATATCTATACACAAATCGATAACCATAGAGAAGGTGTCCAAAAAACCCGGTTAGAATTAAGAATACACAGACAAGTGTGATGCATGTCCACTTCTTAGTACAGATGAACCTCGCCTTCAGTGGATATGACACAGATATCCATCTTTCAATAGTTAATAACATAACGTTCCAATGGGAAAAACTTGCCAGAAAGTATGAGCCAAAAAAGTAAAGTGGACAAGCCGCAGGTGACCAGCTATAGAAGAGACCTGATGAGATCCAACCGAAAGTGGCCAAACAGTCTTGGATTGGCTGTTGGAAGAGGGATGAAGTATCAGATACAGCAAGACTGATGAGGAGAATCCTGGTTGACATTTTACCAATTCTGCCAACGACTAAGACGACCACGGTCAACGAATTGAAAATTATTCCGAGAATTATTACGATTAGCAGAAAATATGTGTCGATGATTTCCGCTAATTTAGGATACATGTAGTTGTCGCCATACTTCACATGGTCTTTTTCGGTTTCATCCAAATCGTGGCTGTCATTCGAACTTCTAGGAACAAACACTAGATTTTATGGTCCAAAGAGCTCTCATGAGAGTTATTAAGAAAATATTCTGACGAAGATTTTTCGTAAAAGATTCTTATTCGATTTTTCTAGTAAGATTTTTCCTTTAACATTTTTGAAAGAAAATCTTTTTACTGAGATGTTTCTTACAAATATGTCATAACAAAATCTTAAGAAGAAAAATGGTTTAGAATCCTGTGAGAGAAGTCTTTTTTTCTTAGCAATATTTTAGCTAAGATACTTACTAAGAAAATCATACGATTCTTAGCAAGATTTAGGTCTTGGGTATGCATTAGTTCAGGAAATTAAATAGTGAGTTTGAGCCAAGTACTTGACTTGACTAAGAACAAGGCCCATAGGGAAGATTAAGCTGGCTTTTACAAATGTTGCAGACAAAAAGGTCTCGCCGCTTTTATCCGCAAATCTGCCGGATTACCGGGTGACATAAGTGGATACTCACGCGTTCATCTCACAGCCGCAAAACGTCTGGGGTTATTACAAAGAGAACTCGTTTTTTGAGTGACATTTTAGATAGGTGGAACTAAACATTGAGGAAATTCTTTGGTTACTCTTTTTATCTACGTTTATTATAGAAACTCAACGCTTCAACCAGTGTACCCTGGCCGTAGTCCTGTGTACAAGTCACTTGTACACAGGCCACTTGTACACAGGACTATAGTCTCTATAGACTCTTAGCAAAAAATGTTCCAAGAGGGTTCTTAGGTATGTCATAGAACCTTCTGCTACTGAAAGGTTCTATCTATACCCCCTAACGAACCCCAGGGTGCTAAAATCCACACCAAGAAATCTGTGAATGCGTGAGAATACAACCGATACACCGTGCTCCAGCTGATGTAAGATCTTTATTCATGAGGTCTAATGAAATAAATACACTTTTGCGTCGAGTGTCGTTGAGAAATCTGCAATATTGAATTTTGAGGGTTCTACAAAGAACCCCTCAGTGAGGGTTCTCCCACAGGGACAGGCAAAGAACCCTGGGGTTGTTTGTCTGTCCCTGTGGTAGAACCCTTACACCTTTATTTTGGTAGTCGATTTCTTTTTCGTGTTCAATGCATAAATCATTTTGTTGTTTCAAACTTCACAGATATGGTTGGCAAATCAACTGAGCAGGTTAAATCAGGTGCACTCCCTAATTTCTCTAAATGGCTGTAACAGCTTAAAGTTCCTTAGGGTTCCTGACAGAACCTTTTAGTAGTAGAAGGTTCTATGACAGGCCAAAGACCCCCTTGGAACCTTCTTTGCTAAGAGTGTACGGCCAGGGTACACTGGTTGAAACGTTGTGTTTCTATAATAAACGTAGATAGAGTAACCAAAGAATGTCCTCAATGTTTACATCCAAAGAGAACTCATACAAATATTATAGAGAGGAAATCGTCTAGTCGGGATTGAATACAGACATAAAGGAATCAACCATAAAGGTTCAACTGGCATTTTATAAATGTAGACAATATCCCTTTAAACCTAAACAGATTTGCATTCTGACGTTTCCATGTGATAGGCAAGACCCTTCTGCACATTCACTGCAAATTTTGTTGAATTCCGACTAGGTGATCTTATGATACAAAAGGTCTGAATTAATGAGAACCCCACGAACGATGTGTGTTCAGGGTCATCGGTGTACGGTACATTTGAATAGGCTGACGTACATTTGTACATGGAACACTAATTGTGCTGAAAATAGCTCAGTTATCGTCAGAAATGGAATTCAAAGCATCATGTTGGCAGGTTCATGTACCTCTTCACCACAAAAAAAGTTGAAGCTCGTGCTTATTACGTAAAGCCAAAATTCAGGCAGTGAGAGACATCTGGTGGCAACACAGGAAGTGTATCCCTCAGTAAGCTCATCGTTCGCAGTTAAACCTTTATGGTTGATTCCTTTATGATACAGAGTATAAGCGTTGTCTGTAGGCAACCGTCTGTTGTCATGAAAGAAATCCTCCGGCTGCTTGAGAATTTGTACGAATAGGCACAATCGATGTGTTAGCATGGTTAATTCCAGAATGGATTCTCACCAATGAAGATCGAGCATCACGCTTTCGTCAAAGTATACTATGATGGCTGCCCTCAGGGGGCTGTTCTGCGATTATTATTGATTATCAGTTAACGAAGAAGTTATCAAATTTGGAATGGAGAAAGAAAAACCACAGTGCGCATGCGCACAGGTAGGATGAATCCGGATTCGGGTCTCATTTGCGTTTGGACGAGAATTTTAATCTGGTCGTATGTGGTTCAATGTGGTCTAATGCGGTCGAATGTGGATTCGGGACCAGCAAAATCGCAGGTCCATTTTAAATCCACATTGAACCACACTGGACCGCATTGGGTAGCGTTTACACGCAAGAGTTTTAAACCACAATCGGATCCGATCGGATCGCATGTGGATTTTTGCCTGTCGTTAAAGCCTAGGTCACAAATCCACCGGGCCCCGTACGATTTTCCCCACCCAGCGGCTTGCAGTGGATTTTAGATACTGAAACACGGATCTAAGATGAATTATGCCGAAATCGCCTCAATGGATAGCTGGAAATTAGACTGGATCAAACTGGGCGCCGTAGAATTTGGTTTTTACTCGCCGTACGGGCCCCGGAGTGGATATGTGACCTACGCTTTAAACGGCCCTATTACCTTCACCATTTGGCTATTCAATAGCCGTGTTTATAGCCGTGTTTACACCTGAGGAAATTGCCGGACCTGACCCGGCTCTGACCCGCCTTTTTTGCGTTTTCACCTATGAAAATCGGATCCGGATTAAAAATTGCCGGACTAATTTAGCCCGCTTTCGCTCGGCGGGTCTGATCCGGATTATACTTTAGCCCGGCAATTTCAAAGGTGTGGGCAGAAAAATGCCGGGCTAAAACGTTTACTGAGCCCACCGACAGGTGTCGGTCTGCTAAAATTGAATGGGTGGTGTGTCTATAAATAGCATGGCCAGCGTTCAATATCGTAAGACGAATAATAGGTGTGGACAGAAAATTCAATGGATCCGGGTTAAATTCGAACCCGGGCCTGGAAAAATTGCATAGGTGTAAACACGGCTTATACCTATGCAATTTTTCCAGGCCCGGGTATAATCCGGATCAGACCCGCCGAGCGAAAGCGGGCTAAATTAGTCCGGCAATTTTTAATCCGGATCCGATTTTCATAGGTGTAAACGCAAAAAAGGTGGGTCAGAGCCGGGTCAGGTCCGGCAATTTCCTCAGGTGTGAACACGGCTAATAATACCAGGTGTGAAAGAATTCCAAGTCCTCTCAGGAACCAAAGTCTCGTCTTATTGTTCAGCGTGGGATTAGAATATATGGCTAGAGAGACCATGACCATTCGGATATAACCTAACAACATGCACATGTAGGCCTACATGGAAATGACATGTTTTCTTGTCTAGCTGGCAAGTTGATGAACTTCCTCTGTAACCATCCGATGTTGAAAACTGTCCAGCTAGTCAAAAATAAAATTCTACCAACTTCTCTTCTTTAGCTTTTTGCACGGCCAACTTGCAGGCACAATATCAAGTGACTTGACCGAGAACAACTTCGTCCCTAGGTCTCTACATCTGAACCTGGGTACAGTTTCTAACAAGAAAGTGGACCCAGGGTACAATTTCACTTGACGACATCGAACCTGGGTACACTTTATGTGTACCCAGGACGACAATAACCCCTTCAGCCTAACAATAGCGGGCTATTGTTTGGCGGACTTGCATTCCTAGGACGCTGATTCCCGTCAGACCTGCCTTCACAGTACATCTACACGTACATGTATGTACGCAAGTAGTTCTATTGTTGTGCACCAGTGCATGGCTGGCGCGTGACCTACATGTATATCGGATTCACTGGTAATGATCAACCCACAGATGGACATTAAAATAAATGTAATCATGTGCAGACGGATCGAGCTGTCATGTATGTAGTCCAATACAACCTATAGGCTTAGGTTGGTTTGTGGTTTAGAGTGACATACATGTAGGCCTAATTGTAGTTACATGTTATGCCACAGTGAATCAGATGACTGGGGTTAATAGTAAACATTGGCCTAATACACTGTTCTCAGCCACGTGTAGTTTTCGTTATAGGCCTAAAATGGTCACACGTAAATAACACTTTGTGGTCAAAATTGAATGTTCTATTGATCTGTCTCGAGGTTGTGTCTGACTTTTCATTGGGATACCAGATTTTATTGATTTACGTTAATATTCGTGTTTGATAATCGAGACTCGAGACACCGAAAATGGAGCGTTGGACCAACCGAGTAGCTCTCGTCACCGGCGGCTCGGCGGGCGTTGGTATCGCCTTAGCTGAGAAGTTGGTGAAATATGGAATGACTGTTTTTGCTTGCGCCAGAAACACACAGAAAACAGAGGTGAGTGAAAGGCCTGGGGCCTGTTCCATCAAGTGACCTTAGGCTTATGGTACCTTTAACCAAACGGAAAATGCATTAAGTTGATGCCCCTGTGTCATAAATACTGATTTTAAGCTAATGGTACCATTAACTCAATGCATTTTCCGTTTTCCTGCGGTTATTTGCGACAAATCTGCGACAAAAAAATTATACCTGCAGCCCGTCTGTCATACCTAATCGCAATTTTTGCGACAACCTGCAGTTGTAACTGCGACAGTTTGCGGTAAGTCTGCGAGAAGTCGACACCGATAATTTGGGGTTATAAACGACGTTTTGCGACATTGTGCGATATTTTGCGACAAATCGCGATAAGTATGCGATAAGGTTCAATTTTTTCAACATTTCCAAAATTTCAGGATTACATGAAGGGTTGGACCTACATGTACATGTACCATTACTTTAAGTATAGAAAATGCCTATTGAACACACTATTGAACAATAGGGATTTTCTTTACTCTGGCTAAAAAGTAATGGTAGGTCCAACCCTGAGTCATGTGACTGTCTGCGATATTATCGCAAGGTCTGCGATAGTTTGCGTTAATTTGCGAGTATCCACGATTGTCTATCCCAATTAAACGCAGGCCAAATGTCGCAAGTGTGAGATATGCTTTACGCCGATATAGCGCCGAGGTGGTCGGAAACCATCCATCTTCGACACACAGATGTTGCATTCTGACTGGGGATTCTACAATGCCAGTAGTACCCAGTGCATGTACATGAGTTGTAAAGGCCTGCGAAGTATACTGCCACAGTCTTGTCGGGCTCAATTGATCCCACTAATATGCAAGGGCCGACCGAATCGAAACTCCGATAGCACTAACTAACGCTGAATGGGTCAATGTCGTCCTGGGTATACATCATTTTCTTTACCCAGGATCATCCTGGGTAAACATAAGGATCCTTAACTTCACCCAGCTTGGGAGTTCCCGCCGAATCATGCTGTACGTGCGTCTCTTTCGGCAGAGAACATGCAGTAGGATCATTGCTAAAAATGGCTGAAAATTACCGCTATACCTCCTCCGGGGTTTGCAATAGGAAGACAAGACTAATCCCTACAACTTTCCAAAAGGGACCGATAGTAAATTCTCAAGGACTTAGGAGCGATAGGCCTAGGTAGAACATGTATGATCCGTGTGCATTTCGTCATTTTCATCAATTTTGCAGAACATGCAGTACGATCATAACTCGAAAGGGCTGAAAATTGCCGCTATACCTGCTCCGGGGTGTGGAATAGGGAGAAAAGACCAATCCCTACAACTTTTCAAAAGGGACCGATAGCAAATTCTCAAGGACTTATAGGAGCTATAGGCCTAGTTCGAGGCCACCGTTCATTTCATGATTTACGCTGAATATCAACCACACTACACCACTCGGGAACTCCAATTTGGGTAAAGTTAAGGATCCTTATGTTTACCCAGGACCGTGCTGGGTAAAGAAAAGGTTTACCCAGGATGATCCTGGGTAAACATAAGGTATACCCAGGACGACATTGACCCATTCGGCCTAACTAACAGTGCCTAACAGAGAGGTGTGCAATGCCTTTTACCATTACAGAGTTTCTCTGTTAGGCTTTGTTAACAGTGCTATCGGAGTTTCGATTCGGTCGGCCCAGATTTATCTCTAGGCCTACACCAGTCCTCAACTGCGCTCTTTAGGTGCTGGCTTTGCCTCGGACCCTTTCTCTCTGTGTATGGTTCAAAACCCATCCCATTCCATTGCGCCAACCAGTGTTAAAGGAGCACGGTTACCGTATTGGATCTCAAATGCGTTATTTGACTGCCTACGTAGAGGGAGCCACCTAGCGGCAGTAAGACGAACTACAAAAGTGCATTACAAAATGCACGTTAATTGGGCCAATTCGCCGACAACGTAGTTAGTCCCTGGATTGGAGAATGGCACAGTGGCGCCGGCTGTCGAGAAAAAGTGGCAATACCGTGGTTCTTTAACTTCCAGAGCGAGCCCAATTACTAGACAGGCAGCTGAATTCGGACGGAGCATGCATGTTAACCAGGCGTAGGTAGTAGAGCGGTTAAGGGTAAAAATCTTTCACTTCTTCAAGAAAGCATGAAACTCCCCACATCTGTACTTTGACACCTAAGGATCATGGAAAAAAATGGACCCCAAAAATTCGCGCCCCCTGGTGGCCGCCATATTGGTTTTAAATATGGCCGCCAAAATAGCCATTTTTTCAGCAATATATCTCAGGTCCTATTGCTCATAGCACTGAAAATAAAGTATCTTTACCCATGTTTTGGATATCGGGGAACAGCATGGAGCCCCCAAAATTTATGTCAGATGGACGCCATGTTGGATTTCAAGATGGCCGCCATGTGCCAGGCTCCATTGTTTAACTCGTTACTCCAGTCAGGTGTGAAATGGGCGAAATAAGAGTCCCCTGGGGTTTTTGGTATCAAATTTGCCAAACTATCTAGATTGATAGAGAATGGCTTCCTGTACATGAAAAACTTTACCCCCACTTCCGGAAATTCTCTCGACGGAAGTTACGGCCAATTGAAATTTTGGAACTGACTTTATCATTGGACCCAAGAACTCAGCTTTTACAGGAGAATGGGACCCGATGTACAGCTAACTTTTGAATGGTTGGATTTACACCCTATAAATGTATTACCAACAGATAGAAACATGGTGCCTCTCAATCAAATAAGCATGTTCTTATTTGTTTTCAATAGTTATGTAATAAGCAATGGCGTGTTTTATGTAAATTAACAGAAAATGGGTCAAAATCCATAAAAACGCTGTTTCAAATTACATATGTAGTTAAAACCTGCATAAAGCATGCTTATTTGATTGAGAGGCACCATGTTTCTATCTGTTGGTAATACATTTATAGGGTGTAAATTCAACCATTCAAAAGTTAGCTGTACATCGGGTCCCATTCTCCTGTACAAAGCTCAATTCTTGGGTCCAATGATAAAGTCAGTTCCTAAAATTCAATTGGCCGTAACTTCCGTCGAGAGAATTTCCGGAAGTGGCGGTAAAGTTTTTCATGTACAGGAAGCCATTCTATATCAATCTAGACAGTTTGGCAAATTTCATACCAAAAACCCCAGGGGACTCTTATTTCGCCCATTTCACACCTGACTGGAGTAACGAGTTAAACAATGGAGCCTGACACATGGCGGCCATCTTGAAATCCAACATGGCGTCCATCTGACATAAATTTTGGGGGCTCCATGCTGTTCCCCGATATCCAAAACATGGGTAAAGATACTTTATTTTCAGTGCTATGAGCAATAGGACCTGAGATTTTGCTGAAAAAATGGCTATTTTGGCGGCCATATTTAAAACCAATATGGCGGCCACCAGGGGGCGCGAATTTTTGGGGTCCATTTTTTTCATGATCCTTAGCTATCAAAGTACCCATGTGGGGAGTTTCATGCTTTCTTGAAGAAGTGAAAGATTCTGGTGAAAATCAACCCTTAACCGCTGTACTAAGGCCAACATCAAACGACCAAGAACAAGTCATGTTTGTACAGGTCGGACCAGATCCGACTGTTCGTCCAGTCAAATTATACACGTCCTTGAGTACAGGTGAAACCAACTTAAAGGTTACCTGAAACGCATTTCATGACTTTTTTCTCTGAAAAGTAGTTCGAGTATCAGTGAAAGTTGCATGAAGATTGCATCATTAATAACAGTGTTATACCAAATTTAAGATGTGTTTCTGCATGACAACCAAACAACTTGGTATCCATGGCTGTCCAGGCGGTGGGTTTGTGAGGTCAATGGGCATCCTAGCTACGATAGAGGGCAGCACACCGAAACTCGGTTCTCTACAATGGACGGCTTTTGTGTGGGAAATTGATCAGGACCGAGTTGCCAGTTTCATTTCAATAGATTTAACCACTGGTGACACCTATTGAGCCAGTGAGCTAGGGTCCTCATTGTGCTGTCCAGAAATCCAAATATTGTCCTCAGAATCCATATTAAGGAAATAACTGCAGTACGACTGACTGAACAAGAAAAATACATCGAAACTAAACCTAACTGTCCGAGTTAAATGAGTTATTTTAATGTTTTTTATATGTTTAAAAAATCCAATGACATCAAATGTACTGTTCTCCGCTGCCTGACATGGTTGCCAGGGTGTGTAGTCATCCTTTTTAAATTCCCATAACTTGGGAATGGGTGACCCGATTTTTATGCGGTTTTCAGTTTCCTGATGCCTGATTTATGCTCTACAGTATTATGCAGGTAGCCAGAAGTTGATAAAACCGTTTCAGGTAACCTTTAAAGCATTGAGTATCGTGTTGCAGGAGTTGAAGAAGACTTGTGAAACAGCCAAGTACACGGGGAAATTGTTTCCTGTAAAATGCGACTTAACGAAGGAACAAGAAATTCTTGCAATGTTTTCGACTATCAAAGCTCAGTCTGGTGGAGTTGATATATGTGTCAATAATGCTGGAATTGGATTCGAGGGCGACACCCTTCTTGACGGGAAGACAGATCAATGGAGGGAGATGATGGAGGTACTGTAAAGTATGATTCACACTGACTTCAATATGGGCAAAGTGCCAAGCCTGGAAATGTGCACACGTCTAGGCTAAATAATCCATGTCGCAGTTACCTAATGATGTTAGGGTAACTTGGTTTATTTTTTCATGAGCCTATAGCCGTGGTTACATTACAAAAAATGCCCGTTTTTTTGCGGCCACACGTCACTCTCTGTTTTGTTAAAGAACATTTTTGTTTTAAAAAAGTACGTCTCTGATTTTGTAACCTACGTCTCTGTTTTGTCAACGTCTACTTTTTGCGGATATAACCGCCCATGAATGGGGATCCTAGCTACGTTAGAGGGCAGCACAAAGAAACCAGGTGTAACGTTTTTCAGTGTGGCCGTTTTTCTGTGTGACTTCCATTGTTTGGAACACACTGGGAAACGGATTCGCTGTTTGTCTGTGTGTCGTTCATTGTCAAGTCGCCATTGTTTGGAACACACTGGGAAACGGATTCGCTGTTTGTCTGTGTGTCGTTCATTGTCAAGTCGCCGCTTATTCCGTCAATCTATTGTAATGTCACACTGGCACACGGCCCTCACTGAAAAACGTTACACCGGTCCTATAAGGCCCCGATTACATAGAAGTATAAGGTATACGAAAACGCCGGTTAACACTAGGGAGTTTTCGCAAAGCCCCCGAAACGCCAACGCGAACGCCAAACCCATTATTCGCTGTCGCGAAGAGAGCACCGAACAAAAGGATAGACGTTCGCGTTGGCGTTTCGGGGGTTTGCGAAAACTCCCTAATGGCTTCGTGGTCGTGAATCCATTTAAAACCTTTGTTAACCGGCGTTTTCGCAAACCGTATACTTCTATGTAATCGGGGCCTTAACGACTCCTTTGTGTGGGAAATTGATCAGGACTGGATGTCAGTTTCATTTCAATAGTGACACCTACTGAGGCAGTGGGCTGCGTCTCCATTGTCGTCGGGCAGGTCACGTTGTATGTGCCACGTCACGGCACCGATTCGACTGAAAATGTGCTTGAGAAAGTGGAAATAGGCAATAATTATCCAATGATGTCATCTTCATCATAATTATAATAATATTCTAAGATTTTCTGAATTTCTATCATTTCCCGTCAAAAATTCAGGTGAATTTTTTCGCCTATGGAATCATTGCACGGGAGGCGCTTAAATCTATGAGAAGTCGAAATGTTGATGATGGTCACCTCATCTTTATAAATAGGTTCGTATGAAGGAAGCAGCTACGACAACGCAACTAGCGCCAAAAGAAAGAGGAGAAAAAAGTAGCTTCATTTTGACCAATTTTCAGACGCGTAGGCGCAACGGTTGTCGAGATATAGACGTTTAAAGATTGGCAACCTGACGAAAACGTAGGCAGAATACGACTATTTCCTCACAACTTGCATCTTCGGCTCTGGCCTGTTTCTCTCACAGACATTTTGGAAGAAGCAAACCGGCATGATGTCGTGGCCCATTTAGTTGCCTCCAGAATGAGTGCCTTGTCACCAGTTTTGGTACAAAAATGGGAGCTAGGGACGTTTTTGTAGAGACATCAGAAATCCATGTTACGAAATGTACACTTTTCAACATTATCCTGTTCTGAAAGGGTTAAATATCGAGTACCCATTGGAAACTATTATGTGCAATTCCACGGTCACGGACGTGACATGTTTTCACTTATTCAGTGCTGTCTCCGCAAATTTTGGAACCACAGAAAGATGTAATACCCTGCATCATGTCAGGCTTGTATCCTTCTATGCCCCTGGTATAAATTAAATTCGTTTTGG
Organism: Notospermus geniculatus; assembly: GCA_002633025.1. Classification (NCBI taxonomy): domain Eukaryota; kingdom Metazoa; phylum Nemertea; class Pilidiophora; order Heteronemertea; family Lineidae; genus Notospermus; species Notospermus geniculatus. Next base: position 163,425 of record NMRB01000927.1, on the reverse strand, counting down.
TTTATAATTAGTGCGCTGTTTGCTAATTAGTTGCGTCACGGACGTGACCTGTGCGATGTCACGTCCGTGACGCAACTAATTAGCAAATAGGGCACTAATTATGAATCACAACGAACTTAATTCATACTTGAGGCATTGAAGGACAAGAGCCTGACATGATGCAGGGTATTACATCTTTCTGTGGCTTCACAATTTGCGGAGACAGCACAAGTGAAAACATGTCACGCCCGTGACCGTGGAATTGCCCAATACAAAATCTCGATCTGTCGTCGTTTCAGCGATCTCGGCTTATACACGATGAATGACTCAACCTGGCACTTCTATGGTTGCACCAAACATGGAGTAACGGCGCTGGCAGAGGGAATGAGACGGGAGTTACGACAACTGAAATCACATATCCGTGTAACCGTAAGAAACAACAGGATTTTGCTGATTATATCGGCTTGGAAAATTTATCCAATTCATGGCTTGTTTACTACCATGGCTTGTTTATCATTGTACAGCAGCCTTAGGCCCGGTTGCACCAGTCGTACTTAAGGTCGACTTCGTGCTCAAGCTAACCTCAAAGTCGTTCTCAACCTCAAATTGTAGTGGCAAACCATATTACTTAGTTGAGGTCAACCTCAAACTTAACTTTGAGCATGGCTGGTGCAACCGGGCATTAATGTCATAATTTTTTTCTAGCATATTTGTCCTGGTGTGATCAACAGCGATTTCTTTAGGAGGGCAGGAGGCGAGAACTTCCACAGAGAATGCCTTGATGAACCTGGTAACAAAGTAAGTTTCCCATGCCGGCGAAACTCCTTCGAATGGTGATCGAAAATAAGCAGCTATGGCATGCAAAATACACTGTAAGCAGCTATGATCTGTCCTACACCAACACAAGTCACCCGAATTTTGGTGAGAAAGCCTCGGCACCACGAACACCTCTAGCGTTATTTCACAACTCAGACTGCCAGATTCTGAACCAATATTACGTCGATCACTTCCAAATCCTGAATTCTGCTACTGCCCCCTGTTATTGTATCAGCAAGTGCTAAGTCTTGAACTACCAAGTCGGGGCTCTAACAGCAACTGGCTGTTCAACATATTTTTGAAATCTCCTTACAGGTTCTAGAGCCGGGCGACGTCGCTGATGGAGTGATACATGCCTTATCAGCTCCAGCCCATGTTGAGGTTGGTGTAAATTATTGCAAATACAGTAATAGACAAGTTGCGAAATTAGCGGCCGCCATGTTTTTTATGGACTTTTTGACATTGCTTGGGTTTTTCAATGGGATTTTACACTGTCAGAGGCGTTCAAAAAAAGAAAAGTCATACAGTAAGCCACTAGAATTACATAAAGATATTTTAGTAAGCAAGCAGCTAATAAAATTATATTTGAAAAAGTTCGAAAATTCGGCCAATTCCACAAAAAAAATGGCGGCCGCTATTTTCGCAACCTGTCTATTAGGGATTGCAGAGACATCAGGGCCCATATTTATAAACATACTTAAGTCAAAGTGTGATACTTATCTTTTGTGTTGAACAAAGGATAAGTGTCACATTTAGTTTTATGAATAGACAGATTGCCAAAGTCGGCCATGTTGGACCAAAAGGCAATAACAAACACTGAATGTACAGTGAATGTACACCATTGATATACAGCATGTTTTAAAACCTGCAATTACACCAAACTTTCATGAAAAGTTACAAAATAAACACCTCCTCAGCAGTGCTATATGTATTAGGAACCATGCCGAGGCCGAAATGTTTGCAGATATTTCCCACAAAAAGTTTTAAAAGACTTTTATTATGCCTTGTTTATGCCAAACCTCAGCTCCAGGTGTGTTGGTCCTATCCGACAGTGTGGAATCATGATGTTTCACAAACCTGGATCCAAGGCTTCAACAAAAGTCTGTTTTTTTTTCTTTTCTGAATTACTATTTTACCAAAAGTAAGCCATGGCTTAGTGCATAATAATGTATTATTACTGATGGTTATGTTATCTGAGACATTTTCATGGCAAACTTTTATGTTTTTGCACATTTTAAAACATGCTGTACATCAATGGTATACATTCACTGTACATTCAGTGTTTGTTATTGCCTTTTGGTCCAATATGGCCGACTTTGGCAATCTGTCTAT
>NMRB01000927.1:81159-98602 GCA_002633025.1 Notospermus geniculatus | reverse complement strand
GGAGAGCCAATCGGTGAAAAGCAACCAGAATAATCCTCGTTCGACGAATATTCTGTGCATTCTGAATGCAAGTTGCATACAAACTTACTGAAATCACAGTGAGATCATTTCCGTGAGCTTTGCCTGCATGCGAGGTCGACCTATGAGCGCGTTCAAGTAATATCTCACAATGTTTAAACATTACACTGCTACTTGCTGATCTCCACTGGCTTCCGATTCAGTACCGATTGATTTTAATGTCTCGCTCCTTGTATTTCGTGCCCTTCACAACATGTCACCGTCACCGTCATGCTTGTACACTCATGGAAAAAAGTACATGTAAATGGACAGCAGTTTTTCTAGAATATCTAAAAGAATATTATTTTGAAAAAAAAAATTCTGAAAAATGGTAGATTTTTCTCCAAAAAGTGTCCTTTTTCATTATTATTAAGCTAAACATGGTGTGTCTCACATTTTGATATAATAACCAAGAAGTTGCATTTTGCCTAACATTCCTAAGGCAATGCCTATTATGCATTTTGTCCAATCTTTACATTGCGATCTGCCTAAGGTAATGGCTGGTATTCATAAAAGCTAGCAAATGCTTTTACTTCAGATTCTGTAGTCCATTTACATTTGCCCTTGCTGTACAAATCTTAAGTAAAAGCATTTGCTAACTTTTATAAATACCAGACATTGCCTAAGGAACATTAGGAAAATGCCTTACATGATAGACATTCTGGGGATGAGATAATGCCTGACCTATATTAGGCAGCCTGCCTATCGCAGAGGCGTTCAGTGTAAAACTCTTAGCATGCTTAATAAAATGTATGTCTATAGTTGATTCCAAATCCCAGTGGCGCGAGGTTTTCAGCCGATATCTCCGCAACGGCTGGGTCAAATTCAACATATCATACATCAATTAATTGTCTTTCTTGCCGGTATCTTTCTGTTATCTTCATTTTTCGCGTAAGGCCTGCATAACGGATCCCTTTCTCAAAACCCATTTCATTTCGCTATGCTGTTCAGTGCAGTTTACACGTGCACGATGCATTGCGTCATTTCAAAATGGCCGCCATTTCGGCCGTGAACACGAACTGTGATTTGTGAAAAAAATCTTTTTCTGTCACGTTTTTCGGGAAAATGACAGTGATGATGGCTGTACCGCCAAGAAAGACAAGTCGATTGACGTATGTTTCATCAAAATCGGCCCAGCCGTTGCGGAGCTATCGTTGATAAACCTCGCGCCAATCGGAACTGGAATGGAGAGTAGACAGGATAACTTTTTTGTGAATTCTGAATCAGTTCACTCCTCCTCTATCCACCCACAGAATTCCAAAAGAAAAATTGTACTTTGAGGAGTGTGTCTTCACCTGTCCGTTGACCGCCAAAAAAATCATCTTTGGATTCGTCGCCAATCAGTGTTTCGCAGCATCCTTCTGTCTACACAACGTTTGTTTTCAAATTCTACGAATATCATGCAGATTGTTGTCTGACAGTCATATCTCTCATCCGCACAAAGCATGGGTTTTGAATAAACATGTTGGATAAATACTTCAACAGATCTGATGGCGGCTGGTTTCACTAAGAGACAAATCGACAAAATACCTTATTGTTCTGACAGCATCTGTCATGTCTGTGTCTACAAAACATGGATGATCGGTATGTAATTCTACTTAATCAAATAATGCAATAGTGCGCAGTTTGTTTACAACTGCCGCCAGGTTGATGACGGGACGATATGACATTTTTCTGCATCAAGCACTGATTTTTTTTATTTATCATTGTTGATTCAAGGAATGGTGGTTTCGGATGCAGGGGATATTCACCTTTCACATTTTCCAGGCGCGGGAAAGACTCCGGGCCCCCGCCACGGCCACACGTAGGCCATCATGGCTTACCATGTGTCTGTACTACCTCAAACTTCGTACCCACAAACCCATGGAGAACTTCGCCAGGATTTCTGTTTCTCTCGCACCTCGAGTTGCCGTGCACCAATCAGAACAGTTGTTAGCCAACCTCGCTCCCAGGTTGGCCACAAGCCAATTAAACCAACCGCTGCACATTTTGTGGTTGGAAAGTAGACCTATTAGGAACGAGGATGGCCACAAATTCTCCAGCCATTCTATCAATTGCGATTTACCAACTACTCCATGAACTATGCTGTGTTGACAAAAATAACGAAAATTTTCTAAAACACAGAAGGCAGGTGTACAGAAAGACTGACGTGGTATTTAGAAATGTTCAGCATGTTCAGGTTTATTGCAAATGTTAACGATCTATGCTGAAAAACAAAACTAACAGCGGGAGTCAGTCCACGAACAGGAACATCCTGTTGGAAACAGCTCACCACAGCCAAGTTCGTCAAGGGTTTGAGCGAGCGTAGTCGGAGGGCAAACTTGACCTACATTTTGGGGCCATACACACCCATATGAAATGTGAAGATGATCCGTCAAAAACTAAAGGCGCTAGCGGGCTAACAAAACATTTTTTTATGTCCGTTATTCATTCAAGGACCAAACTATGGAATAATCTGGATCTACAATAATGAGCACATGGTACCGGGACCATTTCATTCTTGAAACATTCTTTAGAGTAGTAAATAAAGAAGAAAAAGGCGATTTTTCTTTGCGATAATTTAATGCATGTATCCGTACAGCTAATGGAATATTTTCACATGCTATTCAGACACACGAATGTTGTTGAATCGAGGAAGCAGTTTCGTCCTCGGAACCTAAAAATAAAGAAAAGAACACGGTTGCTCATAAATAGGGAATATTCTGAGATTTTCCATTTATTTCCAATAAACGTTTTTCTTAAAGGAGCACTGTATTGCCAGTTTTTCTCGACAGCCGGCGCCACCGCGCCACTCTCCAACCCAAGAGTCTGACTACGTCTCGGCGAATTACCCGATTTACTGCGTACATTTTGTAATGCATTTTTGTAGTTCGTCTTACTGCCGCTAGGTGCCTCCCTCTACGTCGGCAGTCAAAAACGCATTTGAGATCCAATACCGTGCTCCTTTAATTATTTCTGTGCGTGCATGTGGGTCGATTTCATCAGTGAACTTCATCAGTTGATGGGGGCATTACGGGGGAAATCATGGTTGCTGTGGCTGGAGTTCCGGAACCATATTCATACATGTACACAAACTGATCAACCGAATACAATGTACTTGATTTAACTACATGTATCCTTGCTGTTGAAATAAAACTTATCTTCAATCAACACACTTTCACCGCATACAAATATGATCAACTAGGTCCCAGGACTAATTTTTGTCGGCCATCCAATTAGAGCAAACGTTCTGCAGTCAGCACAGGTAATATACTTACTTCGTTACTTGCATTTACATATTGGGCATCCATCGGGTCCCTTTTGAAAGCCTTTTTCACAGTACATCGCACACATTACAGGGCTGCACTCTGGAATACAAAGAGCATAGGTAAAAATATATCGGATTTTTGGTTGTCGCGTGTTTCAAATTTAGTCCATGGACCATAACATGGACCATCATCCTGTATTTTTCAAAATATATATTGTCCTTCCCAACACTTTCACCGCTTATGAATTTGATCAACTTCATCAAAGAACTAATTCCTGTCGGCTTTCACGTACGCCTAGCGTACGTCGCACTTGCGAGACGAAACAGCAGCTGATCCGATCAGTCGCTGTGGGCACATATCGCAAATTCAGCAACTCGGAAAAACGAGGAGAGTCAAACCAGTTATGGTGCCCTGCATGACCGCGTACATCGCAGCGACTGAACGACATTGGATACAACTAGTCGCTAGAAAGTTGAACATGTGCAAGGCGCGGCGACTGGCAAATTCTCAGTTCCAGCACCCCCAGCTTGAGCTGGATCACCCCAGTCGCCAGATACCCCAGTGGCGACTAGTTGTATTCAGTCGCAAGTGCGATGTACGCTACGCTTTAGAGCAAACGCGCTGCAGACAACACAGATAATGATCTCAGAATGAAATAAAATACGTGTCAATAATATGCTTACTTCGACATTTACATATGTCGCATCCATCGGCATCCTTCTCAAAGCCGTACTTGCAGTACATCGCACACATATAAGGGCTGCACTCTGTAATACAAAGAGGTAAAAATACTTTATCCTCGCCTCTAAGAGGTCAGTCATTAATGCCCAGGAGGTGACACTTACAAGGCAAGGCTAGGCATTGCCAGGTCATTGTGAGTACACTACATGTATTCCCACAAACTTCTTCGTTCTGATTGGTCGAACAAAGGAAGAAGATCCGGCACCTATTGTAGTATGGAACAAAGGCCTAGTCATGAGTACTCTGGACTGATCTCTTAGAGGCGAGGATAAAGCATATCGGGTTTTCGGTTGTGGCGTGTTTCAATAGTCCATGGACCATGTGCTCACGTTTGTGAACACATGTGCACTCCTCTACCGTGGGTGCAAACCTATGGGTACACGGAAGAAACATGGGTACAGCAAACTCACTGCGAGGAAGACGGACCTACTGTCAAAAATATTCCCTGGCAATGGGTTCTACCTGGTTCTACCGTGGGGGATACTGTGGGTCCCCCAGACCCATGGCGTTTATCAGCATGAGTACTATCAGCAAATACCATGGTACTTCGTACCCAGATGCCTATTATGAACACGTGGGAAATGGGCTTAAAAATTTAAGCCCATTTCCCACGTGTTCATATAGGCATCTGGGTACAAAGTTTAGAGCAAACGCGCTGCAGGAACGTAGATAATGATCTCAGAATAAAATCAAATAGGTGTCAATTAATATGCTCACTTCGGCATTTGCATGTGTCGCAACCATCGGCATCCTTCTCAAAGCCGTTTTTACAGTACATGTCACACATCACAGGACTGCAGCCTGTAATATAAAGAGCTTCGGTAAAAATATATCGAATTTTCGGTTGTCGCATGTTTCCGAAATCTCGTACTGCACCCGCATGAGGTGCCAGAAATTACGATATTCGAAATTAGCTTCTCGTTATTCTGATTTCTGCCATGAAGTGTCCAATAGGGGGTCATACCTATGTTTCCCGGTACCTATGTGTCCCGGTACCTATGTGTCCGTCAAATAGCATGCCGGAGCAATTTCACATTATCACCGATTTTACTTGGGCTAATTGATCTCGGCCCCCATTTACAGTAATCGCGCTACAGAGGCCTCAGATAGTGAAATAAGAATTATTGCAGGCAATATGCTCACTTCGTTTAACGGGTTCCTTGCATTTACATATTTCGCAGCCGTCGGCATCCTTCTCAAAGCCGTTTTTACAGTACATCCTACACCTCTTAAGACTGCACTCTGTAAATTAAAGAGTTACGGTTGATATACTATATCGGATTTGCGGTTATCTATTCCGAACACATTCACCGCTCATAAATTTGTTGAACTTCGTCCCATGTCCCTGTCGGCCTTTCACTTCGAGCAAACGCGCAGCAGACAAAACTCAGAATGAAACCGAAGGTGTCAGGTATTATTATGTTCACTTCGTTCCTTGCATTTACGCCGCAGACAGCACAGATAATGATCTCAGAATGAAATAAAATAGGTGTCAATTAATATATGCTCACTTCGGCACTTGCATATGTCGCATCCATCGGCATCCTTCTCAAAGCCGTTCTTACAGTACATCGCACACATCACAGGACTGCAGCCTGTAATATAAAGAGCTCCGGTAAATATACATGTACATGTATATCGAATTTTCGGCTTTCGCATGTTTCTGAAATCTCGTACTGCACCCGCATGCGATGCCAGCAAATACGATATTCGAAATTAGCTTCTCGTTATTGTGATACATAGAGATACATAAAAAAGCATGGATATTTCTTCTATGAAGTGTCAAATAGCATGTCGGAGCAATTTCACATTATCACCGATTTTACTTGGGCTAATTGATGTCGGCCTCCATTTACAGTAATCGCGATGCAGAGGCCTCAGATAGTGAAATAAGAATTATTGTCGGCAATATGCTCACTTCGCTTAACGGGTTGCTTGCATTTACATATTTCGCAGCCATCGGCATCCTTCTCAAAGCCGTTTTTACAGTACATCCTACACATCTTAAGACTGCACTCTGTAATATAAAGAGTTACGGTTGATATACATGTTTATCGGATTTGCTGTTATCTTCATTCCGAACACATTCATCGCACATAAATTTGTTGAACTTCGTCCCATATTCCTGTCGGTCTTTCACTTAGAGCAAACGCGCTGCCGACAAAACACAGTATGAAACCGAAGGTGTCAGGTATTATTATGCTCACTTCGTTCCTTGCATTTACGCTACAGACAGCACATATTATAATGATCTCAGAATGAGATAAAATAGGTGTCAATTAATATGCTCACTTCGACACTTGCATATGTCGCATCCATCGGCATCCTTCTCAAAGCCGTTTTTACAGTACATCGCACACATCACCGGACTGCAGCCTATAATATAAAGAGCTGCGGTAAAAATACGTGTGTATCGAATTATCGGCTGTCGGATGTTTTTGAAAACTCGTACTGCACCGGAATGCGATGCCAGCAACATACAACGGTATTCGAAATTAGCTTGTCGTTTTTCTGATACATAGTGATACATAACAAAGCATGGATATTTCTGCCATGAAGTGTCAAATAGCATGTCGGAGCAATTTCACATTATCACCGACTTTACGAGGTCTAATTGATGTCGGCCTCCATTTAGATTTAACTGCCTTGCAGAGACCTCAGATATTGAATTACTGTAGGCATGCTCACTTCGCTTAACGGGTTCCTTGCATTTACATATTTCGCATCCATCGGGGCCCGTCGCCCAGCCGTTTTTACAGTACATCTTACACCTCACAGGAGTGCACACTGTAAAATAAAGTGCTATGGTTGAAATATATCGGATTTGCTACTTCAAATTTGATCAACTACGTCCATGGACGAGTTCAAGTCGACATTTCATCTAGAGCAAACGCGTCGTAAACAGCACAGATAGAGAAATCGGAATGAAATTGCAGGTGTCAGATATGCTCACTTGGTGGGTTGCATTTGCATATTTCGCATCCATCTGCATCCTTCTGAAAGCCGTATTTACAGTACATGAGACACGCCACTGGACGGCACTCTGTAAAGAGATGCGGTTGAAATAAGTTTTGGTTGTAGCAAGCTTAAAAAATCTAGTAGTGCTCCCGATTACGAATGCAGCTGCAACATGTACGGTACTCGAAATTTGCTTGACGAGGAAAAAATACCTGAACACATTCATTGGGGTCTGGCATGGGGTCATATGAATAAAGACTAGCAAATGCTTTTACTTGAATTTCGCAATACAAATACACTATGCAATGCTGTACAAATCTGAAGTAAAAGCATTTGCTTGTCTTTATTCACATGCCCAAGTCTCAAAAAGATATCAGAGCCAAGAAAAAGACCAGACTGTTATTGTGACTAGAAAGGAAATTGCAGGTGTCGGGTATTATTTGGCTCACCTGGTTTCTTGCATTTACATATGTCACATCCATCGGCATCCTTCTCAAAGCCGTTTTTACAGTACATGTCACACATCACAGGACTGCAGCCTGTAATATAAAGAGCTCCGGTAAAAATATATCGAATTTTCGGTTATCTAATCCCAGCATCTACGGTATTCGAAATTAGATTACCGTTATTCTGATACATAATGGGCCGTATTTTAGAACGTTCCTTTAAAACATTAAGGTCCACCTTAAATCTATTGTTCTCGATGGTTTTACAATAGACTTAAGGTCGACCTTAACGTTAAGGAACGTTCTAAAATACGACCCTATGATAGGCCTACATAACAAAGCATGGATATTTGTGCCATGAAGTGTCATAGCATGTCGGAGCAATTGCATATTATCAACGATGTTACTTGGGCTAACTGATATCGGCCTCCATTTACAGTAACCGCGCTGCAGAGACCTTAGTTAGTGAACTAAGATTATTTAGGCAATATGCTCACTTCGCTTAACAGGTTCCTTGCATTTACATATTTCGCATCCATCGGGACCCTTCGCCCAGCCGTTTTCACAGTACATCCTACACATCACAGGCCTGCACTCTGTAGAATAAAGAGCTACTTTTGAAATATCGGATTCGCGGTAATCTTGATAACACTTTCACCGCTAATACGTGTACATGTAAATTTGATTAGCTGCTGTACCAGCTGGACTAATTTATGTCGGCCTTTCAACTAGAGCAAACGCGCGATAGACAGCACAGATAGAGAACTCAGAGTGGAGTTGTAGGTGTCAGATATGCTCACTTCGACATTTGCATGTTTCGCATCCATCTGCATCCTTCTCAAAGCCGTTTTTACAATACATCAGGCACATTACAGGATGGCACTCTGTAATATAAAGAAATGCGGCTGAAATATAGGGCCTATCGAATTTTTGGTTGTCGCAGGTTTCACAAATCTGGTAGTTCTCCCGCGTCCGACTGTATTCGAAATTTGCTTCACGAGGATAAGGTTCCTTTACACATTCATTGTGGACTGACATGGTATCAGAGGCAGAAAAGACCAGTGTTACAGTGATTGGTCCCTTCACTGTTAGAAATTATTAATTTTACAGTAGTAATTTTGCAGTAATTTTACAGAAATTGCCTGCAGCAGAGTCCCCAGCACTTTCTGTAAATTTACATATTTTTTAATGGTATATGATTCATGTTTTCCTGTATTGGTTGGACTCCATTGGACATCCCATTATGATGCCTTCTGAGAGCAGTATGAAAATATAATTTCGTCAGCCCCCAGTCAAGTCTCTGTTAACATTTATTTAAGTCAGCTCTGTACTTTTACAGATCAAGTATGTAATTTTACAGATCCGTCCTGGGGACTCTGCTGCACAGATTTTCTGTGAAATCTTCTGTTATTTCTAACAGTGTTCTTTGCGACCCTGAAGCAGTAGGTCAGATAAACCGCTTTTCCTTTATCAGACACGTTCACCGCTTAAATATTTGATCCAGTACAACCCTCAACTAATTCCTGTCGGCCTTGATTCAGGGCCAAATTTGACTTAGAGCGAACGCGGGGCTGACAGCGCAGACAGTGAACTCAGAAGGAAGCGGAAAGCGTCAGGTATGCTCACTTCGTTCCTTGCATTTGCATATCTCGCATCCATCGGCATCCTTCTCAAAGCCGTTTTTACAGTACATCCTACACATCACTGGACTGCAGCCTGTAATATAAAGAACTTCGTTTGTCGCATGTTTCAAAATTTTGCTATGCACCCGGATGGGATTGCAGCAACTGCGGGTTGTTGTTATTCCGATATTGACCCGCGGGGAACACATTTTAAGGCCGTGTGTTTGTCCTTGAATATCCTGTGGGTAGAGAGTCTGTTGCTTTATAACGATGAGTTTGTTTGGAGAGGGCCAGTTTCATGGCTAGGAATCAAATCATGAGCAGTGAGGAGTTTTCACTTTATAAACAGCAGCATCACGTCTGGTTTATTACACCTCTTCAGCTCATAATGCCAAGGTGACCCAGATTCATGATAGCTATAGGTTCACACGAGTCCTACTGTGTATCAGCCACTCATTCGTAGGTCACTCCCGTTCTTGTAGATGGCAGCGCAGGTCATCACACATCTGATTTTCTCTCTTTTTCTTGCAAATCATCACTTCTTTTAAAACCAAAATACCGTAATAACACGCTCCTCCTATAATTGTACTGTACACGTAGGCAGCTCATCGTAGGATTCAAGCCCTAACTAGGAGGAGATAGGGAATCAAGTCCGTTCCACCCGAACTGTGTACAGTCATTACATGGCAAGGTATAGCAGGTAACAGGTCAACTCAGGTTGATAAAAACATCCAACATGGCTACGTCCATTATAATAAGATGGATACCTGTACCATGCATGGATTGTCAAATGGCATGTCAGAGCAATGAGGAACCTAACTCACTACTTCAATAGGTCTCACTAGTTGTTAAATCTATTGAATTGAAAGGAACATTCAGTTCAGGTCCTGATCAGTTTCCAACGCAAAAGACATCCGTGACACCGAAGACCTCAATTCTATGTGCTGCCCTCTATCATAATTAGGATCCCCATTGCACATTATCACCGATTCTACTTGGGTTAATTGATGTCGGCCTCTATTATTTACAGCAACGGCCTCTATAATTTACAGTCTGCGCTCTGGAGAGACCCCAGATAGTGAACTAAGAATTAATGTAGGCAATATGCTCACTTCGCTTAACGGGTTCCTTGCATTTACATATTTCGCATCCATCGGCATCCTTCTCAAAGCCGTTTTCACAGTACATTTCACACATCACTGGGTTGCACTCTATAAAATAAAAGCCGCGGGTTTATATCGGATTTGCGGTTTTCGCAAGTGCAAATTACCTGAATTGGACTCCATGGGAAACCATGGGTAGGTGCACCACGAAGTATCAAATAGGGAGAAATTGCGCATTTCCAACTATTTTGGTACGGTACGTGAATGTTGCTTAAACTAATTGTGCCGACCTTCGATTGAAGTGATCGGGCCTCGCAGATCAGAAATAGCATAAAGGAATCAACCATAAAGGTTCAACTGACAAATTTAGCATTTTATAAATGTGGACAATATCCCTTTAAAACCCAACAGATTTGCATTCTGACGTTTCCACAAAACGTCAGACACAAAAGGTCTGAATTAATGAGAACCCCACGAACGATGTGCGTTCAGGGTCATCGGTGTACATTTGAATACGCTGACGTACATTTGTACATGGAACACTAATTGTGCTGAAAATAGCTCAGTTATCGTCAGAAAAGGAATTCAAAGCATCATGTTGGCAGGTTCATGTACCTCTTCACCACAAAAAAAGTTGAAGCTCGTGCCTATTACGTAAAGCCAAAATTTAGGCAGTGAGAGACATCTGGTGGCAACACAGGAAGTGTATCCCTCAGTAAGCTCATCGTTCGCAGTTAAACCTTTATGGTTGATTCCTTTATGGAAATAGTGAACTCCAATTGATATTTTATTCATGTCAGGTAAGATGCTTACTTGGTGGTTTGTTGCATTTGCATATTTCGCATCCATCGGGACCCTTCGCCCAGCCGAACTCACAGTACATCCTACACCTCACCGGGCTGCATTCTGCCAAATAAAGAGTTACGGTTAAAACATAGGCCCGTAATTATGCACTAACGACTTAGGTTCAGCCCTCACATCTTCTAATGTTGGGCACTAGGTGGTCATTATTTTCATGCCTGATTTTTCGTTTCCAGATACTTTTTTCTGGCATCGCGGAACTATTCTCCATGAAACTGCCTCAGAAGCAGTAGAGTGTTACATTATTGTGTCCAACCTGGTCCATCCACCTTAAAACCCAAGACTTTGTCGTATTTCTCTTATTCTGGGGCTAAAATGAGCATTTTCTATGTACCTCTGTCTTCCGCAATAACTGACGCCTTTGGTGCCTGATTTAACCATCGAATCGTGTATGGAATGATGAGATGTCTAGGATGATCCCTATGATTTTTCGCAAGGATGAAGCAGCGATTCGGATTATTTTGATCGGTGAATTAGGGGTATTTTATGCCTTGATCTTGAAGCAGCCGTTCATATTTTAGGCCTACATACATATGCTGACGTTTCTTGACCCACTGGCCTGAATAGGCAAACAATGATATTCTCATGGGCATGACTACCATGAGAGCGGATCTCTTCTGATAGTGGTATTCTGACTGAACAGCAACATTTAAAGGGGTAGTCTGCTGATGGTGTAAATACATTCCAGGGGAAGGCCTCCTGATTTAAAAGGGAAGTCTAGGTACGAGTATTGGTGATATCCCGGGGATGTAAAGCCACGGCGAGACACGACTCCCCTAAAATCACCTAGTGCCCAAGACGTCGCTGGACTTGTATTTCCACTTGTCCCTGTCGCACTTAAGCTGAAACAAGCACAGCACTGAACGTCCCCCGTCAGCCCGGGTGCAAGTTCGACGGTCGTGTCTTTTGAAGATTTATGTTTTGTAGGGCGATTGATGGCAGAGGGTTTCAGTGGAGAATAAGACTTGAACCATTCATTTACGCCACACACCTTTGCTCATCACACATTAGAGGGGATCATGTTCAAAGCCAGGGAAAGAGTGCGCTGTGCATGTGTTGTACGCTACTAATCACTACGATTAGGTCAGAGTAAAATGTTTTGTCATGCGTGGCCTTCTTGAATAAGAAACATCGCTTATAGCACGCAGACAACATTTGCCGCCTCCCGTAAATTGTTTTGCAGGCATTGTTTTCGGTCCTTCCCTCATGAAATTGTGACAGTCCTGAATACAAGATAGAGATAAGAGCTTACAAACCGCGATGATGAGACCGCAATGATGTTGATCGTGATAGTGGTTGTGGCTGCAATGATGATGATGATGATGATGATGGTGGTTTGGCTGCGGCGGCGGGCGACAACGACGAAGACGGCGGTGACAAAATGAAAATGTGATTCAAAATCTACTCACCTTTTCCAAAACTGGCCGGCACCAGGACGGCGAAAAGTATGAACACATACAACATGATGCTTGCTGCTTCTGAAAGAAGATAAAATAATGAATCAGATTAAGAGATAGTTCCAAAGTCAGTGCTAGCTATCAATTATTATTCAACACTGGTATCAGGGGCCCGATTCACAAAGCACACGTAAGTTCGCTATCTTAGCACGTTCTAAGTGAACGTTTACGTTTAAGATTAGACAGACACTGGTAAGTTATATTCATAAAACACTTTTAGATCACTTTTAACTAAAGCGTAAGTCTTAACTTACCCGTAAGTTAAGACTAATGCGTAGCAACACAATCAGCGCTCGATTACTGTACACAAACACATGTCTTCCTTAAAGATGAAGACACTTTGCACTAAGTAAGCACTACGTGAACCTACTGAGTACATGTACATTTTAAGACATCTTAGGCCTTCACGTAATCTTAAGAGTCCTTCGTGAATAACACGCAAACGGTACGTGTATGCTTAGAGTGAGTTTAAGTACACTTAACCACTAAGTGTGCTTATGTACTTAAACAATGTACTTATATATGTGAATCAGGTCCCCCTGAACAAAAAGCCAAAGCCCGGTGGTCGAGTGGTTATAGCGCGCTTGACTACCAAACTGTGCAATGGGTCGGCGCAAGTTCGACTCCGGGCGAAAAAAAATTGTGTGAAACAAAAATTGTGGGTCCGTTGGACGGGACTAAAAGCCGTGGTCCCTTGTACCTGAGAGTCTATGCCAGGGCAAGTAAAAGACCCCGCACAGGGGTGGACTGTAGCCTGTCGTAGAATCCATGCCTCCGGCAAAAACCCAACAGGGCTACGATGAAATATGATATGATATGATGAAAAAGTCAAGAGACAAAAGTGGCACAAGGAAACAGCAAGGAGTTGGACCATGCCAGTTTGAGGAAACATTGTACTTACCCTACAATTCAGGTCTGAATCGGAAAGTGAAAATCTCACCCAATATCTGCTGTTATAAAGGATGCAAACATGACGTCACAGGAAGCACGAAAGAGTGGTAATCGGTGAACTAACATACTGAAATAACAGAAGATTATCTCTGTGTGTTCAACGTCATCCCCGCAAGATTTATGTCCATGATGTCCCATCTCGCAGATATGAGTCTGCCTGTTTGCTGCCAGATTTACTCATGCCATTAAGCAAGATTTTTTTTCGAAATTGTCCCAAAGCGGTCGGAAGGTGGCTAGAATGGATAATGAAATGGTCCATGGGCCATGTGCTCACCCGTTTGGACATAATAGTGTAATGACAGAGAGAGGTATATGTCAGTTATGAGCAATCTGGGTCAAGTCAATCCCAAGTTGCAGGACTTCAATGATAGTGGAAGTTTAATCAGGTAAAGGTCATCTAGAGGGAGGTAAATATCAAGTCTGAGCACTCTGGGTCCAGCCGTTCCTGAGTTACATGTATAGCACTTAGATGATTTTCAGGTTACACCACCTGGTGGCCATACTGGATGTCCGATTCGGCCGAAACTTGGTATTTTTGAAGGTACCCCTCTAATACACGTTTATGCAAGATATGAAGACGCTCGGTGAAATAATGAAGAACTGTGGCAGGTTCGTTACTTTTGTACTTCTGTGACCTTGAAAAGTAGGTCAAATCAAAACCCCGTTACATATGGTATGTGTCCTCATTAGATACACCTATGATAAAAATTTGGAGATGATCCAGTCATTAGTTCAGGAGTTATTGCACTTTTTGTGTTTTTGGTTTTGGCCACCTGGAGGCCAAGCCAAGAATCGAATCGGACGGAATCTTGGTGTCATACGTCATCTGACCTAGGGGTACATGCATATATGTACCAGGTTTCAGATCAATAGCTCCAGCTGTTACGAAACGTGCCCTACTAACGGACGACGGACGACGACGGACGCTGCACCACGACTAAAAGCTCACGGGTGAGCTAAAAAACCATTACAGTAATTTTGTCAAAGAAACTTTTTTCCCGCTTACGATGATCCTAGTTAGATGTTAATTTGATATAATTTGTTGACGATGATCCTAGTTAGACGTTAATTTGATATAATTTGTTGACAGCTGTAGCATCACACGAGCAGACAGTTGTGATTAAGTGATTAACTGATTAAGGGGCATGTATAGAGGCCACTGAGTGAAGTACCACAAGTGGGACCCATCCAAAAAGTTCAATATCCGTGAGGTTGACAGCCAGAAGGGCACGGCCATCAGTGTCTATACATGCATGGCTCAATGTACACTGCATACACACACGAATTACAAAGGCCCCATTGTCTTTACGAGACATTACATCACCTGAGCTTCGGGGCAATCAAACTCCAAGCCACCACCCTTTCCGACTAATAAAATAACATAAAACGCAACATAATGAATATAGCTAGAGACAACGACCCACGAAAATGTTGTCTTCAATCTCTGATAGTCCAGAATCACCCGTGAAACTTGCACTGCCTTTCTAATTTCACAAAACATGGGAGCTGCCATTTTCCACCTAGTCTCGCTCAGCTACACATTTTGTGTTGCGCATCCCACTACACATTTGCCAGTGAGTTCGACGACTTTTTGCTGCTGGTCACCGTGTTGTCACGTGAGTGGTCGAGTTCGGACTGTATTCAACTCGAGTAACCATATCGTTCACATTTATGACGTCAAAGAAAGGAATTTATGGAGTTCGGGTTGCGACCCGACTGGACCGAGTTGAACCTCGGAAGTAGTTCGAGCAACTCAATATGGCAGCTCCCATATGTTGTGAAATTGGAAATTACTGCAAGTTTCACCAATGATTTCGGACGATAAGCGATAAAGTCAACATTTTCCTGGGTCGTTGTCTCCAGCTATATTCATTCTTTTGCGTTTTACGTTACTTGATTAGTCGGAAAGGGTGTCGGCTTGGAGTTTGATTGCCCCGAAGCTCAGGTGATTTAATGTCTCGTAAAGACAATGGGGCTTGTGTAATTAGTGTGTATGTGCAGTGTACAGTGAGCCATGCATGTATAGACACTGATGGCCATGCCCTTCTGGCTGTCAATCTCACGGATTGTGAACTTTTTGGGTGGGTCCCACTTGTGGTACTTCACTCAGTGGCCTCTATACATGCCCCTTAAGTGGGCAACGTTTTGAGAGAAGTTGTGAGTTAGAAAAAAACGTGATCTTTTATTAATAGGGAGGTTTCGAAATCAAACGATAAACGTAAACGTTAACGACAACGTTATTTTTGTACCGAAAATGCAATATAAAATCTGTTTTGTGTAGTATGAAAAATAACGTTGTCGTAAAGTTTATGTTTATCGTTTGATTTCGAAACCTCCCTATTAATATGGTGATCGAATCCCTCATTTTGATATAATAACCAAGTACATACATGTACAAGTAGTTCTAAAAAAGATGCTTTTTCAGTAGATACCAGTTTCACCATGTGGTCATAAAACCCACATACATGTATGCACTAGACAACACAAATTTTCATTACTTTTTGGAAATTACCATGATTTATTTACTCTAAAAATACTGAGTTACAATGTACAAGCCAAAATATCAAATTTCTTAACAAGGCAGCAGAAGCATGTTTTTCAATTAAAGAACTTTGTTTATTGCCAGGATATCAATCTTACTGAGAATCTTATTCATCGTAAGTATCTTCGCGATTTCTAAATAAGATATTTGTAAGAAAAATCTTGCTACATGGAATAATTCTCTTATGAAATTCTTGTGAGATTTCTCTTTTCAGATATTTTGTGCAAAAATTACTCCGACAGAAATTTTTAAAGATGTGTCTTACAAGAATTTTATAAGAAAATGCTCACTTAGAAATATCTCCTCAGAAATTCACATAAGGAAAATGTCCGTAACATTTTTTTTACTTTATCTCACAAAGAAATAAATGTGACCCGCTCTGGCAGAACCAGTCGCATGACGCTTCACAGCTTGGCAGGTGAGACCAAATGTTTGTCACTTTCAGTATTGTCTGTCTATTATGAAATCTGAAATAATCTATTTCTTGCATTCTCTCCTGGTGTCATCTTGATCTTAGTTCGTTGAGGCTCAACTTCTGAGCGACATGCGACTGCTTTTGCCAGAGCGGGTCACAAATGTGTGACCAAGGTAGAATAATTTTTTTTTCTAAAATGAGAACCAGCTCATCCCCCGGCCCATGACAACTTAAATGAAAAATTGTTCTGGTGTCTGGGATGAGTATTTGTTCACCTTTCCGTTCAAAGCCAGTTCATCTTTGGATTCGTCGCTTATCAGTATTTT
This sequence comes from Notospermus geniculatus, assembly GCA_002633025.1. NCBI lineage: Eukaryota > Metazoa > Nemertea > Pilidiophora > Heteronemertea > Lineidae > Notospermus > Notospermus geniculatus. The sequence continues at coordinate 81,875 of NMRB01000927.1, read as the reverse complement.
GGCAGTATCAATGTCTACACAGTATTGTGTTTCAAATCACGCACAGTGTTATCTGACATCGCATCTCTCGTTTCGCAAAAAGCAAGTTAGTATTTTGATTAATTGAAACGTGTTGAATAAACATTTACCACAAACCAGATAGCGGCTGGGTTCACTAAAGATACTATCGGCATAGTATACTATTGTCCTAGCAGCATCTGTGCCTATAAAATATTCAGGATCAGTATGAAATTCAACCTTCTTCAAATAGCTTAATATCGCGCAGTTTTTTTGCAATTAACACCAGGACAATCCGGACAATCTGACTTTTCTTTTTTAGCATGCAGTGGTTTTTTATTCATCAGTATTGGCTTGAAGGAATAGTGGCTTCGGATTCAAGGAAACGTTCATCTTCCAAATTTTCCAGGCGTGGAAAAGGCCCCAGGGGCCATATGCTTAAAACTACTTAAGTATGAAAATCCCAAGGGATTCCCTCAAACCACCACTAAAGTGGAAATCTTAACTTAAGGGAGATGCAGAAAGCTACTTTGGAATAGTGAAAGCCTCAAGATCACCCTCAACTCTAAGTGTGGTCACAGTTCCCTTAACTGACTCCTTAACTTCACAGTTGTGGCAGCAGGCACAGGTTGGAATATGCTATCCATGCTGTTTTTAATGCATAAATTATGTGCTAGGCTAGGGTGGGATAACATTGAACTGTGCCAAGGATTTTGATT
>NMRB01000927.1:53147-66134 GCA_002633025.1 Notospermus geniculatus | reverse complement strand
TATCGAATGTTTGAAATCGAAGCGGTACATGTACATGTAGAAGGCAATAATTATAAGGTTGCCGAAAATGGCGGCCACAACGATAGCCGCATAGGTTCGGTATCGGTACGATCGTAGCTTCTCCAGGGCACTGTTGGACGACTCCATCCTCGAATCATTCAAAGAAGGCGAAGAGAAAATCCATCGCTGATTGAGCTCGTCAGGAACGCTGAATCGGTTAATGTCGTCCTGGGTACACCTCATTATTACCCTGGGTATTCTGGGTAATCCTTTTTGTTGCCCAGGACGATCCTGGGTATAAATAAGTTACCTTAACATTACCCAGTTTGAAATCCGCGCCATTTTCCACCTGAGCTCGAGGTACGGTACTATCTTATTCTAGCCGGCCACGAATTTATACAGGTGCATTTTGACGTGGTGATTGTCAGCAGCTGTGAGAATGGCAACTCGCGTTAAAGACTGTGATTTACAGGCGTATTTGCAATCTATTCCATCCTATGGGGACGGACTTTCATTTTAAAAGGAAGAGAGCTGAAGAAATATCTGGTGGACGTCGGTAATGGTAGATACAAGTTGAAAGCAGGTGTCAAAGTTGATGCGAAAATGAAGTGGCTTGCACGCGACACCATGATATGCACTAGGAGGGGCAACTGCGAGCGAGAATGTGACGCACGTACCACAACCTCGGGCGCAGGTGGAATATGGCGCGGATTTTAAAACTGGGTAATGTTAAGGTACCTTATTTGTACCCAGGATGATCCTGGGTAACAAAAAGGATTACCCAGGATTAACCTGGGTAATAATGAGGTGTACCCAGGACGACATTAACCGATTCAGCGTGAGTAACAGTCAACTTGACCACTCTAGTACTCACAGTTCACACAATTCAGGCACTCAGGTAGTAATCAACGCTGGTAATCCTTGATGAGATTCCAGTAGACACGACCGTGAGATCCTTTACGTTTACACCACAATTCGATGTCACACAAGATCAACTTTTCCTCCAGCAATCTATTGGCTACAACGTATTGGCCACATATCGAAATCTCTATCGTAGATCTACATAAAGCTGATCCTACGGCTAAGCCAATCGCTGAACAAGAATCAGAATAATCCTCATCCGATGAATGCTCTGTGTTATCTGAACAGCAGTAGCGCATATGCATACACATATATTATGTTGAAGTCAGAGTTAGATCATCTCTGTGATGTTCAGCCTGTGTGGGTTACAGCATCTTTGTGAATTTTCCCGTTTTAAGTAGCAGGTAGATACAAGTTGAAAGCAGGTGTCAAAGTTGATGTGAAAATGAAGTGGCTTGCACGCGACACCATGATATGCACTGGGAGGGGCAATTGCCAGCGAGAATGTGACGCACGTACATGTACCACAACCTCGGGCGTAGGTGGAAAATGGGGCGGATTTTAAAACTGGGTAATGTTAAGGTACCTTATTTGTACCCAGGATGATCCTGGGTAACAAAAAGGATTACCCAGGATTACGACATTAACCGATTCAGCGTCAGTAACAGTCAACTTGACCACTCTAGTACTCACAGTTCACACAATTCAGGCACTCAGGTAGTAATCAACGCTGGTAATCCTTGATGAGATTCCAGTAGACACGACCGTGAGATCCTTTACGTTTACACTACAATTCGATGTCACACAAAATCAACTTTTCCTCCAGCAATCTATTGGCTACAACGTATTGGCCACATATCGAAATCTCTATCGTAGATCTACATAAAGCTGCTCTTACGGCTACGCATACCATGAAATGATTTTTGAAACACTGGATGTAGGCCAGCCAGTAGTTCGAGCCTGACATCGTTTTTTACATGTAAATGCCATCCCTTGTCGCATAAAACTGCATTCTCTACAATGCAAAGCACGCTACCACATTAAATATTTAATGACTTTCAAATCATGGTAATCATCTCCTGAATGAGAACACAAACACGCACCGTCGGTGACTATGATAAGCGCTAACGCTAACTTCATCAATGTCAATATCATTACTGTGCAATAACTACCGTTGTTAGGTTAACACTATCACTGCCAATGTCACATTACTGTGACATTGGCAGCGAAAACGCAAGTTATAGCATTACACTCAATGGAACTAGCACGAGGATGAGTCAGAGGTTGGTTGGTGTATATGTCGACTCCAAGTTATCATTTGACAAACACGTAGGTGAATCTGTGGGAAAAGCGAACAAGACTATGTGGGCGGTAAAGCGGACGGTAAGAAGTTGTACACTACCTTGATTCGCCCTCACTTAGAATATTGTGGATCTGCAACAATTCTGCGGAGGAAGCAGCAACGACAGAGCTTGGAAAGAACCCAGAGTAGAGCCACTAAAATGATTACTGAGTTGAGGCACTTCAAGCGAATCGATAGCGGATTTTGTTTACATTTGGCTGGTGTGTGTAAACACAAAATTCAGCCAATCAAAATGCACGAAAATTTCTTTGTTGACATTCTGGAGAAGTTTGTTACAATTTTTCCTGAAAATTCGTCCCCTTTCAAATTCTATTTCTAAATCAATTTTTTTCGCTTTCGATTCGCTTTAACGTACGTCGATAGGCTTAAAGGAGTTAGACGCCGAAGTTGTAAACACTCACTCACTGGTTCTCTATCCACACGACGCCTGCGGTGCTGCCACCTATTGTCGGTGATATGTACTGACGTGAATATCGTGAGTGAGTTGCATTGGACCGGGCACCAGTCTAACGATCACGGGGCGCTACTGGTGCTGCCACCTTTACGAAGGAATAAAACTAGTTTGCCGACCATGTTTGTAAACAAACCAGCTTGTTTACAACTTCGGAATCTAACTCCTTTAAGGAGCTTCATCTCCCATCACTACACTACCGCAGGCGAAGGGGCGATCAGATACAGGTATATAAGTACCTTAACGGCATAAACTCAGGCAATGTACAGAAACTATGTGCTCACCCGTTTGAACATAATAGTGTAATGACAGAGAGAGGTGCATGTCAGTTATGAGCAATCTGGGTCAAGTCATTCCGAAGTTGCAGGACTTCAATGATTTTGGGGTTATGCCACCTGGCGGCCATATTGGATGTACGATCGGGCCAAAACTTCACATGCACATAAAGGTCATCTAGATGGAGCCACATAGCACATTTGAGCGCTCTGGGTCAAGTCGTTCCTGAGTTATAGCACATTTGATGATTTTCAGGTTACGCCACCTGGCGGCCATATTGGAAGTTTAATCAGGCCGAAATTTGACGTGCTTGTAAAGGTCATCAAGAGGGAGGAAAATATCAAGTTTGAGCACTCTGGGTCAAGCCGTTCCTGAGTTTTAGCACGTGGATGATTTTCAGGTTACGCCACCTGGCGGCCATATTGGATGTCCGATCGGGCCGAAACTCGGTGTTTTTGAAGGTACCCCTCTAATACACGTTTATGCAAGATATGAAGACTCTCGGTGAAATAATTGAGAACTGCGGCTGGTTCGTAACTTTTTGTCGAACTTTGACCTCTGTGACCTTGAAAAGTAGGTCAAATCAAAAACCCGTTACATATGTTACAAATGTATGTATCCTAATTAGATACACCTATGATAAAAATTTGGAGATGATCCAGTCATTAGTTAAGGAGTTATTGCATTTTTGTGTTTTTGGTTTTGGCCACCTGGAGGCCAAGCCAAGAATCGAATCGGACCGAAACTTGGTGTCATAGGTCATCTGACCTAGGGGTATATATGTACCAAGTTTTAGATCAATAGCTCCAGTGGTTACGAAACGTGCCCTGCTAACGGACGACGACGACGACGACGGACGGCGGACGCTGACTGACGACTAAAGCTCACGGGTGAGCTAAAAACGACGTTGTAACACGGAGTTGAGGAGGCAGAGCTTCGCTTTCCGAACTGTGTCGGGATGGAATTCGCTAAATGAGGCCACTGTAACTGCCAGGACAGTTGACTCCTTTAAATCACGGTCAGACCGTGAGTGGCGCTTGGAGATGACATCGAGTAACTTATACGTAGGGCCTGCACATTATTACTAGTACTAGCAAGAACCCGTGGCAATCGGCGATTCTGATTTTGGCCGAGGTTGGAATCCACGGCACGGCTGGAATTGGTGCAACATGTTGTGCGGTAGGGAGAATTTAGAAAGAAATCGAACAACACCGTTAAAAGAAGTAATATTGCTAACAGAACAAAGTCGTCTTCGCAAATTAAACCACCCGTTGCATCAGGATATGGTATCCTCTATTACCATGCAGAATTTCGAGGCAAAACAAAGCTTCTAAGTGTGACTTTATTGAGCCGACTTCCAGTATTATTATATAGATATGTGGACATTGATGCAATGGATTGAACTCCACCACGCATACTCCACAACAACATTCGCATGCGCAACGAGTTCAGGCAAGAATACAGCAAAATTTGGGCCAACAGGACTTAGTCCTTCGACCGACAGTCCCAGGTCAGATTGTTATATAGGAGACCGTCTTCGCCCGTTCAAGGGTCACTTTCAGCTGGCCCGAGTGGACACAAAAGCCGTTTTTACACTACGCAGAATTTTGGCCTGGACGAACCGTGCCGAGCTCGACCCGGGCCAGGCCCGCCTCAGAAAGAGCATTTTAGCCCATTGACACTGCACCATGATAACCGCGCCAATATCTGAATCGCCGGCTCTCCTTTCTGTGGAGGTAGGAAATCTCCGTCATTTTCAATATGGCTGCGTCCATGATCATTCGCGGCAATGACGTATTGAGTTCAAGGCCGATAAATGAGCATGCGCACTTCACTGAAAGCGAGTCATTCAAGTGGGCCGAGCCCAGTAGCATGTTTACACTGCAGTTTTCCAGCGGAACCGTGCTCGACCCGGGTCGAACCCACCTCCTGTTGGGGGGTTCGGCCCGGATGAAAGTAGCGCGTGTTTTCGTGTTTCGACGTGTTTTCGACCGTGCTCGACCCGGGTCGAGCACGGCGCGGCAAAAAAGGTGATAGTGTAAATGGGTTGGCACGGCACAACTGGGCTCGGCACGGTGCTACTTTCATCCGGGCCGAACCCCCCAACAGGAGGTGGGTTCGACCCGGGTCGAGCACGGTTCCGCTGGAAAACTGCACAGTCATGACAGTGTAAACACGCTACTGGGCTCGGCCCACTTGAATGACTCGCCTTTAGTGAAGTGCGCATGCTCATTTATCGGCCTTGAACTCAATACGTCATTGCCGCGAATGATCATGGGCGCAGCCATATTAAAAATGACGGAGATTTCCTACCTCCACAGAAAGGAGAGCCGGCGATTCAGATATTGGCGCGGTTATCATGGTGCAGTGTAAATGGGGTAAAATGTTCTTTCTGAGGCGGGCCTGGCCCGGGTCGAGCACGGCACGGTTCGTCCAGGCCAAAATTCTGCGTAGTGTAAAAACGGCTATAGTGTCCACGTACGCGAGGGGTTTGCCTTCGTGGGTCGTGTTCGTAGATCTGCCGCTCTCCCTGGACCGAAAGTATGAAGTGTGGTGCCCAATATTTTCGCCTCGGCCTGTTTTTCTTCATTTAGTTAGACATAGGCCTAGATGACCTACAGTTTATCTGACTCTCTAGCAGTTTGTTCTCTACAGTTTCCTTTTGTCGGTTTCCAGTCTCCGGATGAGGTTAGTCGAGATCGGGAATTCCGCACGTCTTTTGATCCGTTAAGAGCTAAAGTAGAGCGGAAATCATTCCAAGACCCGCCAGTGTACAACGTAAATGATATTTGGGACCGTGCGGACTCTTCGCACTGGGAAGTGAGACTTCGCCATTTCCTTGCAGAGATAATGCGAGCTTTGTATCAGGCCAGATTCTCGAAGAGTTGGGTGGTTGTGGTTAGTTGATCACGTAAATAACGCAAATACGCCGAAAGTTCTGAGGAGGGTCGTCTCATCCGGGCATGCCTCCAGAAAGGTGAACATCAGGTCCTTGACAGAATGTCCAGGCGTTTTGAAATGGGCATAGAGTAAAGAACAGTCACGGTCATCCTCTTTCACTAGCCTGATGTTGGACTTGTGGTTGTTCATCCCGGGTGTTCATCCTTTTACGGAAGCATGTGGTCTGTCCCACGTACTGATTGATTGTAGGGCATCTGGTGCAGGTGATGCAGTAGACAACATTTTTGTTGTCACAATCCGCGGGGCCCTTCAGGCGAAGTTGGTGGGACCTTCCCCTGGAGGAGCTAGTGATATGGAACTGGGTGGGTAGGAGTATACAGAGTTCACCTTTCCGACCCCTCTTCGCTCCTTTCCGTGAACATGGGTCACAGGTGGGCTTAGAATATTGGATGTCCGGGGTGGGGACCTTGGCTCTAACCAGCACATCACGTAGGTTTTTGGGTCTACGGAATGCAATAAGGGGTGGGTCAGCACAGCATTCCTTCATGGACGGGTTAAGATGAAGTATGGGTAGGAAGCGACGTGTGATAGAGGACCCGTGATTACGGGTTTTTGAGGACTGCTGTTTGTGGGGGCAGACTAACAGGTGCGTGACAACATTGCTCATATTTGCAAACGGCGTTGATCTTGTTGATTTTCCAATCGCGTAAAGTATGAATACACAGTGTACATTTTGTACACATATCATAGCCAATCGAAGTTTATGAAACTTTAAGAGGGTTTCAAATGGCTGTGGCCGCAACTTCATGACACGCCTATTAAAATCTTCATCCACCCTTGGATAAACTCAGTGTTATCCTGGGTGTTTAACGAACACTGTGGTCTCATAAACCAATCCAAACTGAATGGTCCATGGACCATGTGCTCACTGGGTTGGACATAATAGTCTAATGACAGAGGGAGGTACATATCAGTTATGAGCAATCTGGGTCAAGTCATTCCCAGAAAGGACTGATGATTTTTGCGTTATGCCACCTGGCGGCCATATTGGATGTCTGATCGGGCTGGAACTTCACGTGCACATAAAGGCCATCTGCAGGGGACCACATAGCACATTGGAGCGCTTTGGGTCAAGTTGTTCCTGAGTTACAGCACTTTGATGATTTTCGGGTTATGCCACCTGGCGGCCATATTGGATGTCCGATCGGGCCGAAACTTCACATGGATATAAAGGTCATCTGCAGGGGGCCACATAGCACATTGGAGCGCTTTGGATTAAGGCCTTCCTGAGTTACAGCACTTTGATGATTTTTGGGTTACGCCACCTGGTGGCCATGTTTGAAGTCAAATCAGGCCGAAATTTGACATGCATGTAAAGGTCATCTAGATGGAGGTAGATATCAAATTTGAGCACTCTGCGTCAAGCCGTTCCCGAGTAATAGCACTTATTTGATTTTCAGGTTACGCCACCTGGCGGCCATATTGGATGTCCAATCGGGCCGAAACTTGGTATTTTACGCCACCTGGCGGCCATATTGGATGCCCAATCGGGCCGAAACTTGGTATTTTTTTAAGGTACCCCTCCAATGCATGTTTATGCAAGATATGAAGTTGCTTGGTGAAATAATGACAAACTGCGGCAGGTTCGTCACTTTTGTCGAACTTTGACCACTGTGACCTTGAAAAGTAGGTCAAATCAAAACCCCGTTATATATGTTATGTATCCTTATTAGCTACACCTATGATAAAAATTTGGAGATGATCTAGTCATTAGTTCAAGAGTTATTGCACTTTTTGTGTTTTTGGTTTCTGCCACCTGGTGGCCGAACTGAGAGTCGAATGGGACCGAAACTTGGTGTCGTGGGTCATCTGACCTAGGGGTATATATGTACCAAGTTTCAGATCAACAGCTCCAGCGGTTACGAAACGTGCCCTGCTAACGGACAACGACGACGACGACGACGACGGACGACGGACGCTGCACCATCGTAATAGCTCACCGCAGTGAGCTAAAAATGTGGAACCTTGCGTAATTTTGATACAGATTTTAATACATATCGGCGTGGCATGGGGTTGGGAGACTACACCAGCCATATTTGAGACCTTCTCTATCTTACATCTGTAACAAGATTCCATGATTCGTTTTGTCTGATCTCTGTTATCAACCGACAAGAGAATAAAATGTGTTGATTACGTCAGTGGTGGAACCTCAGTGCACATTTGATTTATGGGCTCACTTTACATGGATTGCTGCAATAAATCCAGGTGGCATTGGCGTCGAGCTGTGTTGAGCTTCCACAGAAAAGTAAATACCCGAAGTGGCAACACGTCACGAGCATTGTTTGCCATTAAAATTAGATATGGGGAGAAAGAATAACTGGCCTTGCATCCTAACGAGTCGCCTGACAGCTCATATCAAACCTCCAAGGCCCCCGATCCGTTTTCCTGGCGAGTATTGCGCAGATTCCCAAATGGGGATTCCTCGAATCGACAGCGAGCGCCGTCTGTTGGTCATGAGTTTAGATTGGCGTCAACAATTGCAGTTTCTAAGCGCGGATAACGTAGTGGGTAGCGGTTTGAAACTGCCGGGGGAGTTTAGGCCGATTGTAGGAGAATTCACTCTTTAAGGACTCTTTAGAGTAGTTAATAAAGAAGAAAAGGCAATTTTTCTTTGCGATAATTTAATGCATGTCTCTCTACAGCAAACGGAATATTGTCATGCTATGCAGACTTCCGAATGTGGTGGAGTCGACGAGGGTAGTTCCTTAATGGAGGTCTAGAAATAAAGAGAAGAAAATACTTTACCTTTCGTCTGTCTATGGTCCCTTCCGGATATTCATGCCAGTCGTAGGCCTAGCCTCCCAGAATAACTATACAAAGGATAAGTATATTCCATCTTGGAGGAATTATACTGACAAGAGGAACAGCGAGCGCACTTCAACGTTTTTATCATGGCCACCGCCGATCCCTATGTGTATTGGGTTAACGAGGTGTTAATTACTAAACAAACACACCACATGAGTGATTCCGAGACTTCGGAATTTCCGAGCAAACTTCGGCTCTTTCCGTAAGCGCCACACGAGGAACGTCAGATCAGTCTATTTGTTCGGGGACACAAGTCTTTCAGAGAGTTCTCATATCTGACCTCACTTTATTCCATGCCGACAGAGATTTATTGTCCGTCAGATGAATAAAATTACATTAGTCAGATATAGCAACCCGGAAAACATCCACATTTCCACCACACAATCTCACGGGAAAAAGCTTGGCTGAACACGTGAAGGCAGCGGTTGCTGCCCACCCCTACGGAAAAATCGACCCGACCACATAATACTGGTACCCAGCGCTCCTAGCGAGCAAATCGTGGAACTACACTTTGTACACAAACTCGCGTGCAAATTGTACACGGGTCAAAATGGCGAGAAGTAGTGGGAATATCGCGATGAAACTTAAGATACAGGCAAGAAAGACAAATCGACTGATGTAGGCCTATGGTATGTCAAATTTGACCCAGCCGTTGCGGAACTATCGTTCATGACCCTCGCGCCATTCGAAAGTGGAATGGGGAGTAAGATCAAGATGGCGGCTTTTCAAAAACCTATCAACATCGTCGACGCATTCGACGCCCCAGTGCTCCATATCATGAGAAAGATCAACATCTCATCTTTTAAGATCATTTTATATCAGTTTCAGGACTTTATGAGAAATAAAGTTATTACAGTTTGAATCTACATGCCTTCCACATTTTCGTCATCCATGTTATTGCAAGAAAAACGGCGTAAAATGTGTAAATTTTGTTCGATTTCCATGAATGAAAGCTTAAATTTCCTAGTCTTAGGAGTGCGGTCAGTGAGTTTAGAACAGGTATCTAACGAAACGCACGTATCTAACAAAACACAACACGTATCTACACTGTAAATCCAGGTGACGCGTTTAGCGTTTAGTTTTGTGTTTAACAAAACACAACTTAACACAGTACGTGAATATAACTGAACATATCATCAGGACAGGCGTTCTATCCGCCTAGAAACATACTTCTTGTTGCCTAAAATGCCGAAATATATCATTTGTTTTACTGTAAATCTAAAGTCTAAACACGAAACTAAACGGGAATATGCAACACTTTTTAAACATCTAAACGCGATTAGTTTTCCATTAGAAATGAACAGATGACCTAAACACTGCATTTAGAAAACAGTAAATCTAAATGTCTTGTAAATGTCTTGTTTAACTTATAAACATCTCGTTCAGTTTCCCCTAAACACGAAACATGAAGGAATCCTGAACATCGTGTTTAGGGCTGGTTCACGGCTCGGGTGGAATTGGTCAAATTTGTCGTTTCGCTATATCTCCCGCTGGCGAATTTTTTTCCCCCAGGATATAAAAGATACAAATCAGATGCATAAAGGTGGAATTAACTTATTCCAGGTCTAACTTCACGCTTTAACGTTCAGGAGGAAATAATACAGTAGACAGGTTTTCCGAGTTACCCAAAGAAAAATTCCAGGCCAGCGCGTGTAGCCCCAGTGGCGTAGTGGTTAGAGCGTTGGTCCAGATTATGCATGTTGCAGGTGGGCCCTGGATCGAATCTGCCTGCCGGTATTATTCACTCTTTACTGCGTGCCTTTTTATACTTTTTTCCTTCATCTTCCCAACGCTTTTTTGTCACTTTTTCAGTCTAAATCAGTCGGTTTAATAATTTTTTGCCGTCATGGAAACACATTAATCTATTTCGTTGGAATATGGAGAACTAAACGCGTTTAGATGTTTAAAATCTGTTGCATATTCCCGTTTAGTTTCGTGTTCAGACTTTAAACACTTTAGATTTACAGTGTAAAAAACACACCCCGAGCTCACGAATTCGTGAGCTCGGGGTGTGTTTTTTTACAAACTAGCGTTTGTTGGTTGGATACTTGTTCTAAACTGACTGATAGCTCTCCAGGGGCCTATGCCATAACGAACAGCGCTGTCGGTTAATCAACTTTGACACTAAGCGAACCAAAACAAAAACTAGTAGTGCTCGCCGGGCAATATCTTTCGGATGTCTCCCTTTTCGGTCATAGAGGAGCATGAAAAAAACATGCAACGTCTCGTACTTACTGCCCTTTTCACCCTCTTTTTCTGGAAAAAAATAATGAAGGCGATATTTTATTAGCTATTGCAAATGAAATGGTCCATGCACCTGGGTGAATGTATTTGAGTATTTCGATATTACTCCGTTTATGACGGGTAAAGAACACTCTTGGAACATGTTGAATGCGGGTACCTGACAGCGTTTGGAAACAGAAGTTGATATTCATACACCTGAGATTCAAGTTTGATGTCTTTGATATTTTCCACTAACAATTTTGAGATTTTCCAGAAATCTTTGTATCGCGCGCCAACTGTAAGATGAAGTTGGATCAGATAGACAACCATATCCTACATCAATTCCAGCAAAAAAATCACTTTTGATCAAGTCACGTCTTAAATATTGCAAAATATCAAAATCGTGGGAAATCTCAAGAACATGATAAGTTGAATCCCTGCTATTTGCGAATCAATATCAGCATCCAAACAGCGCCAGAAGGTACCCCCATTCAACATGTTGTTGCAAGAGAAAAAGGTCTACAAAATATCCAGACAAAATGTTGATAATAACAAATCTCAAGAAATATGTCTAATTCCGATATTTTCACCACTCTCGTGATATCCAGCATCTGAATTCAGCGAAAACGTATCAGACTAGAGGAGTGCATATCTAGGACCGACTTCAAATACTTTTGATATAGATATTGGAATGCCGAAGCGACAAATTTTGCCTTTAATGAAAAGCTGAATTCCCTCTGTTCGAATATTAATTCACAGCACTGTACGTTTACATTTATGTTATTTTGGACTTTTTCGACATGCCAGCCCACCAAATTGAATACTTTCGGTACCAAAGGAATCTCTAGAGGGCATGCCACCAACAAATTACTCACAAGACAAAGAAAGACTGGACACAAACAGACAAAATGTAAGCAAACAATGATTTTCGTGGCCCGCAAAAATACCCGTGACACAATGGGTCATATGAATAAAAATAAGTAATAACTTTTACTCCAGTTTTTGAAGTCTTTACTGGTGACAATATGAATAAAACAGTGGAAGTATTTACTGGTGACAATATGAATAAAACAGGAGTCATTACTGCAAGTAATTACTTGTAACTACTACTGACAAGTATTAGTTAATACTCTTGCAGTAGTTACTCCAAAAACAGTAAATACTGCCGATGGTATGAATAATCAGCTGTAGTGTGGTTGATCAATTTCAGAACGGTGAAACCCAGGACTCAGACCAGTAAAAACTAGTAGGGCAGAAGTGATTCCTCTGCAGTAAAATCAACTGTTTATTCATATGAATTCAAGTGTTCGCTTCTACTTGGAGTAAAAACTTGGAACTAGTGATTCTTACTTCAAGTAACTACTAGCTAGTAGATACTGATTTTTGTTCATATCACCCATTATCTTCACTTGAAAGTGTCTGAATATTTACCTTTAACGTAACGGACATAATTATCGTTTTGCAACAGTAGTCCATTAGTGAACAGGTAACACGTCCCCGTTTTTCTGTTCCAGTCATAGGAGTCGCATTTCACATTCAGTCTGCAGGCCTCCTGACAGTCACCAACGGTTTTTGCTGCCGCATAAGCAACCCCGCCCGCGTTCTTCGCTGTGCGGTTCGCGAATTTATGCCACCTTTCTACTGCTGTTAACGCGAAATGAAATAAAATAGCGAGAAAGTAAATAGGTTATGGCAATATCAATGAGACGTAGCCTTATTAAATGAGCCAGACCTTTAAAAAATGACTAGAGAAATTGACGACTACAAAAACTGATTCAATTTGATACGTGAAAAATGTCATTTAAAAGTAGTAGGGCCGTATTCATAAAGGGTGTTTTATGCTGCGTTCACACTAGCAGTTTAATCCGGACTTAAACCGTACTAACGCCTTGATTCGGGATAAGAGGTCACACTAGAAACCCTTTAGTTCGGATTAGATCCGCACTAACAAGTACGGTTGTTAATCCGTGCTAGCTAGTGCGCACCACCTAATCCGCAATAACTTTGTAGTCTGAACAGTTTAATCCGAATCAACAAAGTTGGGTCA